>JAVGWX010000002.1:117765870-118310870 GCA_036924085.1 Ariolimax columbianus
GCAGACCAATGGAGGAAGAAGATATAGCTATATGTCTGAGTACTATCGAACGGTATTTAGAGAGATCCCCATCGCATTGCCACTCTTGAGGCCTATGATTGTATAACTTTTACATAAGCCCTATTGGGAACCCTGGCTCAGTCAAATATCGCCCATACCTCTGAAAAATAAACGGAGTTTCCCGTTGAGTAACCTAAGAGACCATTCCTTTCTTTTCCGCGAGTGCTACCATACGTTTGTGTCCTAAACAAGGGAATACACGATAAACCACATGCCTATACTTCCTTTATAATTATAGCAAAAACAAATCGCATACAAGGTACATCATTTTACAACAACCAGCAACCAAACAACTTAACTTAACGTCTTTATACTGGTTTAAAAGACTCCCTAGAGTATGTTTACAACCAGTTTCTTGGAGTGTGGTTTTTACAGACCTGGGAGTCCATTAAAACATTAGAGGTAAGTAGACACGCAGCCACTTAAGCGCCAACTACAACTGCTCTTAACAATCTACCTGGGGAAAGGTACAAACAACTTGGGTAGATCTTTAATTTCAATTTTGTCCCGACAGCGGCCGTTAAGCCTACTCTTTTCGATTTCCAACTGCCAAGGACTTTTTAACGTGCTCGACACTGAAAACGGGAGTCCGATCTCACTAACCAGAGATGAGGAGAATTTTTTCCAAGAAGATCCACGTAAACAAATCCCGGTCACCACCGTGATTCGAACACGCGACCTCTGGCGCCCGAGGCGAACACCTTACCTCGAGACCACTGCACTCACTGAGTCCACCTAAGTCTCACAACAACAACAAAGTTAATGTCCTCTCTTTAATGTAAGACCTCATGTGAACTCACTGAATGATTTCCTTTCGCTCAAACATTTGACCTTCTTCGGCATCGTCTAGCGGCTACGCTTGACCCCAAAGGTTAACTCTCCCTTCGGACTAGATAAACTACACATCCCTATATATTTACTCAATAAACATAGTACATTATACCAACTATGGTCATACATGTTATCAATAAGAATAATAAAATAAAACATCTTTAATTGTATATAAAACTACCTGATGACGTGGGGAAGTGAGATGTTAATCCAGTCAGACACAACATACTGATCAGGACGTCGTGTCAGGGTCAGGCAAAACATACTGACCAGGACGTCGCTTAAGGGACAGGTATAATATACTGACCAAGACCACAATCTTTCTTCCATGTAGCGATCCCTGGAAACAGGTTGTTTTCAAGGCAGTCTGGCTGACGAGATGTGGATCGACGTGATCTACGTAGTAGTGAGCGTCACGCAGATGATGGCAATCATAGCACAGCCTCCTGGAGGACAACGGTCCATTTTCATCAGCCGCTCGGAATGTGAGAAAAGCTACAACAACCTGCCACTGAACGCCCTTCTCATGGCGCTTGTGAGCATTACACAACAACAACAACAACAACCTGGTGACATGCGCGCCACCCTTTTTCACGAACTATGGTCCCCCTCATTTATTGTACATTTCGGCTAATCGTCGCCATTACAGCGTCATATTGCATTGTCTGTCACCGCTCAAGACCTTCAGCAACACAGATCGCGCTCGCGTGGAACATCTCATCGGAAATTGCTCACTATGAACGTTCTATACGTCAACCATATACCAGGGCGATTTGAAGAGTTTTGGCTTTGATAAGATAATTGCATTAATGTGGAAGCTTTACAGATATGCTATACATTTTCTTAAAGCAGGGTATGTCATTTAGGTGACGTGTTATTATTTTTCAAATTAGTCACCATCGCGATCCACACACAAACGCCAACAATGGATAAGTTGTTGCATCCCGTTGAGAAAAATTATCAGACGTCCTCTCCCGAAACTAGCTCCTTGCACATCCTCTTCAGAAGCGTGACGGTGTCCTTTGAGGTATTTCTTTAGCTTCAGGAAGAGGAAGCTATCACAAAAGGTCAGATCGGGGCTGTATGATGGGTGCAGTAAAATATTGTCAAACTTGAGACGCTCCAATGTAGCCATTGTTTGTCGACTCGTCTGTGCGCCAGCATTGTCCTGCTGGAAAATTGTGTGCTTTCCCACATGAACACGCATTAATCGTGCTCGAAGTTTCTGCAAAGTTTTCACATATCGATCGGAGTTGGCGGTCTTGTCGTGCTTCAAAAATTAAGTGTAGACTAAGCCCCCCCCCCCCTCTCCCCCGCAGTCCCAAAAGAGATATACATACGAAACAAAGTAATCAAACAGAAGGTGGATGCATGGGTGCAACACCGTGCATGGAATACATGAAAAGGCAGAGAATAAAATGACTCGGACACCTGACAAGAATGTAACCACAGTGACCAGCTGCACATCTACAAAATCAGATAGCATGGCTGCAAGGCAAGAGGCAGACAACGAAAAAGATGGAAAGATGGTGTCAGTGAGACACTGAAGAAACACTGAATGATAACATCGGCAACAAAGCTGGCAAACAACAGAAAACTACACCTTCCCACTTCGTCTAACAACACAACTGGATAGAAGATTATATGGGGATATATAAAATTATTTAAACATCAAATTATTATTGGTTAACTTTACATCGATTACACCAGCGCTGAACCGATAACTTCTCCCTACATATGAGGCACACACATCTCAGATTACATACTCTTCAGCAGGTTGTTCTTCAGCTTTTCCCATACATCAATAAACCAACATTAAGACCTAAATATGCTGCATAGACCTCCAACTTGCACACCAATGCTGATCAGACAGCTATGGTAACATACCAAAAGTTCATTTGCTATTTAGTATATCAACAATGGGCATCTCAACCACTCTCTTACATTAGTACCACAACGTCAAAATATTACTGGCCATCTTCACTTTGCTTGTATCAGTGCTGAACCGACAACTTCCTCAAATATGCGAGGTACATAAATATATTTTATGTAAATTCTATACTGTATTCCTAACTCTCTCTCTCTCTCTCTCTCTCTCTATATATATATATATATATATATATATATATATATATATATATATATATATATATATATATATATATATATATATATATATATATATTAGAACAAGACATTTATAATACCAAAACTGTTGCAAAGTGCATTTCATTATGGCTTTCATTCTCATTGTTACTCTTTGTTTAGCAGAAGTATATGAGTTAGTCGTCTCTGTCTGTTTTGAGGCGATATTGGTAGTATTGTCCCCCATCATTAACAGATCGGAGATTCCGTGGCGAAGTGGTTAAGCCGTCGGCCTCGTGATCAGGTGGTGTGGGTTCGACTCCGAACTCCGCCATTTTTCTCATGGGTGATTGATGCGGAGTCCCCTGCATCTCGTAGTCGCCTCCTGGTCGTCTTGTCCTTGACTTGCAACTGCGGTCGGGCGGCACGAGACGAGAGAGTTAGGATAAAAAGTAGCGCAGTTAATTCTTACTAAAAATAGCGGTAGCAAAATTAATTATGTCATCATCGTCTACGATGGACGGCGGCCTTTACCTTTGCCATTAACAGATTATCGTTTTCTATCTATCCCGTCTCTAACTTGTCGCTATGTACCATTTCGTGAACACCCTTTCCCCAAGCGCTCACTTTTGACTTGGAAACTCCTTTTCCTGCATGTTCAATTTTCTTCACCTGTCCCCGACTGCACAGTGCAGTCATTGTTCATTTGACTTTACAATCGACTCGGTATATCTATATAGTGGTTTTTTCTTCTTTTTTGGTGGCCAACGTGGGATACTCATCACATAGGTCGTCGTGTGAGTCAATAAATTCGGACCCGATACTGGGTCAAAATGATATACCCCTATCCTAGTTTCTTCAGTGTCTTCTGACGAATTACATACTTGCTGTTTCTAACGTTGTCTCTCATCTCGGTCATACAGCCGATACTGTCTTTCCGGAAATAGAATGTCACTCTTGTCAACCGAATTCTTTCTTTCCCTACCAAAGCGTTTTATATGCTACACCATTTTTTTTTATCTCCGCCTCCCCCCCCCCCCCCCCTCCACTACTCAAAATTTACTTCCCTAATCTTATAGAGGGTATTTGGTCTTTCCACTATCTTCTGTCCGTCCTTCCGCTGGGGTATCCTCAACTGCTACTACTGTTATATCATGTAACTTCCTTGAAATAGTAAGACCGGCCGCGACTGCAAAATGGTGCGGTCTTGACCTTCGTCCTCTGTCTCCTCTCTTTCCATCTGTCATCTCGCCATCATTCTTTGATTGACTCCACCTTTTTTCCAGAGGCAAAGCAAAAGTTTTCTCTTGTTGTTACCGCACGAAGGCTCCACACACATAGAATCACTGTGTTTTAGATACTGCCAGGTCATTTTGCTTCTGTTAACAGATCAGCTGATTCTTAACTAAATCGGTTGTTGTTGTTTCGAATGCCCGCAATGAGTAGGTTTACTCTTTTGTGCGCCCTGAACAGGACGTTAAGTGGCGGGTTACAGTAGCTTTCCACACATCCCGAGCGTGCTGATGAAGATGGACCGGATGGTCCTCCAGGCGGTTGTGCTATGCTTGGCTTCATTTGCGTGTTACTCACTACTACGGAGATCACCTCGATCCCTAACCTCGTTATCCAGGTTGCCATAAAAATAGCCCGTTTCCAGGGAGGGCTGCGAGCAAGCCGAGGTGGGGGTCTTGGCCATGCTCCAGTATATTTTGCCTGACCCTGACTAACATATCTGATCAGTATGTTTTGCCTGACCAGGCGTTAGTCTTCCTCCTCAATCTAAATGGGTAAATGGTTCTAATTTCTCTAAAAGGCAGGAATTGTTCTTTTTTACGTTCCTAATAATAACTTAAGGTTTTTATACTGGTTAAGAAGACTATGCAGAGTCTGTAAACAACCAGTTTCATTTACATTTCTTCGCTCTAAAAGCTATGTGCATCCAATCTATTCTTAAATGCATTAATTGTCCATGCCTCCACTACTTTTTTGTGGCAATGCATTCCAAGCATTCACCGCTCTCTGACTAAAAGAATATTTCCTAATATCAGTTTTGTTGCTCTTTTTTTTGTATCCTTTCCAGCATGTTTATATCCCCTCTACGATAAGGACTCAACGCATGTACACGGTACTATAATCTAGGTCTAACTAATGGTTTATACAGTTTGACTATCACTTCATTGCTCCTGTTTAATATTTCTCTTTATCATACCTAACATTGCATTTGCCTTTTTCACTGCTACCTGGACTTGCTCACTCACTTTACCTGAATGATCTATTATAACCCATAGGTCCCTTTCATTTTTTTCTTTTTTAATATTGTTCTCTCCCATTCTGAAATTGTGTTCCATATTTGATCTACCCATGTGAATGACTGTACATTTATCTACATTAAACTCCATTTGCCAGCTCGCAGACCATTCTCGAATTGTATCTAAATCCGACCTCAATATACCCACTTCTGCTTTAGATGAGACACTACTGTATAGTTTTGTGTGATCAGCGAATTTTGCAACCATGGATCCCATATCAATGTCCAAAATCTCCCTCTAGTAAACCCATGCTGACTATTTCTGATTAGATTAAACTTGTCTAAAGGCGTTACAATGATTTCTTTTATAATTGACTAACAATTTACAGACTATGCTCGTTAAACGCACGGGTCTATAATTTGCTGGATCTGATGTTTCGCTCTTTTTGAATAAGGGGATCATCACTCCTGCATATTTCCAATCCCGTGGGACAATCCCTTTTGCAAGTGATTAAGAAAATAATATAGCCAATGGTTCTGCTAGTTGGTCTCTAATTTCAAACAGCAATTTTGGATGCACACGTAGCAACTCAAATTCTTATCAGCTAAAACATAATTACAAGGAAAACAGTAACTCTAACAGACTCCAGGAGTGTACTCCAAGCGATCTGAAGCCCCAAACAAGATAGACTCTCACATGAAATAAAATACAACATAGGATTGCCATCTCAAAATTAGCTTTAGTCCTACAGTGGATTCCGGCCCACTGTGGGATCCCTAGAAACGAGAAAGCAGATCAGCTCGCAAAAGCCGGAAATTATGGCACGCAGATTCCCCATCCCCAGAGCTATAAAGAAGCAAAGACACTCATCAAATGATACATGAGGACATAATGAAGAGACCAGCACAAAGAATAAAAGCCACACAATGGGTCTCAGAGACACTGCCGTGTGCGATTGTGGAGCACCCAATCAAACACCAGAACATATTCTGCAGAACTGTCCTACCTATACAGACCAAAGAGAGGCAGTCTGGCCTGGGGGAGCGACCATACTCGAAAAGCTGTGATAGACCGGCGAAGACCTGAAGACCTCACCGGACTAGAAGCATAGCATCAGTTGATCGATGAAGAAGAAGAAGGATGAATACCACCTTGACCTAGACATTTATCCACTTTCAACCCTTCCAATTTAAAAAAAAACAATTTCTCTGTAATACAGATTGACCTTAATCCCTCTGTAATGCGCACATGTGTCTTGTGCATTTCTTTGAGGACCGTCTAATGATAATTTGCACCCGTACATTTTCTTCTACGTAGTAACCTGTTATTGACGAGAGGGGCGGACTTTCAACCGTACAGCAAAATATATGGCAAGTAATGTGTTCTCTCATTTACATTAGTCCTAATCGCGAATAGAGTCTGAATGAAAAACCAATCCTAGTCTTGAGTATATTCTTCAAGCAGTTTGTCCAGATTATTACATGTTTCTGTGCTGTGGCTCATTATTCTCATTACTTCGGAACGAGTAAAATTATGGGATGATGTGCTGGATGCCCAAGTTTGTCATCACCTGACATCATTTTTGTGTGGTAAACTCTTTCCTGTTCTCCACAAGGACAACTTGAGGACATCTAAATCTAGGAATTGAATTTTCTAAAAATATTATAATTACCATCTCGAAGGAATTATCTAGAATCGCAAAATACACCAGATAAAATGAACCCGCTGTATGACACTACACAACAACTAGCAAACACGTGCAGATAGCATTACATGTCATTGGGCTGAAGAGCCAAAGCCCGATACTTATGGGTTCATAACAACGGCAGAAATATCAATATTTGACACTAAGCAAGACTTAAATGGGACAAGGGAAGCAATTTTCTGTTTGCGAACTTTGACAGAAAAATATATATAGAAATACATAATGACATTTATTCTTGCTTTATAGACTACCAGAAGGCGTTTGATAGTCCAGCGTGAAAAATAAATTAAATGTCTCCAAGAAATAGATATAGATGTTAAAGACGTAAGAATGCTCCATAATCTGTACTGCGAACAAACTGCTACAGTAAAATCAGGAAAGTTGTGCTCTCCGAGTATAGATGTAAAAACGTAGTCACTCACCCTGAGGGCAACTCTTCCCCTTCTCTCTCTCTTCTCTTACCTCACTCTGTTTCATTTTACTCTGTCCTACAGTCACAGCCTTGCACAACTTTCACACGCGCCCTGATGGTGAGGCCCTTCCATTGCACTTTGGTTGGGCTAGCTTCTGAGGGCGCACAAACCTAGCATAGGTACATACAGACGCACACATTCATCCAAGCACTGGTTTATGCGTAATGATATCGCCCAATGGACTACGGTCTGGGGTGGAAAATAGCGCGTCTCCGCCAGTAGAAACTTGTGAGGCAAACATCTAAGAAAAAAAAATAAAAAGAGATGTAAAAAGAGGAGTGAGATAGGGATGTGTATTATCCCCTTGTCTTTTTAATTTATACACAGAACAAATATTCAAATAGATAGAGGGGATGACAGGGCTTGTCATTGGAGGAGTGAAAATGAACAATCTAAGACATGCGGATGATACAGTTTTTATGGCAAAAAGTGAGCAAGAATTACAGGCGATTGTAATAACAATATACACAATAAGTCAAGCGTTTGGATTTGACATAATCATAAAGAAAACAAAGACTATGATAATTGGGAAAAGTGACAAGAGACCATATATGCTGATAAAAATAAAAGATCAACTACTTGAACAGGTACAGAGTTTCTCCTCCCTTGGTCATATAATAACGGAAGAAGGCAGCTGTGAAAAAGAATGAAAAAGAATAGGTATGGCCAAGATTCTATTCGACAAAATGCGACACATACTGACATCCAAACAGATAAATCAGAATTTGAAAATGAGAATTGTCAGGTGTTATGTATACTCGTCAGTACTTTATGGCGCAGAAACATGGACAATGAATAACAAGTTTGAAAAAAGTATTGAAGCCTTTGAAATGTGGGTATATAGAAGATTAGGTCGCATTTCTTGGAAAGAGAAGAAAACAAATTTGGAGGTATTGGAAAAGTTGGGGGTGAAAAGAGAATTAATGACCGTAATCGGGGTTAGACAGCAACGTTATTTTGGTCATATAACATGACATACTTCCTTGTTGAAGACTATACTGGAGTATACTTAAAGTGGGTGGATAACATCAGATGGACTGGAAAAAGCCTCTCAGATTGCATAATTACGGCAAGAGATAGAGTACACTGGAGAACCATTGCAGCCGACCTTCGATGCGGAAATAGCACCTGAACTGAACTGAAGACTTTACATAAGATATTATTTCATTTTAATTTCCCAAAGGGGCGTGGAGACTAACATTTGAATGGTCTGCTCAATTTTTAAAGAAACCTTAAATGGCAGGTAGAATTTAGATCTCTGTCTGCATGATTTTTCAATCAATCAAAGCTTTTTAGTTCCCCGTGGAGCATACATATGCAGAGTTCTCCAGTCCTGGGAAACTGTTGCAGCCCAGTCCATGTCTTCCTGCTTTTCTTTATGTTTGTCTCAAATTCTCTTATCTATGTGTGTTTTTGGTCTGCCTCTACTTACCTTGACTTGGAGATTCTAGAATAGAGATTGTCTTGTAATGCTATCAACTGATTTCCTTAATGTGTGTCTTATCTAACGCTAGCGCATTATCATCACGTCATGTTCTACTAATATCTTTATGGTTCTTTCCAACAATTCCACAATAGTGATCTTATATTTGATGATCTGGACTTTGCTGGTGACTTGGCTTTTTGTCTCACAGCCAAATGCAAAATAACATTAATATATTTACTGAATGATCACTTAAATTAGGTCTGAGTGTACATACACCAATAAAAAACAAAACAAAAAAACATAAACAGATTATTACAATAAAAGCACACAAAGACAATCAGATTGTACTGCAAGATAGGGAATGTACTACAAGAGGTATATTCATTTATATATCTTGGTAGTAATATAGACAAGATCAGAGGTACTGATATAGATATCAAATTAAGAATCTAAAAAGCGAGAAGGGCTTTTATTTATTTTCGGAATTTGTGGAAATTAAAAAAAAAGTCCGCCACAAACATATAGATCTTAAATGTCGCCCATCCTAACAGATCAAACGTAAGTAATGGGGTTTGATAGAACACACGTTATGAAAATCACTTTCAGTCGTGACCAGATAGGTTCTGACATGGAATCCACATGAGAAGAGGAAGAGAGGTAGATCATGAAACACATGAAGATGAGACTGCAAATGAACTTAGGTCTATGGACCTCATTGGGAGAAAGGCAGAAAAGGCAGCTTAAGATCGAACTTGCTGGAGGAGGGTTGTCAATGGCCAATGCCCCAGAAGAAGCTATGGGCATTGATAATGATGTCTCGCTCGACATTCATAAGTAGTTATCACACTTCACATGAAGCTCATCACTGCAGACAACACAATTAAAGTAGTTGATACATACGTTTTAGTCACGATAGCCATTGCTGAACTCTTGTGGACTAGAAATATTATTATTTAATGATATCCGCCAATCAGCGGCAATTTCAAGTGTTGTTTTGTTTAAACCTCCATGATGGTTGTAGGTGACTACAATTTTGAAATTGTTTCCTCGTAACTGTTAATTGAAAGTCTAATAGCGTGAAAAAAAATGTCGTCTGATCTGACTGCTTTTCATGGATCTTTCAAAGTGAGTTTAACATTACATTGTTGTATCTCATAATTACTATCTCATCTACGAAGTGGTTGGAGGAATAATCAAATATATAGACACCAGCACAATTCTACTGAACTGACTCAAACTGAAATCAGATGAGAAATACTAAATAGTCTACTCAAGCTCAAATAGCAAACTGGAAAACGTGAAGCTTTCATTAATTCGTAAGGATAAATGAATGTGATATTAATTTATAATCAAACTCAATTACCGATACACAAAATCTTGTTGACGACATCAGCCTGTTTTCTAATTTTCTGTCATTCAATTCATCTTATTCTTTTTCTGTCAATACTGTCATTCATCCTATTAACTTAACTTAACGTCTATATTATTTATACCGGTTTAGAAGACGCTGCAGAGTCTGTATACAACCAGTTCCATTTACATCACCTTGCTCTAAAAGCTAAACTGCCTATACGCATCTAATTTATTTATTCTAAAATGCATTCATTAACTCAATAACTGCCCCTACCTCCACCACCTCCCTTGGCAATGCATTCCAAGCATTCACAACTCTCTGACTAAAAAAATACTTCCTAATATCTAATCTGGACCTCTCCTTAGTCAACTTGTAGCTGTGCCCTCTTGTTCTTATGGGTGGCTGTATTTTAAAAAAAACTTGCTATAGAATAATAGAGTATAGTCTAATTTATCCATTCCTCTGATCATCTTATAAACCTGTATTAAGTCACCACGAATTCTTCTCTCTTCTAGACACTGTAGGCCGGTTGTTTTTTTATTCTTTGTCATGTAAATAGTAGATGACTATCTATACTACTACTTACTACTAGTAAGTAATAGTATACCCTATTATAGCTATAGTGCCTATAGTTAGTTATAAGTTATAGTCTATAGTATAGTAATTAGTATATTTGCAATGATGAATAATGGACTATACAAGACATTTAAGACAATGACTAAATTTTTTACTAACAACTGTTTGTTCATAAATGAACAACGCATCAAAATTCAGCTGCATCAGTTGTGAATCAGTGTCAGCTATAATGATAATTTCTTTGTAGATGTAGCATTGTAACTGCAGTGTAATTGGTCTACAAAATGTTAATGTCTTGTGGGCCGTACGGTTTTCATGTTAAGTTTTTGTCACAAGAAATATAGTAGGTACGTCGTAGGTACCTATATTATATAGGTCTACTCACTTTTCTTTGATATATGTCTAACGTCTTTCTTCGCATACTTCTTAAACTGACGGCTTAAACTAGAATCTATATAATCGTCACCAGTCCCATAACCTAGAAGGTCGTTGAGGCACCGTTATTGCAGTTTGTAGTACCAGCTCCCACCATACAACAGCGGTGTGTCTTGGGCCACTACACACCTGACGGAGCCCCTCTTTCTCCAGGTAGCAGTTCATTATAATTGTGTCTAAATTTCATACAACAAAGCTAGGGTGAAGGACGTCAATCTCGTGAAGTTCAGCCGTGTGAACTAAACCGTCAAATATGACACATGTTTAAGTGTAGTGCTATTCATATAGCCGATGTCCATTCCAGGGTAATTGAACAGAAGAAAACACACAAAATGAATGAATTAACCAGTCCAAATGGGAAAACAACAGCACGTTCCTGTGAGAACACAAGTGTAAGTCGTCAACAAGTGTGAATTCCCGGCAAATCCATGGTCTGGCGGTGACATCTATAATGAACTAAAACAGAATAGCAATGTAGACAGCAGCCAGTTATGGTGCCATCTTTGCTGCTCTATCTATATAAATTAATTATAATATATGAATGCCTTGTTGTTAGATCTGTATGGGTGTAGTGTAGCCTAGTGAATCTGATTTTGACAAGCTTTTCTTCTAGATTTGCCTTCATTAGCCTATGTCTGTCCCCTACATGCCTAAAGGTAGAAGATTTATTGTTTCACTTGGACTATCTCCAACTCGTCTATATGTCCAGCTTGGGGAATCCTGCTGGTAGTACATATTAAGTTAGAGTTGTGTATGTAACTATGAAGACTATAGTCTAGTTTTTGCTTTTTGAGGCTTAGCGAAGCACATTCTTGGATTCTTCGACTGCGACAAGGTGGAGACATGAGACTGCAAGAGAATATTTCCTCAGGCAGTCCCAGGAATTCTTCATTAAGTTATCTACCTGAATATTGCCTCATTTCAATAGATAGCATTGATTAAAAAAATTCTTAACTATCTTTGATCTTATGTCGATTCTATAGACTAGTCATTACATTTGGTACACATTTTACTAGGTTTCTTGTATTTTCAGGAAGAGATACATGTTAGCCTTGTGAGATGAAAACCTTTATGCATGATCAATACAAATTTTGCCCCCCAAAAAACATCCTAGGCTAAACATTTTTGCAACAAATTTAACAGGAGGGACATTTGAAAAGGACAAAATCAACACTATCCTACTCATCTTTAAAATGTATTTTTCATTATAGGCAAGGCATGCACTGTTGGCACTTTAAACCTTAGTTTACAGAAAATAAAATAAATAGGTTGACTTGTTTTTCTATTGTATAAAACAAAATCATACAACTTAATATTATAACAGATTTGTACTGATAAAATGCTTTGAATTGTAGACTGATGGGGAAAAAGTTGACGACCAAAAATAGTTTGGCAAATAACTGTAGAATCTGAAATGAAGATTATTAACCATACTAAGACTGGTTACAAAAAGTTACAAAATATTGTCAAACCTTTTAAGTAAACAGATGTGCAATAAAACACCATGTTCTGGGCACAATTGATTTACAAATAGTATCAAGCTGCTATGTTCATGAATAAACCAGATGTCTGTTTGATTGTTTTGTTATTTATAGATTATAAAAGCAGAGCTGAAAGTGTTCTCAGAATGTGGACAGTCAAGATATACCCTAGATTCCGCTCTGTTCCAGAAGTTCCTCTATTACAGCATTGACTATGTGAGCTCACATTGTGTGCCTAATGGTAAGTATTTACAGATTATTTTGAAAATTGAGATGTATAAACTGTACAGCATATAAACTGTACAGCACCTTGCAGAGATTAATCTTGGACAGATTAAAAAAGGAAGAAGACAAAAAAACTTGGAGAGGAACAGACTGGAAAGATTGTGCACAGGTCATGAAGCTACTCTTTGCATCATGCTAGAATAAACTATTAAATGGAAAACATACCTATATACAAATTTTATAGACTATGAAAAGGCATTTGACAGTGTATTGAAATACTCATTGGTTACTGTTGAGAGAGACACTATTGCATACCAAAGTACATAACCCTTATATAGAGTATTTACGAAGGTACAGTTAGTAGAGTGGTACATTAAGGAACAGTGACTGATATTATCAGGGTGCAGAAAGGGGTGAGACAATGCTTTCACTCACCTTTTTTTGTTCTTGTTGGCTTTAGATTGGACAATGAAGATATCAAACAATGGAAAGCCAACAGGTATTTGGTCACAGTTGAGGGACCTGGATTGCGCAGATGATCTGGTACTTTTATCACACAGTCGTAGCCAAATGCAAGAGAAAATTGACAGGATGAAAGAACAGTCGGCCAAATTGGAACTGAATATGAACGTGAAGAAAACCAAGCTCCTTAAAATCAACCACTCATGCTGGAAGTAGAGATATTGAATGAGATGGATGCCTTTACTTATTTGAGTAGCACAATTGACACATCAGTAGGTACAGAAGCAAATGTAAAGACCAGAATTGGAAAAGCAAGAGTAGTATTCCAAACACTAAACCACACTTGGAGATCCAATCAAATCAAGATTCATATCAAAGTTAGAATATTCAATGCTAGTGTTAAGTCGTTACTGTTGTATTGAGCTGAAACATTGAGAATGACCAAGGCCATACAACAAATACTCCAGTCCTTTTTTTTTTACAGATGTCTGCGAATAATAAAGGGCATAAAGTGGCTGGACATTGTGAGGAAAGCAGACCTGTTGGAAATACAACAACAGCCACTGGAACAACAAATTAGGAGAAAATGGGACTGAATAGAACATATGACGAGGAAGGCATCATCAAACATGGCTCGACAGATTCTCACAAGGAATTCGCAAGGGAAGAGAAAGAGGGTATATCTAAAAATCTCTGGGTAGTAGAAATCGGACGCATGTGTACTGTGTCATGCACGTTAAAAATCCCTCGGCAGATGGAAATAGAAAAGAGTAGGCTTAACAGCCACTGCCCGGGCAAAATTCAAAATTATGTTAAAAATCTACCCAATCTATTACGGGATCCTCGCCAGTGCTATGGAGTCTGTGCATTGTGCTGAGATTCTAAAAAAATTTGGAGAAGAACAGAGCATTTATGGGTTAAACCGTGTGCAATGACGTTGATTCTTCGACTAAACTAAACTATCAGATACATGATGCAGAAATTAATTATGTCATGTTTGAACTAATATGTGCCATGCATAAATCCTCTAGTAAATACATGTATGTTAAGTTTAAAGAGTATAGAATAAGTATATTATATTATCCAAAATATCTGAACCACCTAAGACTGAAGGTCATATTTTGTGACTTAGTTCTCCAGTGGGGTGTACATGTCTTGTTTTTAATTTGCAGCTTATAGTTGCTACAGGATGGGGTAGGCAGACCCATGCTAAATTTTCCCTAGTTAGCACTTGCATGTCAGTTATGTAGGTTACAGTGCTGATATTCTTCCCTATCAGACCATGGTAACACACAGACAAAGGTGGCCTGTAAAAAGGACTCATGACTCGGCTCAGAGTAAACTAAAGAATCTGCCTTGCAAACTTAAATGTTTATGTCTAGAACATAACAGCGATAAAGAGGATGAGGAGATGGGTGGGATACATGTCACAGGAGATTGTAGTTTTTGAATGATTGATATTGTTATCTATATCACTAACAAAAAGTATACATTTAATTTTTTATAATTGTTAAAGAAACATGGGTTGAAAATATAAGTAACCACACGAATGAGGATTGCACTTCCCCACAATGTCTAGCAATATAAATGGACAGATGATTTTATGATGAATAATTATTTCAGGAAAAAACAGACATCTTGAATTTTTTAGTTGTCTTTTTACAATTTTTGCCTTCACTATTTGAAGTAGCACACACGCTTGGTCATTGTATCATTTTGCTTGCAATCCACCACATCTTTCAGGGGAGCATTGGCCATTAGAATTCTTTCATTGATAGTATAATTTTTATATCGGATACTTAATGCCTTATCCTGGACAAGCTCTATGGAGTCATCGATAGCCTCAGGCTTTATGCTTTCTTTAGATATGAAAGTGATCAAATGAAACCCATCTAAATGGCTTTATTACAATCGCATGAAAGGGACACTAACAGGTGTGGCAGAATTAAATAAAGCAATTCCTAGGAAGCAAGCATGCAACGGGGGTCGTTAGAAGTTACTATAAACACTAACCATGAAAATCTCTATATCGATATCGAGATATCAATTGCCAACCTAAGATCTGCAAAGAGTACTTTTGGCATTCATGGGTGAAATCTAGATTTTAACATTAGCTTTTGTTTTTTATATAAGAATTGTATCTGACTTCCATTGTGACAGTTATGACTTTATTCAAATAACCATTTGACTGATTGTGTTTCTTCCAGCTGATGGTAACCAAGTCATAGAATTAACTGAATGGTTCTCAGTCCTGTCTCAAGTCATCCAACTGCTCTTCCAGCTGCGCAGTGACTGGGACCACAAATGTCTCTCTCCACAGACCATCATCAGCTACCTCAGCAACATCAGCTTTCAACTCCTTGCTATAAAACAGGTTTGTCAACAAATGTGCTAATTCAGATGTCTCTCCCACTCTCCTCTGGATGCATTGAGTTTGAGGCACATATGTTAATTTATTTGCTACACTCATATCATCTGTTCACTAATGTAAGACCACATGTCTGTAATCTTCCCAGGTACTAAAATGATTTATTATCTGTTTTATTCTCAGTGAGCAACATTTTGGTCGTGTTTCTTCTTCGGCGTATGCTTTGAAACATCATCTTGAATATATGAGGCGTGATCAGATTAAATCTGCCCGTGCTGCGTCACGTGTGCCAGCGCACAAAGAGCATGATGATACCACAGTTCGCATAATAAGCACAGATCAATGAACAAGCGAGCACTTGTTCGTTCTCTTTGCATACATAAGTTCTGCTGCAGATTGTTGACAACGCAGCCAGTGGGATACCGGATCGATCTAAGGTGGATTAGCAAGCTGGGATTCCGTTCTTAACAGCTGAAGGATGTCGACCGGTCGGCATTCATCACAGAATGCAGACAGTGTATGGTGACAAATGTGTGTAAAAGACAATAGTAAAGCACTGGGCGTGGATGTTTAGGGAAGGATGTGAGTTAATCAAAGATCTTCCATGGCTAGGTTAGTTGCATATTCTTGCGACAGAAAAGCCGTTGTCAAAATTGATGCAGCAATTTGAGTGGACCATTGTTTGCTAGCAGATAAATGATTATATGTCGTTTGAGACAGTTCAAATCATGGCTTGAAAGAAACTGAAGTATCGAAAGGTGTGTCCCACAGATATTGGCATAAGGGGAAACCCATGGAGGGGACTTTGTGAACCACTTGCTGCATTACTGTTGCGCATTGTGGCAGGCAATAAATGTTAGTGCCACCACTTTGAGCCATGCAGCAAAACAGCAAGCATGCAATCGAAACATTCAATTTATCCAAAAGACAAAAATCCCAAGTCATAGGTGTCCACTAGTAAGGTTGTGACCACCTTTTTTTTTTTTGTCATGAAAGGCTTTTGTTGGCGAACTTTAAAGAGCCTGGCACGAACATCAAGGCCAGTTGCGACACATTAGACGAGCTGCATGAAGCCATCAAGAATAAGTGACCCGACATAGTTTCACGTGGTGTGACTCTTGTTGCAGGACAATTCCCATATGCATGTCACAAACATTGTGCAGGATGTGACTAGCCTGCAGCCCTGATCTATCACCATGTGACTTTCATGTTCTGACCCTTGAAAAAAGCTCTAAAGAGACAATTTCACTCTTATGCAGTGATCAAATGGTTCAGTAATCAACAAGTCCTTTTTTCATGGTCAGTGTTTATAGTAACTTCTTCTAACGACCCCCGTTGCATGCTTGCTTCCTAGTAATTGCTTTATTTAATTCTGCCACACCTGTTAGTGTCCCTTTCATGTGATTATAATAAAGCCATTTAGATGGGTTTCATTTGATCACTTTCATATCTAAAAAAAGCATAGGCTAGCCTGAGGCTATCGATATCGCCATAGAGCTTGTCCAGGAATGGTATTGATGATGGTCACACATGCTCTTTTTGCTCCTCACCATCATGTTATTGCAGCAGACACATTCATCGTTATTTTCCATCCTTAGTTTGTTGAGGCCTGTGTGAAATCTAGAGACTACCACATTTTCACCTCTTTTGAGCTGATAATACGCATCATTTGGTTGTTGACATGTGTGCTCTGCTTTCCACTTGTTCCTGCATCTAGACCTGGTAAACATCTGATCCTCTTCATAAGTTATACCTATATCAGGTTGAAGTAGTGTTATACCTTCCCTTGACAGTCTGTCAGCTACTTCATTGTAAAGAATGTTATGGTGAGATGGAATTTACTGTATGAGCTGCAGTGGTCAGCGACTCATAGCTGACTGCAAGCGTCAGGGCCAGCAAACCAAATCTGCCAAGACCCTTCTACACCTCCACGCGGTGATCCTGGATAACAGGCTGCAGCGGGGCAGACTGGCTAAGGAGAAGGGATCGAAGAGGGAATGCTAACCTGGTACTCAAAAAATGCTTCCTGAAGTCTGATGTGTTGGACCGAAAGGTGCAGATATCGCGGTCAAGCTGTGAACTACGACACAACACATTCCGTTCTCTGGACTACATTCTGCTACTTACGCCCTTTCAGTGTTTGGTAGTGGAAGACTGAGAATGAACCAGGCCAATCCACTGTATCACAACTCTTTTGAACCAATGGTATAGTATTACACTTAGTTCCTTTAGGTCTTCATTATTTTGGTTCCTTTGTATCACAATCTAAAGGTTTCATTTTGTCCAACTGGTTTCCAAGAAGGCTCTTAGTATGTGAAAGAGGTGATAATCTGCTATACTATATGAAGCAACTAACAGTCCAGTCTAACTCCTTCATTCATACAGACTAGAGGACAGTTGAGCATGGAGTAGACTTCTGAGCTGGAATGAAAGTTGTTTGAATCAATACCCCTTACATAAAACATGAATACAAGAGTGAATGACTGATTTTCAGGGGGATGAGAAGACAAGGATACATACATATTTTAACAGTCTGACAACTGCAGGGGCAAGAGACGTTTATTTCTTAACCTTTTAATCCCTTCCAGCAGATCACAGCAATAGCAATAAATGACATGATAACAGTATATATATATATATGCCCAGAAATTGGGCTGGAAATCAGTGCAGAGAAGAGTAAGATTATGGTCAATGTCCAAGAGGGTATTTTAAACCCGATTATGGTCAACAGTGAACCTCTGGAAAGTGTTACACTGTTCAAATATCTGGGAGCAGAAATGAATGCGGAGGGGTCTAGAGCTTAGATCCAGTCAAGAACAGCGATGGCCATGGTCGCCCTGGATAGACTGCGAATAATCTGGAAAGACAAGAACATAAGCCTTAAATCAAAGCTGACTTTAATGTATACAATGGTCACCTCTGTATACCTCTATGCGTGTGAGACTTGGACTCTGAGACGGCTGCACTAGAACGTAAAATTTGCACAATGGAAATGAGAAGCTTGGGAAGAATTCTTGCCATGTCATAACTGGATCGCGTTACAAACGAGAGTTCTTGAAATTGTTAGGAAGGAATTAGGCCAGTATAAAAAACCTACTGACTATAGTAAAAACACAAAAATTTACATGGTATGGATATACCTCACAATTGGTGGGGCTGACCAAGATTGTCCTGCATGGCATTGTGCCTGGGAAGTGTGGGAGAGGGAGACCAAAAAAGAGATACAATATAAAAGAGTGGATAGGAAGGTCTATAGCTGAAACTAATACCTTGGCGAAAAATTGAAAGTATGGCATGAACTGGTTCGACAAACTGCAAAAATGGTGCCTCAACGACCTTCTAGGTTACGGGACTGATGATGATGAACAGTATATATGTGAATTTATTATGTGGTGTTGAAGGTGTGCAGTGATCTAGCAGTTTAAAAATCTCATACTCCTACTATCATTCTCCAAACCAGTTCCTTTAATACACCATCACCTTTGAAGGAAATAATAATTAACCAATTTTACTGAATTGATATTGGTGTATATGAATGCAATATTCCATCTTAGGTTGCGTCTGTAGATCATTATTTATGCACCTAATATAAAAGTGGTTGTGGTCTCATCTCTTGTCAGTTGTAGCCAAAATATATAAATATTCTTTTGTGTTATTTATGGAGGCTGCGTGGCCAAGGGATGAAGCGTCTGTTTCAGAATCCCAATGCACCTTGTTCAAATCACTCATTTCCAGTTTGGCAGACATGAGTTTTTTTCACTCCTCCATGTATGAAAAGTAATGGGAATCTATCGTACTGCGCATTTGTCTAAACTTATAACAGCCAAATAGGTTGGCGGTTGTAAAAAGCGACGTTCTGCAAATGACATACTGCTTGCTTTTTTTTTGTGTGTTATTTGTCTTTGAAATAGATACATTAAGTCCAAAGCATTTATTCTTGTCTTATACTGTTCTCATGTAACACTTTTTGCATTGAACCTTTCATGTCTTTCAATCACAGTGTGATCAGTTATGCTTAAAGGCAAAATAACAATTATAACCACTTAACCCAGAGCTTGTCTCCGATGTGGGTGAGGAAAGGACTTAAGTAGCAGAATGTAATCCAGAGAACAGAATGCCTTGTGTCGTAGTTTACAGCTTGGCTGCGATATTTGCACCAATCAGTCCAACACATCTGACTTCAGCAAGCATTTTTTGAGTACCGGGTTAGCATTCCCTCTTCGATCCCTTCTCCTTAGCCAGTCTGCCCTGCTGCAGCCTGTTATCCAGGATCACCGCGTGGAGGTGTAGAAGGGTCTTGGTAGCTATGGATCGCTGACTACTGCAGCTCATGTGGTGCTCAGCATCTTGATCCCCAATCTAGGTTTAAGGGATGCAAACCTGATAGACATGTTTGACCTAATTGCTCCTCTTCTACCATGAGATGTGGGCAGAGAAGACGAACGTCTGGTCAGGCAAAACATATTTATCACACTATGTTGGGGACAGGGAAACATACTGACCAAGAACCGCCACCTCACTTCCATGTAATTCTCCATGGAAACAGGTTGTTTCATGACAGTCTGGCAAATAAAGTGAGGATTGACATGATCCCAGTAGTAGTGAATGATATGCAGATAAAGCCAAGCATAGCACAACAACCCGGAGGACCAAAGTTCACATACCATCGGCACGTTCTGAATGTGAGGGAAGCTACTGTAACCCGAAACCTAACGGCCTTTTCATGGCACACAAAAGAGTAAACATTCTCATTATGGGCATTAACAACAACAATCAGGTATAGGGGTTTATTTTTTAAATTTATGACTAGTGTATTCCTGCTGGATGGAATATCTGGCCCGAGTTACACATGTGCATTACCCAACTACCCATGAACGTATATGTTCATATGCATAACGAAGTAGTATACTGTAATTTCACTTGAAAGCATATGAAGAAATAGAAACTAAAATCAACAGAGTATGTTGTATCAATTCCAAACTAAGAATAGGAAATAGGAACATGTCTTTGGAGCTGATAAAATGAGTGCTCAATATCTGCTACAAAAGTTTCCAACATACAAGGAACAGAAAATGTACATATGGGTATCATCAATCTCATTCCTGGATTAGTACTATGGAGAAACCAAAGCATCAAACTAGTCACTGCTTTCTTTAGGTATATTCAAGTTGTCATCTGAAAGCAGACAATGAAGAATAAGTTTTGATTTCTCTGTTATTTATATTCACATAGTCTAACAATTGATTTCTTCTACCACAGATTCCTCTCGAGTGGCACAGATTATTCTGGGTAGCTGTGTTTCAAATCTTGGCTCTTTACTCCCAGCTTCCATCGGTAGGACCAGAATTCACATCAAAAGTTGCTACGATGGGATATAAAATCCTGCGTTCAGCTGGGCAGAAAGCTGAAGTGAACTATAAACTGGAGGATCCTGTCAGTGTTCGCCTGTGCTATGAGCTGTACCTGCTAGGTGCTGCTATTGTGAGCCTAGACATCACCGGAAAGAGTGGAGATGGCCTGAAGCTGGCAAAGGATTTCTTGTCGGCTTATGTATTATACGTCTATCAATTGAGAGCGCTTAGCTCCAGCCAGACGGGGATCTCATCAACTGTATGTGGAGAACAGCTGTCAGTTTCCAACATGGTGGACATGGCTGCTACAGTGTATGTGCTACAACCTCGGGATATAGATGGAGACACAAACTTGTCATTTTATGTGCAGCTATTCAGGTTTAAAAATTTCACAAATCTATCATTTTATGTGTAGTTATTAAGGTCAAATATTGTCATAAATCTATCATTTTATGTGCATTTGTTCAGGTCAAACGTTGTCACAAATCTATCCTTTTTTATGTTCATCTCATATTTCTTATTACATGTTATGGGGGAGATACAATCGTCTTTTGTGTGCCATCTTTATAACCATTGTTATTTTCAAAACAAAGGTTCCCATTAACACATGTTAAGTTCATTATTTCTTAGTCTTGTGGCCCTGAGAGTCTTCTTGTTGCCCTGACATCTCTTAGCGTAGTGTTACAGACTCATAATAGCAGGAATGTTTGGAGGATAAACCATTTAATTCTGTCCTTGTCAGTCTATACTGTGCATGGAGTTATCCCTACTTTCAGTAGGATTTCTTTGTCTCACACTCTCTTCTTCTTCTTTTTCTGCATTCGTTCTCTATCTCCCACTACCAAGCCTGAACAGGACTTTGCAAGTGGCAGAATGTAGTCAGGAGAACAGAATGCGTTGAGTCACTAGTTTACAGCATCGCTGCACCATTTGCATCTTTTAATCCGACTTCGGCAAACTCTCTCTTCTATTGACACCGATCACTTTTCACAAGCATGTCCATTCCTCTTGTTCGCCATGTGTTTTTATTTTATTATGTTTACATATGAAGTTCCTGCGGGTAATTATTGTGGTGGAGAGTTCTTCAATGCTGCCAAATAGCTTTTGTGTGGAGGTTTGTCTCCATACTAAGGTGTGCAGTTGCCTAAGCATATCAACAGTCTTGTAGGATATGTTTGGCTGTCTGTGCTGCTTGTAAACGTGGGTGATATGGCCAATTTGGCCAATTTTAGTCTTAAGTGATCGTGTCCAATCATTATTCTGTCAAGAATTAGTATAAATTAGCATATAAAATTGTTGTGAACTATAAGTATGCTAATAAAATAGCATTACTATTATTACTGTTCTGTATAATACTATTAGTATACTAATAATGATAAATAATATTTTATAAAAAATAAAATGGCTGCGCTCTCGACTCGCTCTGGTGTTTGTGTCGTTTTCCGGTGTTTGGTGGTTCCTGTTCAGATTATATTTCACAACTCCTTCAGCAGGTGGTATCAGGGACTTTATTATGTGGAATTGGCGTGCTTTTGATCGGTTATCCTGTTTGTTATGCTGCATTTTATGCCTGGCTTAAGCCGTGGGAGACCAGTCCATGATGGAGTTCAACGTACCGCTTAACTGCACACCAGAATTAAGTTCAGATTACAGCTACTCAGGACTTTTCTGCTCGGACTGAAGCCGACTTCCTCCTCCCTCCACCAGAGGTTACACAATTCCTCTCTCAACCTCATATTCTCAGCACAGCAACGGTCACGCTGACCAAAAGGTGGACACAATCAGAAGCCTCGGCGGCAGGACTTGGAAAAACAGGGAGTTTGACACGAACATTGGTTTGATACACTCCTCGCAGTCACCATCCCAAGGCAGCGGAAAACTTGACTCTACCTGAGGAGTCTAGGGATTTCGGTCGATGGTCTACGTATGAATACAGCCTCAACAGTTGGACATGGTGGTTGTCGATCTGCGCAACAGGCCTTTGACGTCTACGCGAACATTATTATTATTATACTAATAATGTTTATTGATGGCGATTTTGCTTTTTTGCTCCATCCGAATGCATGCGAGGGGTGTGTGTGTGTATCAGTGTCACGTTACTACTGCAGCTGGCACTATGTAGGAGCTGCGTTTCTCTGCATTTTTGTAAAGTGGTTTAAATAAGAATGGTTTTACATGATGATATTTTTGGTAGGAAGGATGATCAACAACATAATCACAGTTCACATGATTAATGGGCGCGAAGCTGGCTGAAAGACTGGCAAAAACAGGAGCCTGCAAACAACAAAAGGATAAATCCAGCAGTAACTAAGTAACTACACTATTAAATTAATCTTTAGGAATAACACCAGGGAAATCTGACTGAACAGGTGGGTGCCATTGAGCTGCAGTTTATTTAGCAAAATGCCAGTCAAAAAGTAATAATGATATAGACTACACAGAATAGAACAAAGTCTTAGTTCCGAACAGGACACACTAGAGTCAACAGCCACTTAAACTGCATCAAACCTCAATTGTGCCCTTGTGCAGACACTGTTCTCACCCTGATGAAATAGTTAGACACCTACTCATTGAGTGCTGTTTGATTGTAGTCAGGAGGAAAAGATTTTTACTTGTGCCGTCAATAATTACCAATACACTAATGCACAGTGGAACAACTTATATAAAAATAGCATTGGGCTGCTAAGAGTAGGTTTGCTCAGTAGCTATGGGATAGTAACAACATGATAGGTTGCTAGCCCCAAGCACAGCTTTCTTTTTTTAGTCGCCTTTTACTACATGTGGTGTTACTATTTCTTTTCAACCCTTGCACCATTCTGATGAAATAGTTATATAATTATTAATTGTTCATTTTGTATTAAAGTCATTTGATAATAATCTGTTATTGCTCTTTTATATAACTGCATCTTTACTTTGAATTTCTCAATTACCTTCTGGGTAGTTCAGATTAGATATCATATTAAAATATACTGTAAGGTCTAGTCTTACATATATATCAGATTTCTTATGCATGATTTCAGACTGGCTGTAGACGATCATCTGCTTCGAGAGAAACTCTTGGCTTGCCGTGGTGACCTGTTCAGGTATGCTGTCAGTGAAGATGCAGGGGGCCTTACAACTGTAGGCACACTAGCTATCAGAGATCTCAATATCACATCTGTTGTAGCTGGAAAAGCTCCCAGTACAGGTTAGAGGTCTTTTGTTTTCGTCATGTTTTGAATGCTTATAACACTATTTTAATTGATGTATTCGAGGTTAACTTTTTACAGTCCCATTGCAACTGAAGGCATTATATCATCATCTTTCCTAGATATGATGAGTTCTTTTCTTTGGTTGTTCATGCTCATTAAGTTTCTTCAGTGAAATTTTGTTTTGACTCATTTGAATGAAATGTGATCAGTGCCATTCCTTGCTGCATATTTTTCTTTAACTGTAAGCCAGGTACCCATTCACAGCTTGGTTGAATTGAGTGTAATCCTCATCCTATAGAAGCTGCAAGACAATACAAAACCTCTACACCATACACTTCTACACCGTATATTAAAGGGGCATCAACGAGCGTATGAGCTGTAGTGGTCAGCAACCTATAGCGGACTGCTATCGTCAGGGCCAGCGAACCAGAGCTGTCAAGACCCTCTAACACCTCCACACGATGATCCTGGATAACAGGCTGCAGCAGGGCAGACTGGCTAAGGAGAAGGAATTGAAGATGGAATGAATGCTAACCCGGTACTAAAAAAATGCTTGCTGAAGTTAGATGTGTTGGACCGAAAGGTGCAAATATCACAGTCACGCTGTAAACTACGACACAACTCATTCCGTTCTCTGGATTACATTCTGCTACTTAAGCCCTTTCAGGGTTTGATAGCCGGAAATTGAGAACGAACGAAGTCAAGCCAACCAAATCAACAATAATATCACATACTGAATGCTTATTGTTTCTATTTGTATTCTAGTGCGGGACGTTGTTCTCTCTGTCCTTACATTTGTCCATGAGCTCAAAGTAATGAACAGTGAGCCCTACAACAGTTCCTGTCTGGAGAACACAGATAAGACACTCAAGATATCATCACTGGCAGGCAATTCATATACAGAGGTACACATGTTGTCATGCCAAACATTTCATGGGGGATAGGGAGGGTTGTATTTCTTTAAACATTATTTGTGAATAATTTCACATGTGTAGTAACTGGGTTGAAAATAATAGGCCCATCCGAGATCAAGATGCTGAGCAGCGCATGAACTGCAGGGGTCAGTGATCCATTGACTGACTGCTAGCGAACCAGAGCTGCTAAGACCCTTCTACACCTCCACGTAGTTTTGTTGGATAACAGGTTGCAACAGAGCAGACTGACTAAGGAGAAGGGATCAAAGAGGGAAGGTTGACCCGGTACTAAAAAAGGATTCAATCTGTAAACTATGACACAACGCATGCCGTTCTCCGGATTACATCCTGCTACTTGCAAAGCTCTTTTCATGGCTAGGTAGCGGAAGTTTAAAAATGAAGAAGAACAACAAGGACTAACTTTCCAGCATGTTATAAAATATGGCTAAAGAGGGTTATGTATGGGGCTAACAACTTATATAAAACTTCCTGTAAATTTGAGAATACAGACTTCCTATAAAGACTAGCTGCAGTGGTGACATTATTCTTCACTTTTAGTGAAAAGAGGAATCGTGAAAAAAATTATGTGTGCATCTCGAGACCTCTTTCTGGGGAGAAAAGAATAGCACTGTTGCACCTTTATGCATGTTACAAAAGGTAACTAAAGAGAGTTGTGCATTGACTAGCAACCTCATCATGTAAAACACATTGCTAAAGAAACCACCACTGTAAAAGGGCTTTGATGCAGGCTTCCTTTAAAGAGCAACTTACAGCGAGGGACCTGTACAACCACCTCTCTTTAGTCACCTTTACTACATTCTTATTATTTTTAAGAGTTGCCACTTGGGCACGTCATATGAATCTTCATATTCTTCTTACTTTGTCTTTAGTTCACGTTTGCATCACAATCTGGTTGAAATACACCTATCTCCTTTGGGTTTCAGGCATGTCGAATTATGTATGTATGTATGATATAAATGAGCAGAAGTTTGTGACCTCAGCAATTCCGTTTCTGCCCCTGCTGTCTTGTGGGATACCTGATCGCAGGATAGGCTTCGGGAGAAAACTCTAAGAAAAATCTGCATCTTCTTTTGCTCTCATTCGTCTTGTCCATGTCTCGCCACTGAATCAGGGTAGTTAAGAATGAGAGAGTGGGGCTAACATATGCAACTCTCCTTCACTGTAATCTAATGCATGCCCAAATTTCACGTTTGTTACACCTCTATCTACTATGAATTGCACAATGGAAGTGCCTTTGATATTTGGTGTATAGAACATTTGCACTCTTGTGGATTGTGTGCACACACAAAAATCCTCTACACCAGTGGAAGGGGGTGCCCTATTTCCTTGTTCTAAGTGCAGGAGACAATTTGGGCCTCGGATTCACTTATTTAGCCATCTCCGAACTCATGCGAACAGTGAATGTTGACAAAGGGACCCTCATTGATTGTGATGGATGAACAACACAACACACGAATCTTCCAAATATTCTCCTGAGGGTGGATAATCAAAGTTCTGCTATGCCCATGTTTCAGACAATTTTTTTAGTGCTATTCAGTTGAGCAAATTCAAAAACGTGTGACCTTGAGTACTTAATGTTTTGTGGTCTTTTTTGTTTGGTGTCTATATGGCGTTCTAAGTACTTAGAAAAATACTTAGCCAAAATAAAAATCCAATAAACTCGCATACAGTTTTTTTTGTTGTTGCAATTGCTGGGATGTATTAACTGGGAGAATTGATAGGACAGGAACAAAGGCAGCTTACCAGTACGGTCACCATGCAGTGTATAGGCTAGGTTTTTATTTTATTCAGGGGACGGGGTGCTATGCTTTACCAAGGGGTTGAACCCATGTTAGCTTGATCAGAAGACATGTATCTAAGCCAATTGACCACTTAGACACTATTGTTGCCATATTGTGTACATGGCATTCATCTTCTTTTTCTAGCCTGTGATGGATATTGATTCAGCCTTATCCTGCGTCATCCTCCTGCTGAAACAGTCGCGTGGGCCTATCGGTGTTGCCATCAGTGACTGTCTAGTTGTCCTGACACGCTCTGTGCCCAAGATGAAGCATGTCAAGTCAGAGACACTTATTACAAGCTTCAATCTGATCTCACTGTCTGTGGATGTCTTTGTGCGGGACATACTCATGTCTGCATCCAAACAGAGCCTAGTGGAGTCGGTCAATCAGAGGCTGAAAACTCTCTCAGTGGCCATCCAAACCAGTACGTCACTCTTGGATGTTCTTCTCACCAAGAACCAGTTAGGTGAGTACCTGCATGTTTCTTCTGTCTGCCTGAATATCTTTTCCTTCATTCGTCTTCAAACTTTGGCATTCAAGACTAATATTATAGGCAGCAGTCAGCTCTAGGTTCTGTATCTCTCCATGTAGTTCTTCAAGGATACTGGAACAGAGACCCAGTCAAAGATGGATGTGTCGGACCAAATGGTGCAAATATCACAGTCAAGCTAGCGACACAATGCATTCCATTCTCCTGACAACATCCTGCTACTTGCAAAGCTCTGTTCGGGGCTTGGTAGTGAGAGATTGAGAATAAACACAGAAGATGGAACAGAGACTTAAAACATCTGACTGAACCACAGATAAGTAAAACCCAATGCAGTTTCAGAAAAAAACCAAAGCATTCATGAGAGAAATCGCTCTTTAGTGTAAGAATGAAATACAGCTTTGTTTCTTGAACCTGGTAGAGGCATTTAATAAGCTTTCCAGGCTATGGGTGCCTGGAAAGGTAGAACATCCGAGCACCCTTGATCTGCATTATACAGGGTTTTTAGTAACACCTTCAGAAACTACAGGACAGGAAGCTAAACATCAGAGGAACTCTAGACCACTACCAGTGGTGTAAGACAGGGTGATATATCACCATACCTCTTCATACTCATCTATGATGTCATCAAAGTCTGTAAAGGGTGGACCAGAAAGTACTCAGTGGAGTACTGGAAGATAGACCAATCTGTATATCAAAGCTGGTACTTGCCAATCATGTGGCCCAAGAAATTCTCCGGACTACATCCTGCTACTTGCAAAACCCTGTTCAGGGCTTAGTAGCCGGAGATTGAGAACGAACGCAGAAGAAGAAGCCCTGGAAAAATCAACTTTCTAGAGTATGAGGGAAATCTTGTGCAACACAACCCTATGGTTTGAATTAAGGAAGAGAGTTCTTGGATGCTACATGATACCAGTACTGACAAACGGCAGCGAGTTATGGACAATCAGCAGGCATCATTGGAAGCAATAGAAATGTGGTTTTGCAGAAGAATGTTGAGAATTCCGTGGACTGCATAAAACGCTAATAACGTGGTAATTGAAGAAGCACAGACACAAAGACCGCTTTTGGCAAAAATCAGGACACTGCAGACATCCAAGAAGAAGGTTGGAACACACAGTGACAACAGGCAGAATCGTAGAGAAGATGGACAAAGAGAGAAAATATTGGACAGCTTAAAAGAAAGAATTACATGGGAGATGATCAGAGATGAAACTGATAAACAACGCACGTGATGCTAATCGACAGGGTAAATCATGATGGTCAGGTCATCTCATAACCAGTGAAGTCGTTGAGGCACACATGAAGACATCCTCACAAACCCATGCCATCCTTCTCTGTAAGCGGCCGTTGCCTGTGTCTCTTCTGATGATAAACCTTAAAAGTAATTAGAACATCAAGTGCAAAAATAGTGGTTTTGGTTTCCCTACATCATGTTTTATCAAAGTTTGGTATTGTGAATTTTGTCCCCTATTGAGACTAAGTGTTCTTCATTTCATTGCCCCATGAGTCACTTGAATCTTTCTCTGCATCTATTTTACACAGATTGCATACGTCATAGCCATTATACCATACCTGGAATTAAAAAACATGCTGATGCAAGTATGAGCACCTGCCGTAACATTTCTCGTCTATTGGTTTGATGTGATGAATGTCAAGCCATTCGGCTGCTCCTCTTATAAATATACTTTATTGTATTCTTCATTATTGGTAACTTGTTTGATTGACAGGTTTGGAAGCAGTGAAAGAACTAGCAGAAGTGATGAAGTCGGTACTCAAGTCTCTCCATTGCCTGGTTGAAGCTGCTAACAAAAATGTTCTTTCTCCTGACCTCTCAAAACACAGTCTGTCCTTCTTACGGAAAGCAAGTGAGTACAGCAGTAAATACTGCCTTTTATACTTATTGTTGACAATTTTTGTAGCATTGTGGTCTTGTTGTGCTTTGGTCCACAGCTGTAAATGGGAACAGCAAAGGTATGCGATGAAGTGAACTAGGCACACCACGTTATCCTCGACATCAGCCCTGCTGCAAATATGCTGTATGTGAGGAAGCCAACAATATTCTGTATGTGTCCTGATCTTTTGTAATGCTGTACCTATGCAGGCCTAGGTCTTTGGGTTAGTCCTTCTCACCATCGTATAACTGGGTGGTCCCTGTATGTGTATAGGCATATTTTTTACCAAAACATTGTTCTAAGCGTCCATCTGTTGTCAGGCATGCATACTACATGTCCAGTCATGCTTCCACAGCATCTCAAAACAAAGTTTGATGTTGAATTTCTTTATTTCGGATCTGATACCAAATTGAAATGTTTAGTATCCGCCGTTCCACTGCTCTCCATGTCACTGAACTTCTTGGCATCTGTTTTGCACACATACCACACTTCACATCTATACATCATTGCTGTAATGACCATGAAATTGAAAGTGTCACACCACTTTCTAAAAAGAATGAAAACCTAGTAAAATTAAGTATGTAACTTTCCGTTGAAATAAACAAGACAGGTGTTGCAGATGAGGATGTAAAAATCAGGACACAAAAGGCAGGAGCGACTTTGTCATGTTGAAAACCATATGGAGCTCAAATGATCAGAATACATACCAAGTTAAGGATCTTTAACTCCAATGTGAAGTCAGTTCTTTCATATGGAGCAAAAACATTGTGGATGAACAAACTCAATATGAAAAGTTTTCAGAACTTTATCAACAAACAAATCCCTCAGACAGATTCTAAGCTTGCAGTGGTTCTTTTTTTTCTTCATGCGCTGTCAGACGTCGACTTGAATTTGTTCAAAGAAAGCGGCGGCCATCCTGAGGCTGTCAACACTGCCATAGAGCTTATCTAGTGTTGGCGCTGGTGATAACCACATGTGCTTTCTCTGGTCCTTGTATATCTGGCAATTTTGCAGCAGATGTTCAGGGGTCATTTTTAAAGTATTACATATGCGTTCATCAGTAGCACCTATCTTCAGTTTATTGAATAGATGGTACTTCAGTCTGTTGTGACCTGTTCGGAGTCTGAAGGCCACCACCTGCTCTCTTCTGTTCAACTAGTAATAAGCACAATTGTTGTGTGTAGCCAGCATGCCCTGTTTCCCATTTGTTCATGTATCTGGCCCTAATAAACCTTTTGAACTCTTCCTAGTAGGTCACATTTGAATCTTTTTGAGATAACCTTCCGCCTTCTTTCGCCAGTCTGTCTGCCTCCTCATTGCCATGAATGTTACAGTGGGATGGGACCCACTGCACTATGAGTAGTGGTTCAAGAAGGATACAAATGAAAGCTTATAGGAAAGACAACAAAGATGGAGCTTGATAGGCTATACACAGTGAAACCTGTAAGCCAGTATTATCAGAAAGTTTCTTTTATGGAACTCACAAGCAAAAAAATTGATTCAATTAAAATGGATAGGAACTGAAGAAAATAGCATCGGAGAGGTTGGATGAGGACAAAGAAGAACTTCCCATCCCCAGTGGCAGTATCTGCTATAGGACCACATAATCTAATATATTTTGTTACTTCCTGGTGGATTGATCTTCCGCACCAATTAAATGAAACGTGTTGCTGCAGTTTGAAATTTAGTGCTGTGAGAAAATGTACAAATGTTGGAAAAACTTACATAAGTTGTGCAACAAAGGTATATTAGTTATGTGTTTTGGAGTTATTACCTAATACTTCCTTTTCGCTCTTTACAAAGCATAGGACGATTGCTACATCTGGACGCCTTATCAAAGCACTGATCTGTGGAAGCGTTATCAAAGCACTGATCTGCAGAAGCCTTATTAAAGCACTGATCTGTACTCTTCTCTGGGTTATTACTATAACAATTTGTTTTACATATTCAAATTGCTATCCTCAAATGCAACTGTCTTTAGTCATGTTTTACTACATACTTGGAAGGTTTCAGCAGTTCTTTTCTTCCCTGTTACCACTCAATTTATTTTCTAGTAACATGTTATTATGGTATTATTAAGTTGTAGTGCTTGCAGGTAAGTTCTAGATGTTACACATAGCTTGTTTGAATTACCCTAACGCTGTCTGAAGTCTATATATAACTATTGTGTCTGTCTGACACTATACTTGGACAGTGTCTTATAGTTTAACCCCTAGCTTGTCTGACTTGATCTATCTACAGTATCTGACTTATAGTTTTAGCAATATCTCATCTGACTTGGTTTATCTCTTCTACAGTGACTGATGTTGGCACAGTCGGAAGAAAACTAACACGACTTAAGCTGTTTACTACAGCCATTGCTCTTCTCTCACCTCTGTGGCCAGTGACCAGGATGCAGGAACTGGTAAGACATATGTTCTGACGCTTCTGGTGTTTCCTTCTCAAACACCTTGCTTAAATATATATGGCTTTATTGATCCAGGAATGGAATGAACAGAATAACTACACACTGTCAGCATCATATGTCATGTCTCATGGCAGTGACAATCGAGCCTCTTCGCAGCCATCTACAGCATAGCTTGCTTTATTGAGATCTGCAGATATCACACTTTTTCTCCACTTCAAATTGTTTATGTTTACTTATTTGAGTGTGCCATATTTTTTCCAATATATTTTGTCAGGGATATTGTATTAAGCGAGTTGAAAGGTGCCATTTTGCTTACAGAATTAGCAAATTTTTATGTCACATCCTGGCAATTCTCGCAATATTTCAAACTTTTTCTATTATTATATTTCAAAATTAGGTTTATTACATAAAATGGATTCTAAGTGTTGGTAAAAAAAAAAGAGCCTGTCATTTCTCGCTTTAAATCAAGAGCTAGAAATGATTCAGCTAAGAAACCAAACACTGAGATAGACTGATAACTAGGTCTCATGCACTATACAGTTTACCAAGTTGTAAATGCAAAAAAGAATTTCTTGAAGGAAATTAAAAGTGCAAAGAAAGTGATTCAGCCTTATTGCTGACTAATATGGGGACCTTTAGTGGTCTGGATAGATGATCAAACCAAACACAACATCCCTTTAAGCAAGGACCCAATCCATAGCAAGGCTCTATAACTTTGTTCAATTCTATGAAGGCTGAGGAAGCTGCAGAAGAGACACTTGAAGGTAGCAAAGGTTGGTTCATGAGGTTTAAGAAAAGTAGTCTTCTCCACAACATAAAATGCAAGGTGAAGTAGGTAATGCTGAGGTACTAGCTGCACAATGTATCCAGAATGTGGCTACACAAGATAACATGTTCATTACGGATGAAAATGTCTGTATTGAAAGAAAATACCATCTAGTACCTTCATAGTTAGAGGGTAGAAGCCAGTGTCTGGCTCATAGCTGGAAAAGATAGATTGACTCAAGAATTACGCTCCTATCTGTGTTCTGTAAAAGGCACAACAATGCCTTGATGACATACAGCATGGTTTAACAACTGTCGAGACCTACTGCTCAGTGGAAAAAAAGGATTCCTTTCAAGATATTACATGAGCTAGATACATGACCAAATGGGAAACCGAACATACTGGCTACACAAAAACGATGCCTATTACCAGTTGAACAGAAGAGAGCAGGTCGTGGTCTTCAGACTTCGCACTGGCCACAATAGACTGAGGTACCACCTATTCAACAAATTGAAGATAGGTGGCACTGACGAATGCCCGTGTGGTACCGGGAAAATGACCGCTGAGCATTTGCTGCAAAACTGCCCGACATATGAAGATCGGAGAGAGCAGATGTGGCCATCACCAGTGGCAACACTAGACAAGCTCTATGGCAGTGTCGACAGCCTCAGGATGACCGCTGCTTTTTTCGAAAAAATAAAGGTTGATGTCTGACTGCGTACGATGAAGAAGAAGACACATCTAAAGACACAATAATCTTTGACATTATGTATTTGTATTAAAAATATGATAGTCTGGAACAGTAGTTGTTGTTTAATATTAATGGTATATTATTAGTACATACTCTCACAAATACCAACAAAGGTAGTTCCATAGCTTAGGTGTAAGAGACTTTATCTCTCCTGATCTTGCCTTTCACTCCTGTGTGGTACAATGGCCTGAAAGGATATCAAAGAATTTTTTTAATGTTCCCTGTCGAACTAGACACTTCTTCCTGTGAAAAATATAAGCCACAAAAAAAAAAAAGGAAGACTTCTACATTCCATGGTAGAAGAGCAAGAACTAAGTCAAGTCAGTTTTATTTTCCCCAATTGTAAATCAGGTACCCATTTACTGATGAGTAAGCTCGTATGTGGTCTGAACCCAGTTCCTTTACTGTGAGAGACAAATGCTGTAACTACTATACCACTCATACACTCAACTAGTTAAAATATATGGATTGACATCCTAGCTGTACTTTGACAAATTGCCTTGATTGTTTTTATCAGCTACCCTCGATCAGCCACCATGTGTCTCTGTGTGAGAGCTACCTCAAGACATCACAGTTGAAAGAGGCATGGAATGTTATTAGCAAAGCAGTCGTGATTGATATCAGTCTTGTGACAGAGTTTGTCATCAGTGTTCTTGTGAAAATTCTTAAACAAGAAACTGGGCTGTAAGTTAGTCATTAGTGAAAGTATTAAGTGATGTGGCTATAAATGCTTGGTTCAAATAGACTTTGACATGTGTGACAATAGGTAGACTGACAGGTGTAATCACTTGTAGATTTTGACATGAGTGACAACAGATAGACTAAGACAGGTGTGATCATAGGTAGACTTTAACATATGTGATCACATGTAGATTTTGACATGAGTGACCACAGGTATACTATGATATGAGTGACCACAGATATACTATGATATGAGGGACCACAGGTAGACTATAACAGGTGTGGCCATAGGTAGATTTTGACATAAATGACCACATGTAGACTTTGACATGTATAAGTCATTTCAATTATAATCAAAATCTTTCATCTCCCCATGGAGCACAGGTCATCTAAAATACATGTCAAATCTTCCAATAGCTGACCTCTCCATATCTTTTGAAGTTTCTGTGGCTTATAATTTCTATAGGATAACCAACATGTCACTTTTTACTGCATGCCTGGTAAGTTAATCCTTTGCTCTCCTTTCGGGCCTGGAAACAACTATAAGAAGTGGTTTACATGAATATTATTGTGGTCATACAGAGGTTTTGAGTCAATACAGCTGAACAACAGCCAATGTTCCACACTCAATGCTGTTATTATCGAACAATAAATGGTCTCTAGCAAACCTCAAAGAAATTACTCAATTTGGCAGTTTTCTTTTAATGCAAAAAATTAAGCTATAAATTTCCAAAATTATTATTTCACATGTAGACACTGTAACCTGCCTATAATAAGAGACTAATGAAAGTTGGACATTAGGGCAGTTACCCTATTCTTTACAAACTATAAGCCACAAGAAAATGTAAAATAGAATTCTGAGATCAAGATGCTGAGCAGTGCATGAGCTGCAGTGGTCAGCGACCCATAGCTGACAGCTAGGGTCAGCGAACCAGAGCTGCCAAGACCTTTCTATGTCTCCATGTGGTGATCATGGATAACATGCTGCAACATAGTAGACCAGCTAAGGAGAAGGGATCAAAGAGGGAAGGCTAACCCAGTACTCAAAAAAATACCTACTGAAGTCTGATGTGTCGAACTGAAAGGTGCAAATATCGCAGTCAAGCTGTAAACTACGACACCATGCATTCCGTTCTCCGGATAACATCCTGCTACTTGCAAATCCCTTTTTAGTTCTTTGTTAGCGGGAGATTGAGAACAAACGAAGAAGAAATAGAACTCTACGTACCAGGAGAACAACATCTAAGTCAAGTGTTATTTACATTTATCTCATCATTTTGTTCTTCTCACATCTATCTTAAGTAGTGGTGCTTTCCTTCATTCTTTTTATTTACATAATATATTAGCCTGTGATACATCACACTTGTTAGCTGTTGCACATTATTGTTTTGTTGTCCACCTTATACACCCTGTTAAATAAAAATGTATTTCTTAGTTTCTTCTAATTTATTTTACTTTTTATGCAGAGACAGCCTTTTTTTTTCAATTTTATCACATATATGAGGATTTCCCATTGGGAATATGTTAAAAATCAATCTGTCTGCTTAGTACTTTCATTAGTTTCTCACTTACAGGTCAGTTGTCAAGATGTTAGAGCTTTGCCAGGATGAGGAGAAACGTATACACTTGCTGGTGATGCTAGCCAGAAAACTCACCTCAGGTCAAAGGTCAGATATGCTACTGTGGTCTAAATTTGTGTTTCATGTTTTTTAGCCTTTATCATAAATCAGGAGTCCTTAACATTTACCACACTCCATTAACAATATTACACAATTTTCCAGTGTGACTGAATTCTTTTTCAGCACCTCACATTTTTCTAGATTGTTGATTTTGAGAGCCATTATATTTTATATTTTATTATCTATAGATATATATGATTTGTTTGTGTGTAAAGAGATAAATGAATAAAGTACTTGTTGGTGTTATTGTTTATGGGGGGGGGGGGGGTGTGTGTGTGCGTGCGTGCGGTTTTTTTTTTTTTTTTTTTTTTTTTTTTTTTTTTTTTTTTTAGTTTCTGAGATTCAAGAAGGAAATGAAAAACAGCACAAACATTTAGATTTCTAGGAGAATTTGTACCTTCAAAATTTAAACATCATCACAGAACACTAATAGTGTTTCTTACAAGATCGTCATATCTGTTAGTTTCCCTTACAAATGTATTTATTACTTCTAAATAGACAAATTAAGCAGATCTACCTCAGAAAAATCTGTTGCAATAACTTAACTTCATCACCAACAATAATGGGATTGGCTTCCAGTCAAAGTTAAAAAGAGAATAAATCATTTCAAAATTCTTTTTCAAACTACACTGGACGTGTTTCTGGTTTACATCTAATATGACAAGTGTCTATTTTTAGATTCAAATACCCACATGTTCAGCTGTGTAAATACACTACAATGCTCTAGAATAGTTTTCTTATAGTCCTGCACCTTTTTATGTCACTAGAAGGAAAGCCAACATTTTGTGGTTATTTATTGCAAAGACTGGATATCTTTGAGAAAGCCTTTGGATATCTTTGGTCGTATGGGAAAGCCTATGGATATCTTTGATAGTGTTGTGAAAGTTATGGAGATGTCTCTCACACATCTTTCAGAGATGCCCATCACATTAGGTTTGGAGATATTCCTCACATATGATACTGACATGTCTATCATATAATCTTGACATGTTACTTGCACATGGATTCTAACAAGTCCTTCACAAATGATACCAAGATATCCCTCACTCATTATCCGTATATGTCCTTTTCTTGTGATTATAATATGTCCTTCACACATGATACTGATGTGTTCCTCACATGTGATTCCCAAATATTCCTCACACATGTTACTGCATCATTTATTTCAGCTTGCCTGCTCTTAAACAGGCCTCTGACATCTTGCGATATGTCGTCCATCACAAGGCTGTGGCAGACACGGAGCGAGCTGCACACGAGTACCTCCTGTCACAGACTCTTTGGTTCGGATCTGAGGACAAGGCCTCAGTAACACGGTAGGTATTGCTTGGTTATCTTTCATTATTTTCTTTCTGTACTTGTATGCTGTGAATCTACATGTGTGTGTATGTGTACTTAAGTAAGGAAGGTCAGTGAGAATAAACAGCTTTTATTATTCTATGCTCAGGTATGATGTTTGAGTCCATGTTTGTGTTGTCTATGGATGTATCTGAGTGAGAAAAAAAACTGCATTCATCAATCATTCTCTACTGTCTATGTATTATATGTATGTGTTTTCTATGTATGCATGCCTGAGAAAAATCACCACACTCTCTACTATCCTTGTATTCTATCTGCATTTATTTATAGGGGAGAAAAATCACACCCATTCTCTACTGTTTTTGTAGCATGTTTCTGCACTTAACAATTGAAAATACAAATTTTATTATTGAGTACTGAAACTATATGCTTGTTGTTCCCTCTGCCTTTATTTCTCTCTCGTATTTTGTTGTTTATTTTATGCACATAACAATAATCATGTTTGCTAATCTTACTGTCTTGCTAGGGAATGCCTGGATCTCATGAAGAAGGCCATGAGAACCTTGTTGGCAGACACCAGTCATCTGTATGATGACGTTCTGGCACAAGCTGCCTTCCTGTACTGGAGTATGCTGGGTACAACTGCTCAAATGGACATGAGTGGACAGCCAGTGCATGTAAGATTAATGTGCTGCTCGACTATTTTTCAATTTGAATTAAGAGCGTATTGCTGCAAGAGTCTCCCGCTGTAAGAATGTATTGCTACAACAGTCTCCCTCTGTAAGAATGTATTGCTACAACAGTCTCCCTCTGTAAGAATGTATTGCTACAACAGTCTCCCTCTGTAAGAATGTATTGCTACAACAGTCTCCCTCTGTAAGAATGTATTGCTACAACAGAAAAAACCCTCAACAGTAACATATAACTGCAACAGTTTCTTCCTCTGTCAGAACGTATAGCTGCTTCTGATTCCCAGTTTACAAAATTATGTTTATTTCCTGAATTTGTATCATTTTTCAGCACGTCATGCCCCGGCGTGGGTGTTGATTTTGAGAACCTCTAAGTTTGTGTGTGTGTGTAGAGACGTATATTAATAAAGAACTTGTTGGTGTTATTGTGTGTATGTTAGTCTCTGAGATACAAGAAGGGGATAGTGATGAAAAATAACACAAACATATACTCATCCGGTAGCAGTGTCCCTTGGTTAGAAGGAAAAAATAATTTCACAGAAAAACATTCTAATACTACTATCGATGTTTACCAAAATGTCTATGTCTGTCACTTTGACTATAAACGTAATTATTGTATCTACATAAACAAACTATATAGATCTACCTCAGAAAAATCAGTTGCAGAAACTTAACTCCTCCATTCTCAATAATAGGTGAATCCTCAAATCCAAGCGAAAAACAAGAAATATTTTTCAAAATCTAAAATAAATTTGTAAATCGCCATTGTTTTCGCCTAACCATACATGACGGAAGTTGGAACTCTCTACAATCACAAGAGCAGTATGTTCAGCTGTTTCTATGATATTAACCCGGTAATTTATATACAATAAAGTGATGACGCAAGAGCTGGTGACGTGCAATGCCAGTAGAACGGAGCCAAATCGTAATCTCATGCCGTAGGAAAGGAAAAGTATAAACTCATATCAATATTTTACCTTTAGTGTTTCTGTTCTTGGAAAAATGTAGATTACCAGTTCATAGTATATAATGCTCCATATTCTTGCATCTTTTATTATTTTCCCTTATCACACACTAAAACAGCTATCAAGTCATGGTTTCAGAAGATGGCTTTGTAAGTTAAGACCCCTGCTCTAATGGTTGAATTATTTCTAGACATACATGATGTAGAATTGTACAATTGTTTAAATATGTTAAGCTGATGGTTGATTGGATAAGAAAATTTAAGACATTTGTAAGACTTTGCTTAGTTGGCTCATTTAAAACAATACACATCTATTTAAAAAATGAAACATTTTATAAACATTCTGATATATTTCAGGTTAGTTCACCAATAGATGTCACATTATCTCCATCTTCACAAGTGTCTTCACCTCAACTCTCAGACTCAATAAGAGAAAATTCAGAGAATGACCCAGTGACCAAGCTGCCGATTCGGGTACAGATGGCAGTACCTGCTGTGACCTCTAGTGTGTCAGTTCCTGCCAGTGATGAGTCGGGACTGGCTATGGTCTGTGTATCAGAGTTGGAAACAGTTGAACAGGTGATCCATTCTACCTGGCGTGTGGTACAACATTTGAGTTGGCATATGAGTTTAATGCTTTCTTGTTCTTGTGTGCGCTCATTGATTTTTGCACCAGGGATGAACTTGAACATTACCTGGAGCTCCTCTCTAGCTCTGCACACTTTGGGTTTAGTGTTGAGTCATTTGGACAATGAATCTTCCTCAACTGACTACACAGAGGGAAGTCTTGTAAAACGTTGCTCTGCAATCTATTCGCTCAGTCCACATGTGCACAGTGGTAAAGCAGTCATATATTTATTTAGTTTGTTATGCTCTAGTCATGGGACGAAGAATGATGGCCTGTTCCGACACATTCGTCTTCAGCAGGCATTTTTGAGTCCAACACATCCGTCTTCAGCAGGCATTTCTGAGTACCAGGTTGCCTTCCCTCTTCGATCCCTTCTACTTAGCCAGTCTGCTCAGTTGTAGCCTGTTGTCCAGAATCACTACATGGAGGTGTAGAAGGGTCTTGGTAGCTCTCGGTCGCTGACAGCTGCAGTTCATGAAGCTCATTTCCACTCCCTGCTATGACAGTATTTGGGGTCCTTCCTTTATCTGAAAGAACATGCATATCCTAGTTGTGAGTCATTTAAAACGCCACTGGATGGGAAGCCCAGCTTGGATAGTTGTTCAAAGCTACTCATGTTGAGTAGCAGATTACAGTGGCTCTTCTTACATCCCAATACGTACTTGCAGAAGCTAATTAAAGTGTTAGAAATGGCATAATAATGTGAATTTGATTTGGTCAAAGATTGCAAATTTTAGTTTCTATGAATTTGTTGTTAGAAATTGAAAAATTTATTTGTGCCTTTGACTTTTTTTTATGGTCAGAAATACTTTTATTTGAGCTGGCGAAGTTTGTGAATTTTTTTTAAATCACTGTTTATATACTTGTTTTTTTTTGTGCCATTAAAATGGCCTCTCCACCAAAATAACTAATTTGTTTGATAAACCACAGTTCTTAACTGCTTGCTGTAGAAGAATGTACTCTTTAGATGCCTTTCTCAATCTTTTTATCCTGGAGAAACTCTCTATAATAAATTTAATGTCTTGGGGAACTGCTGTGTACAAATTATTATACATGGTCTTTCAAAAATAATATTGTTATGATGGCATACAGTTTTTGTCATTGAACACTTAAAAACATACCGTTTGCACCAAAATATGGCACAAATGTTCACACATCTCTTACTTTACACTCCCTCAATGTGTCCCCTTCATGTTACACTGCACACATCTAAATGGTATTCCAATTCTCCACATACTCGCTGCAACTGATCTCTTGTTATTCTTTCTGCACAGCTGTGATTCCTTAGTGTTCTGATATCTTGAGATATAGGTGGTGTGTAGGCCATGTATTTAACGTAGCCTCCCCAAAATACATCCAAGACAGTTTACCTATCATTTGGTGCAAACCAAACATTTTTAATTAACAAAACTACATCATATAAATACCAATTTTCTTTTTAAAAGACCTGTATCTACAGTTTAGTGTACATTATTGTGAACAGATGGTTGTAATAGTTACATAAAATAATTTTATTGTGCATTCTGTTTCAGGTTGACAGTGAATTTCTCATGTTGAAGGCATCAATTTGTCTGGAAGTTTGGACAGTGTGGTTTTTATCTGTGGGCAGCAAGATTTTGGAGACTGATGGAGATTACAGGATAGAGACAAGTTTGAGGTTTCTGCAGAGGGTGGCTCAACTGGCTATAGTCAATTTCAAAGTCAGTTATAGCATGTGTGTGTGTGTATGAAAGAGAGAGTGTTGGTTACAGAAAGGTGAGCAAAGATTTGTAACACTACATCCTGTTAGGCATGTTATAAGTAGAGATAAACTTTTGTATTATTTTTAAAATTTTCTTTGTTCGTTCTCAATCTCCCGCTACTAAGTCCTGAAAAGGGCTTTGCAAGTAACGGGATGTTGTCCGGAGAGTGGAATGCGCTGTGTAGTTGTTTACAGCTTGACTGCTATAGTTGCACCTTTTGGTCTAACAAATCCGACTTCAGCAAGCATTTTTTTAGTGCCAGGTTAGCCTTCCCTCTTTGATCCATTCTCCTAATCCAGTCTGATATATTGCAGCCTGTTATCCAGGATCACTGTGAGGAGGTGTAGAAGGGTCTTGGCAGTTCTGGTTCGCTGGCCCTGACGCTAGCAGTCAGCTATGGGTTGCTAGCCACTACAGTTCATGCACTGCTCAGCATCTTGATCCCTTATTTTTTTAAATAAATCTAATCCTGATATTTTGATATCATGCTTCATATTTATGTAGAAGAGAATTCATATACAATTTTAGTCTTTGAAATACTAATGTTGTTGATTTACAGAAGTATTTGTATTAATAGGAAGAGAATATGTATATTTATTGTTTGTTCAGGACATAGATCTTGTATATTTATTGTTTGTTCAGGACATAGATCTTGTATATTTATTGTTTGTTCAGGACAGATCTTTTTCTTGTCCATGCAAGACATAGTTTTTTACTAAGGGTTTTTTGTTTTTGTGTGCTTGTACAAGTTGTCCAATGTGCCCTTACAAGACGTTTAGTTTTTTTTCATAGAAGTTTAGATATATCCGTACAATGTATTCTTGCAAAGATATCCTTACAAAATTGCTTTAAATTTTGTCCATACAAATTTTTCAATTGAAGTTGTCCAGGGCACGTTGCCTTAATGTGTCTGTTGATGATGTCTTTACTATGTGTCCTTACAAAGACTTCTTTAATATGTGCTCTTATAAAAATGTCCTTACTGTGCCTATTTACAAAACACGTCCTTGGAAAATGTATACACAATGTCGCATATCTACTATAGCCAATCAATAACCATCTTTGTTTTGACCATAGCCAATGATAGCTGTCACTGCACTGTGTCGAGCTCACCGTCTTACCAAAATGATGAAGTGTTCTGATGTTGTGGAAGATGTCACACAAGCCCTGGTGTCTGTCATTCCTCTACTTGGGCTGAAGTGTGTCTCTGCCAAGATGAAGACAAACTTGGATAGTAAGAACTTACTCGTGGATGCCGAGAGCTTTGGGCAATGTGGAAATCTTCTGTGTCTGACCGCAGTTGCTAGTCACCATTTGAAGACAGGAGAGGTGACGTAATTGTTTGTCGTTTCTTATGTACTTGTCACTCATATCTGCTTGTACTGGGATAGTTTATGAGGGTCACAGATACAGATGCCCAAACAAATAACTCAGAAATTAACAATGAGAGTAACTAAGTGTTATGTTTGAGGGCACGAACTGATATGAGATAGCTGAAAAATGTAGTTGGTAGTTTCTAAAGGTGTCATTATGAGGCAGCAACACACAGCTCTGTGATTACTGCAGGTAGCAGATTCAAGGTGTATGCTCAGGTCAGATTTAAAAAAATACTCAGTGTACATTCAAAGGATAGTGCACTGTTGTGTTTTTGTTTGGTCAAAAGTACTTCATGCAAAGGATAATCCTAAAGAAATGCTTCCTGGTGCAAAAAGTTTGACGTGTAAAGCAGTAAATGAGTTTCTCAAAGGCACTCAAAAATTGATGAAGCTCCACATGTTCAGAAGCATCTGTGTGACGGGTTGAGGAGATGATTCAAACTGACAGTGAAACATCTACAATAGTGTTCGAATGGTTTAGCCTAAAGTATAATGCATGGTCGATTGAATTTCTGGACAATGTGCTCACGACAGGTACCTAAACAGAATACAAAAGACGTCTATGCCGCAGGTTTTGATGCACCTGAGGGGATAAGTGTATCAATGTTGGTGGAAATTATGTTGATAAATAAGGGACAATGTAAGTGCAATAATAAATGTTTTTCTACGAGGCACGTTCAAATGAAATCGGACCCAAGTGAACATATAAAATACGTACGATGCGCATGATGTCACTTCTGGTGTGTACAGCATATACCAACCATCAAGTTTGTAAAATTTCATTATCCTCTGACTCAGTTTCCTACGCAGACCGTTGAAAGCATGGCGGGTGTAATACAGAATCCGTCCAGAGTTGATCAGCGAGCTGTGATTCAGTTTCTAACAGCTGAAGGATGCCGACCAAGGCGTGGTCACCTGTCACTATGCGCAAAAGAAATGAATCACCCTTCCCTTCAAATCGCAGCAAGTGGTTCAAACTCCATCCCATGCATTCTTCCTTATGGTGGTTGGTCAGCAACCGAGGTACCCATTGTTAGCACACCTTCCGCTACTTCAGTTTCTTGCTAACTACCATTTGAATTGTCCCTAGCGACACAGTGAATTCCTCTGCTTGCGAACATAAGCTCCGGCGACAGTCCACGCGAATTGCTGCATCAGTTTTGCTGATGGCATCTTTGGACGCAACAATATGTGCCTGACCTGGTCTCGGAAGATCTGTCGTTAATTCGCGTCTTTCTTTAAACATCGTTGTCCAGTCCTTCACTGTTGTCTTCCACACTTTTGCCACTATACACTGCCTGCATTCTGCGATGAATGTCAACTGGTCGACATCCTTCAGCTGTTAGAAACCGAATCACTGCTCGCAAATCAACTCTGGATGGATTCCGTATCACACCCGCATGTTTTATGAGGAAACTATGAGTCAGAGGATAATGAAATTTTGCAAATTTGATGGTTGGTATGTACTGTATACATCAGAAGTGACATCGTATGTATGTTCAATTGGTGCAGTTCGGTCTGGTTTCATTTGAACACGCCTCGTAGTTCGTGTCTCATTTAGTTGTTTTTTTAAATAGCCATTTCTGACCTATTAACTAACTTGCTGGTGTAAACTCATTACTCTAAAAATGAAACATGTGCCATGAACAAATAGTTGAAAGAAAGAATTTAGGCCTTTGAAATATGGATATAAAGAAAAATAGATCATAGCACTGAGAAAGAAAAGAATACACATACAAAATTCTTTAAGAAATTAGTAGTATAAAGAGAGTTAATGTGCAAAATCTAGTCAAATAGTTAACATATTTTGGCCACATAAACACATGTCACCTTGCTGGAAACTTAGATGATGATTCAATCAGAGTTAGCAGCCTTACCTGTAAGTTGACGGATACACTGTGCAACTGTTGCCAATTGCACCTCCTCCCTTTCTGACTCATCTGGAGTGGACCGCACTAGCGTCCTGTGAGGAGGCTAGCTAATGGTGATCCAATGCTGCTACTGATGAGTTTCTGCAATTTATATAAATGTGTTCCCTCTCTCATTCGCCTTGTTTCTTAAGACAGAGTGAGTTGTACTGTGTTGTTTTTTTTTTCTTGTTTATGGCCCAGTGCATCTGACTTGAGCACTCATTTCTTTTTCTTCGTACGCTGAGCACTCATTTAATAGTTTTACTTCAACATTTTTTGTCATATGCTGACCTTTTCATGATATGTCAAAATGTCATTCCTCCTTTCCAAGATTGTCTGACTCAAAAGGTGCATTTCAAATAATATGCATATAATATTGAAAATGTTTTTTACAAATAATTTGTATATGTAGTACATATTAAATATTTTCTTAGCTTATTATTTTATAGTGGTTCACAAAATGTTATATTCGTAACTAATTACTTAGACTAAACTGATGAATAATTTCTTTTCTCTTCCTCTTTCCCCTCTCCCTTGAACCCTAAAATTACCCACTGGGGAATCCAAATATATACATTTTTGGATTGGGAGACCTATTCGTGTTGTTTCTCCATGGAACAATTGGCCTGCAGTGGCCACTGTCTACTGATTCATATTTTGTCTTTTTGAGTTTTAATATGAGAAGCCAGTTGCCCTGGCTTCCTCTTCCACTGTTCTTTGTCAGATAGTCTTTGGCCTCCTCACTCTACTTTACCACTGTGGGTACCAATCCAGTGCATGCAAGGCTATGTTGTTAGATTTCTTAATACTGGTGTGTTTACTTACTACAGCTCTGTAATCCAAGTATTGACTGGTCCCAGATCATTTTTAAATGCTTGTGTCTAGATGCTGAGAAGTGCATGAACTGCAGCGGTCAGCGACCCATAGCTGGCTGCTAGCTCCAGGGCCAGCGAACCAGACCTGCCAAGACCCTTCTACACCTCCACGTGGTGATCCTGGATAACAAGCTGCAACAGAGCAGACTATCTAAGGAAAACAGATTGAAGAAGGAAGGTTAACCCGGTACTAAAAAATGCCTGCTTCTGGAAACGGATGTGTGTAGGACAGAAAGGTGCAAATATCACAGTCAAGCTGTACCACACCGTATTCTATTCTCCGGACTACATCCTGCTACTTGCAAAGCCCTGTTCAGGGCAGAAGAAGAAATGCTTGTGTCTTTACTGACTACAGCTCTGTATTCCAAGTGTTGACCGTAGTTCCAGATTAAACTATGCATTTTACCTGCATCTCATTCTTCTTTATCTTATCTCGTTTTCACTCCTTACAAAGTATAAGGCACCACTACAGTGGGCCCTTACCTGATGACCTCATCAAGGCAATTACATTTGCTCTTGCAGTGAATATTTCTGCCACTGGCTAGCATCATCATAATGTAAAGCAAATAACTGGAGACCACTATTGCTAGACCAAACAAAATGCTTTGGCACAGGCTTCCAGAAAGGCTATAGTGAAAATAAAGTCAGGCTGATGAGATAAAACTATTTATATAGATGCCAACCTAAACTGTGTTTGCGGACTGTCTCTTACATCAAGTTTAATTATGTTGTAACCACATTTTTTTTAGCTGACAGAGTTTGTTCGTGTCCGAGACATGGCTGTCACAATGATCATGGACTCCAGAGAAAAGGGCCTTCGTACGTGCAGCGTATTCACAGCCACAGCGATCCTGAATAGACTTAATGCAGAGTTTCATTTTCTACCTGGAGCTAGTCGGTTCGCAGTGACAGGTAGGTGGTCTCTGACAAACCTGTAACAAATTGTCAGTATCCATACCATGCCATGTCAGACTGATCAGCTGTGAGTGTGCCTGGCCTTGAGTGATATAGACTTTTAATGATTTAAAAACAACTTGCAGCAGTGCCACTCACTTCATTCATGGTACATATGGAATCGTTTGTAAACACCTATCTTTTTCTTCTGTGTTTGTTCTAGAAAGGATTTGTATTAGTTTATAGTGAGCCTGCGATAGCTGTGCCTTTCACCCAACTTATCCAGTTTCAGTATACTATTTTTGAGACCAAGTTTCTAAGCCAGGCTGTAGTCTGTTTCCAGGGCTATCACTTGGAGGTGGGATAGGATTTCGTCAGCTATGGTTCCCTGACACAAGCAACCAGCTAAGAGTTACTGGCTGCTGTCAGCTTATTCACTGCTGCGTCTTCAGGCTCCCACCTCATATGTTGTTCGTAGCATTGATGGTGTTTCTTTGGTAGCGGGTTACAGTGGCTTCTAGATATTGAGAAAAAAACATGAAAAAAACTAGTAAAAGTTGATTACGGTTGAGCTTAATCAAAATTTTTAAATGGGTATGGTCAGATACCGCACCGAGACTTCTAGATATTGAGGGATACCCGTGAATGTGGACCAGGGTTCTCTTGTCTGTAGTGCATAACGAGGCTCCTCAGTAAACTTACCACTATGAAAATTTCAGTGTTGATCCCCCGCCTTGTTGGCCTGTATGCTGTGGCACAATCTGTTTCAAATGGGATTAACTGTATGGTTGATGTCGTTTGTAACTATGTTTTTTCTGTTGCGCTGTTTGTGTCTTTTTGTCTTCGATGTTGGGGAAGGGTCTTTCTTTCCACAGGCAGCAGATGGAGCATGCTGGTATTGGCTTTATTTTTTTTTGTTTAAAAGTGCAGCATTGTTTTTAATCTTTTCTTTTGCCTGGACTGTAAAACTTTTCCTTTTTAGCCTGTGATGCATCGGGTGGTCCATGATTCTTTTGAATTTTTCCGCTTGCTGTAGGATTCTGCGGTCTTCCATTGACTGTAGCCCAGTCATAGCTTCGAGGTCTTTTATTTGGGTGGAATTCAGGGTTGCTGTTATGATACGGGCTGCTTGGTTCTGGGTGCGCCCTATTTTGTCAAAGTTTGATTTGGATGCCATCAATCAAGCTGCAATACCGGATTCCAAAACTGGTCTCACTCTGCCTTTGTATAATTTCTTTAGTGTGTTACCGTCAGCACCCCAAGCAGTACCAGCAAGTTTCTTCATGATGGACATGTGTAGCCTTGCCCTCAGCTGGGTCTTTAAAATTTGCGCTTTCCAGGTGAGACGTCGGTCTAAGGAAACTCCTAAGAAGGTTGTAGGCTCATCTAGTCGTATCTCTTTTCCATTTAATTGGAGTTTAACTTGCTGCCGTGTGTTTGATAGGGAGAAGATAGTATGTGTCGTTTTTTGTTCATTTATTTTTAGTAGCCAGGTCTTGGACCATCTTTCGAGGGCTACCACAGAGCCTTGCATTTGTGTGCTGGCTGTAATGATGTGTTTTTCAGTAGTCCACATGGCCAGGTCATCAGCGTAGAGAGAATAGTGGGTACTTTTGTGGAGGTTTTTGGCTATGTCATTTATGTAAATAAGGAAGAGAGTAGGGGAGAGGACACCACCCTGGGGAACAACTTGTTCCATGGTTTCCTTTTTGCTGGTATGCCCTTGGACCTGCACTCTTGCTGTTCTATTGTCTAAGTAGTTGCTGATCCACTTGTACATTTTTCCGCATACTCCATATTGCAGCATTTTTCCACGCAGCCCGTCTTTCCATACTTGGTCGAAGGCTTTTTCAAGGTCCACCCATACAGCCAGAGTGTGTTTTCCTTCCTGGAAAGCATCTTCGATTTCTTGTGCTATGTGGATTACTTGATCTTCCGTGGACCTGTGCTGCCTGAAGCCTGCTTGTGGTATAATGATTTGTTTTTCTTCGAGGTGCCAGCTGAGTCTGGTATTTATTATTTTTTCCATGAGCTTGCCTGTGCAGCTCAGGAGACTGATTGGCCTATAGCTATTTGGGTCAAGTTTATCTTTATTTTTCTTCAGGATGGGAATCATTCGTGCTTTTTTCCACACTTGAGGTACAATGCCACGCTCCCAGCTGCAGTTCATGATCGCAAGGAGTATTTTCTTTGCAGTGCCACCCAATCTCATAAGCATATCGTTGGTTACTCCGTCTTTTCCAGGTGACTTTCTTGGTTTGAGGGAGTAAATGGCTGAATCGAGTTCCTTCATGGTCAGGTTAATTGTCATGTGCTCCTCTGGGCAGGTTAATGAGTTTTTTTTTTTAGATCTATCTCTATAGCCATTGCCTGTTTTATTTCAGGTGGGATATGAATCTGGCTCGCTTGCGAGAATGTTTTTATGAAAGCGCTTCTGGTTTGACCAAGTCTAATGCTTTTTTATAGAATGTAATTACTAATGGTGTCTTAAAACATCAAATGTATTCAGAAATATAATGATATAAAGACTAAATTAATGTTGTTTCCTCTTCGATTGTGTCCGCAGGCGATGCTGGACCCCTGCCTGGTCCACTAGATCTGGTCGCAGAGTCTCTTAAAAATATCAAGAATGTCGTCACATTTTATCTGGGAGGAGACGATCTCCACAGCGTCTCAAATAAAAGTGCGTAGACCTAACAACTTTTGTGTGTCATTGTACTTTGTTCTTAACATCAGTCCCGCAGTGCATCTAGAAAACATGGCATGTAAATAACAGTATCATATACAGACTGCAGACCTTTGCCAGCAGGTATCTCTATTGCATATTTTGTTTTAGATTGCCAGATTTCATAACAAACTTAGATCTGTAGTATGGAACCAAAAACAGCGGAAGATTAGTGAGAGGAAGTGAATATGTCTAGGCAAAATAATAATCTTCTTCCTATTTCCCATTACCAGGGCACTAATGGGGAGCAAAGAATAGTGACATTGTAACTTGCCAGGCATGTCGTAAGAGATGACGGACCATGGCAGATTTGACAGGCGACTGGCTTCTTCGTATTTTGGAATTTTTAAGCCACAGAATCTTCAATACATACTGGCAGGTCAACATTATTTGACATGTCATGTAGTTTGAAAACCTGTGTTCAATAGGGAGCTGAACAAGCATTGATTGATTGATATTCCCAAGTTCATTGAGTTATTCACTTTTATTCCTATGTACAAAGGAATTCTTACAGTTTACTTATAAACCAAGATGACCACGGCACATTCATCTCATAATAGAACCATGCACTAGATTGGAACCCACAGTGAAATGGAAGCCACCAAACAATACCTGACAAAAAAGATGGATGAACAAAACGGACCAGGATAGCTGATATCTCATGAGCAGATCTCAAGACGGCTGCCCAAAATAAAAAATGTTGAGGGATATCAGTTGCAGTCGAATGTTCAGAGAAACTACCATATCATCATCAGTCCCGTAACCTAGGAGGTCGTTGAGGCACCATTATTGCAGTTTGTCGAACCAGTTCACGCCATACGTCTCAATTTTTCACCAGGGTATTAGTTTCAGCTATAGACCTTCCCATCCACTCTTTTATATTGTTCTGCCGTCTCTTTTTTGGTCTCCCTCTCCCACGCTTCCCATGCACAGTGCCTTGCAGGACGGTCTTGATCAGCTCCACCAATCGCGATGTGTGTTTTTACTATAGAAAGTACGTTTTTATACTGGCTTAACACATTCCTAACAATTTCAAGAACACTCGTTTGTAATGTGATCCAGATATGAAATGCCAAGAATTGTTCGCAAGCATCTCATTTTCATTGCGCAAATTTTACGTTCTAGTGCAGCCACCAAAGTCCGAGTCTCACAAGCGTAGAGATATACCGATGTGACCATTGTATACATTAAAGCCAGCTTCGATTTAAGGCTTATGTTCTTGTCTTTCCAGATTATTCGCAGTCTGGTCAGGGCGACCATGGCCATCGCTATTCTTGACTGGATCTGATCTCTGCTCTAGACCCCTCCACATTCATTTCTGCTCCCAGATATTTGAACCACGTAACATTTTCCAGAGGTTCACCTTAGACCATAATCGGGTTTAAAATACCCTCTGTGCGTTGACCATAATCTTACTCGTCTCTACACTGATTTTCATCCCAAATTTCTGGGCAGCATTGTCCAGGTTTGCGACTAGCCTTGCAAGTTCAGGTTCTGTTCCAACCAGAACGGTAATGTCATCAGCAAATCGGAGGTTGGTGAGTATGCCTCCACCTATACTGACCGTTCCTACATGTTCATCCAATGCTTCTGACATAATGTGTTCTAAAAAAAACGTTGAAAAGTGTCGGAGAGAGGAGACCTCGTCAATTGTCGTGCAGAACCATTCACCTGTGGTCCTGTTAAGGTAAACTGCACTGCTGGCATGTGAGTATAGTTTCTCAATTACGTGGGTGAGCCAACATCCTATCTTATACTTGCGCTGAGTTTCCCATAGGGCCTCATGTCCCACCCTATCAAAAGCCTTTTTAGTCAATGAAGACTTGGTACAATTTATGTTTGTACTGAGTGTACTGATCGAGTGCAGGTTAAAATTTTGTTCTATTGTCTTTTGACCAGCTCTGAACCTCTCTTGTTCTTCCGCAACAATTTCATGTGCTCATGGCTGCAGTCTGTTAAGGATAACCTTGAGCATAAATTTACTGATGTGGCTAATCAAACTGCAGGTTCTGTAGTTCTGACACTGTTGGAGGTTACACCTTCCTTTGGTATCACTATGGGTCAATGGTTTTGTTCAACTTTTGGGCCATTCTCCCGTCTGCCATATCATGTTACAGATTTTTGTTAGAAAATCTATCATCACTGTCCCTCCAAAAACTAATAGTTTGCCTGGTATGTTATCCACTCCGGCCGCTTTACCCTTTTTACGAGATCTAACCACCACTACCGTATAATTTAAAAAAATGGCCAAAATGCAAACAAGGCGAAGAAGCAGTTTTACATTGGAAAAGTACCGGATGTTTATTGTTTTGACCTGAAGGACTGGACAGACAAGAACAACACAGACTAAAAACTGAACTAAGCTCAACAAATATCAGGTCGGCTGCACTAGAACATAAGATATATTTTTAAAATTCAAGGTATTCCCATAGCAGACAGGGCTGTGAGGATGAAGTGTTAGAGATTTTATTGTACAATACCACAGCTTGTTTTTGAGATTAGGTGGCCAGCTCCCTTCCTTGCTGCCTTTCCTAACAGTAAGCTAGGAACTCATTTACAGCTGGATCAACTTGAACATTCTGGTAACGGGATTTAGTCCGATACCTCTACTGTGAAAAACAAGTGGACGCTACTCAGGTGCCTATATAAGATATTTAGCAGTTCCTGAAGGACATAAAATAAATTCTGTGAATTGTGTCAGCAGTCAAGGAATGACGTAAAGCACAGCGAATCAAGCAACAAATATATAAATTCCAGGACAGAGACTGCCTTATAGTGCTATCAACTGGTTTCCTTAATGTGTGTTTCCTTAATGTGTGTTTCCTTAATGTGTGTTCTATCTAATACCAACATCTTCTCCTCACATTATCCATCGATATCCATCTGCTTCTTTCCAACAGTTCCACATTAGTGATCTATCATACAATTTCATTTCCTCCATTCTGTGCAGGCACCCATTTAAAAAAGTATGTACCTTTTTGGTTGTTTTTTTTCTTGTTGTTCTCCATGTTTCAGAGATTAGTAGTAACACAGACTTTACCTTGGCATTGAATTTTTATATTTATTTTGAATTTTAATTTATTTTGATTTCTACAAGATTCTCAATGCAATGAAAGCTCTTTTCACCTATTGAATTCATATTTTGACACCATTTTCTGTACATCATACTGTGTCTGTATTGCGGGTCTAACTGCTATCTCATATTTGGATGTGTTTGACATATATTCACTTAGGTCCACCGTTGGAGGTCTGGCATATCATTCATGAGTACTTGCTTTCTCTCAAGCTGTATGGGGACCTATGTCTGCATGTGGGCTATGCTAAGTATGCAGGGACCTACTTCAACGAGGGTCTGGTGATGGCCAGGAAATGTCTGCTGGTGGCTTGGTAATTTTACTGTTGCTAACTTGGGAATAGTTTTACTGCAGCTTGTTATAGCTGCAATGTTTTATTTTGTATGGTGTTTTGTTATTGCTGGAGAAGAACAAAAATTATGCTACTAGGTTTAAAACAAAACATGTTTTCTTAGCACTTACAGTTTATTTGTCTTTGAGATTTTCTGTTACTGGTTTGTTTTAAAATTATATTATACTGGTTGCATTATGGTTCATTAATTATTTTGTCATGGTTGTGTGCAAGTGTGTCTATTTGGGTTTGGTATACATTTGTATGTTTGAGTTGTATATAAATTTGTGTGTTTGGATTAAGAATACATTTGTGTGTGTATGTGATGTATAAAGTGCCTGACAGGGTTGTGTGTAGTTTTGTATGTGTGAGCAAACCATAGTACCAATGCCACAAGTCATGACCAATGAAAACTCAACATTACTCCAAGCATTGATGATGTGAAATAGGCAGTTGGCCAGATGTCTGGCGGCGAGGTCTCCGGATCAGATGATTTTCCTGCTGAAGTTTACAAAACAATTGGTCTCATCCTGCTCAATGGCTGACATGCCTATTCTGTTCAATTTGGATTGATAGCTAGGTATCTTATGACCTGACAGATTCCACCATTGTCCACATGTACAATTGAAAGGGCAACTGTCGCTCCTGCGATAACAACAGGGGAATCTGTCACCTATCATTTGTGGGCAAAATTCTGACCGGAGTCCTGCTCAACCATTTAATAGTCATTTTGAGCAGAGCCTACTCCCAGAGAGTCAGTGTGATTTTTGAGTGGGTCATGAGATGGTCGACTTGATATGTGCAACATGTCAAGAACAGCACACATTTTTGTCAACCCGACCAAGGCCTTTGATGCTGTCAACGGGGAAGGACTCTGACAAATCATGACGAAGTTTTGTTGTCCTGACAGGTTCATTACAGTTGTCCCCGCACCAGCTTCATGATGGGTCGAGTGCTGTACGAAGGAGAATTGTCTGTAGCCTTCCCAGTCACCAAACGGACATGTGCCGACACTTTTTAGCATGGTCTTTGCAGTCATGCTCTCTAATGCTGTACATTGTACTGTTACTGGAATGCATATCAAGTACAGGATGCAAGTACAGCTGTTCAATCTCAGACGTATGAGGTCATACCAAGATGAATGATACTACCATCTTGGATCACCTGTTCACTGACGAGTGTGTCCTTAACACCTGCTCAGAACAAGAGATGCAGTCCACCATGACGAAGTTTTCATCAGCTTTACAGTAATTTCAGTCTCAAAATCAACACAAAACTGAGGTTCGCTTTCAGTCTGCTCCTAGGAAGCCATACAACAAACCAAATATTACCATACAAAAGCAGGCAGTCGATAGCTTCACCTATGTAAGCAGTGCCGTCTCTAGATAAGTGAATATCAACTTCGAGGTGAACAACGTGATTGTAAAGACAGGCTCTGCGTTTGGGAGGCTAAGAGTGGACGTCTGAAACTGATGTAGCAGCTGAGGTGATAGTGTATCATCCCATAGTGTTAACCACTCTGTTTTATGTTTGTGAAACATGGACAGTTTATAGTAGACATGTCAGACTGCTAAATCATTTCCACATAAACTGTTTGCACAGGCTGGTCAGGATCAGGTGACATGACAAAGTACCTAGGCTGGTCAGGATCAGGTGACAGAACAAAGTACCTAGGCTGGTCAGGATCAGGTGACAGGACAAAGTACCTAACTCTAAAACTCTTAACAGGTCAAACATGTTGAGCGTCCATGCACTTATGCAAAAGGCCCAGATAAGATGGACAGGACATTTCATGCCCAATGGATGCCTCTCCAAGCAACTGCAATACTGTGAGTTCAGAACAGGTAGACTCTCATCAGAGGTACAGAAGAAACACTACAGAGACTTTAAAAATGTTTCAGAGAAGCTTCAATATTGATGTCACCTTCTGGGAGATCCTTGCACAGAACCGTTCCACTTGGTGAGCTAGCATTACATAAGGTGATCATATCGCAGAGCAAAACATCGCAGAAGTTAGGAGAAAATGGGCCACCTGAAAGAACAGAACGCACGACGACTCCACAACTAACTTCTCACATGTGTGCCCCAGGTGCGGCAGAGTCAGGATTGGACTTTAGTCTCGCAGCACAAGTATGATGCCGTCATTAACTTCACTTGGGTTGGGCAGTTATTATGTGTGATGTACAAGGTATCTCACAGGATTGTGTGTAGTGTTGTATGGAGGATAAAGCTTGTGATAAGTGTGAATGTAATAGTGTATCGTCTATGTGATACTGGGACCTGAATGGGGAGCAAAGAACTGTAACATGCCAGGCATTTCGTAAGATGTGACAAATGAGAGTTGGGCATGGGACTCTACCTATCTCTACAAGCCATAAGAAAAAGAAAAGAAAATCACTACACATTGTGGTAGAAGAGGGGTGACTATATCAAGTCAAGAAATAGAGTATTTGTTTAATGATATAGTTTTTGTGTGGCTAAGTTACATGTAAAAGTCTGGTACTGACAGTTGACTGTCATGTTTTAGGACTGCTGTGTTCTCTACCTGTCTGTTGGAACTGTCACTCATCACTCGGGATACACTATCAGAGGCCCAAGATCAGCTGCAGGTAATAAAATGGTGCACTAAACATGTGTTGGACACTTTTTTTTTCTTCATATGCTTTGTCCTAAAGCAGTGCATGTTGTACTGTATTTTGCATGCACCTAACGACTGGGTGCATCCAACTTTTTATACATTTACTTTGCATTTAGACACTAACATGCTGTTTCATTAATTCCAACCCAGCTATGTCACTTAGAACTTCACCATGTCATCCCCTCCCCCTCACATACGTACAGACATGAATATGCTACACATGTGTGATACACACAGCCTAGAACACCATACACATGTGTTATACACACCGATATGAACACACAACACTTGTGTCACACTTATAAACAAACATTTATTTGCTGGTTCATGTTCTCCTTGTTACATAACACTGACTCATTTACTAATTACTGTTACATGAACACACAAACAAGAATACACTACACTTGTGTCACACACACATGTATCACACTTGTTTTCTGGTTCATGTTCTCCTTGTTACATAACACTGACTCATTTACTAACTACTGTTATATGAACACACAAACATGAACACACTACAATTGTGTCAGACACTAGCATAGACAGGAACACACGAATTAATAATAATAGTTGCCCATCGCACGCGAAGATGGTGACATTATCAGACTATTGCTGCGAAATGTGTGTTATTGGCTGTAAAGACCAATACTAGAACAGCATACCTTGCCACGTTTAGGGCACAGATGTGGGGAGCCAACTGTGTAATCGTGTGTTTTGTATTTTCGGACGGCGCGCTCTCGTTGATCCTCCGCGATAGCAATACTCTCTGATCTGATCATCTTCTGTGATACTGGTGCGCCAGGTGCTGTGCAAGCATCTCCCAGGAGGTAACATCAATATTGAAGCTTTTCAGAGACACTTTCAAGGAGTCTTTGTTCTGCCACAAATGAGCATCTGCCTTTTGGGAGCTCACCGTAAAAGTGCTGTTTGGGGATGTGCTTATCTGGCATGTGAACAACATGTCCAGTCCAGCTTAGCTGAGCTATTTACTGAATTCTATGGATGCTCAACATGTTAATATTGCTAAGAATTTAAGTTAGGCACTTTGTCTTGCCACCTGGTCCTGAGCAGTCTACGCAGACAGCTCAAGTGAAAGCGATTGAGCTGTCTGGCATGTCTGTTACACACTCCATGTCTCACAGGCATGTAATAAATTCACAGCACAATATACATCCTTATCTTGGTGGCAACACTTATGTGTTGTTGGTTCCAGATGTTTGCTTGGAACCTCCCTGTCTGCACCAAAAAGGGTAGTGGTACAGTGGGTTCCATCCCACTGCAACATCAAAGGCAACGAGGAGGCAGACAGACTGGCAAAAGAAGGTGCAAGACTACCACAACCAGAAACTAGTATGACATATGAAGAGTCAAAACGGCTTATTAGAGCTAGATACATGACCAAATGGGAAACCGAACACACCGGCTACACCAAAAACGATGCCTTTTACCAGTTTTACCAGAAGAGAGCAGGTCGTGGTCTTCAGACTTCGCACTGGCCACAATAGACTTAGGTACCACCTATTCAACAAATTGAAGATAGGTGGCACTGACGAATGCCCGTGTGGTACCGGGAAAATGACCTCTGAACATTTGGTGCAAAACTGCCCGACATACGAGGATCAGAGAGAGCAGATGTGGCCATCACCAGTGGCAACACTAGACAAGCTCTATGGCAGTGTCGACAGCCTCAGGATGATGGCTGCTTTTTTCTAAAAAATTAAGGTTGATATCTGACTGCGTACGATGAAGAAGAAGAAGGAACCTCCCAAACGCAGTGCTCACCTTAGCAATCCTGTTATTGACCTCACAGCCAATGTTCACTTCTCTAGTGAGGGTACTGCCTGGGTAGGTGAGCTAGGGACTCCCTGACGTTGTTTGTGTTGTACAGTAATGTTTGGTTCGATGTACGGCTCCCCAGGGGCAGGCTGGAAGAGTACCTCCATTTTTCTAGTGTTGATCGTGTCAGACACACTCATACAACATGTGTTTGCTGGTTCATGGTCTTCTTGTTACATAGCACTGACTCATTTACTAACTGCTGGCTACATACACACACACACACACACATGAACAGACTACTATTGTGCCAAACACACACACACACATGCAACATTTGTTTGCTGGTTCGTGCTCTCCTTGTTATATAACACTCACTGTCTCATTTACTAGCTAGATACACCCACAGACATGAGTACACTACTCTTATGTTAGAATTAAGAACACAACTACACTCTTGTAAAATACACACATACCATACTTGTTTGCTGGTTCATGATCTTCTTTTGACTTAACTACAAACACTTCTGACTGCATGTCTCTGATACCCACATTTCTTTCAGAGCACCCTGAGTTTGTTGAAGGAACACAACCTGGCCAATGACAAGCCAGACCTGACAAGTTTGAGTGGACAAAGATGGACAGATCTCATCACCAGTCAGGAGACCTCATCTTTGTGGGATACAGGAAGTGCGGAAACAGACAAGACTTCCTGTTCTTGCTGCTGTCATGAATGTAAAGACAGTAAGTAATATTTATTATCTCATATTAGATCCATCGTGATTGAAAAACTCAGGACTGGTATCTTCAGACTGACAATCTTATACTAGATCTGTCAAGATTGAAGAACTCAGAACAAGTAGCTTTAGACTAACAATCTTATACTAGATCTGAGGATTAAAAAAAAACAATATGACCCTGCATTTACGGCACTGTGTGCATGTTAGGTGTTGCTGTTGTGTCTCTTCAAATCCTGAAATCTTTTTCCTTTAGTAGTATTTTATTTTTAGGAAAAGAAAAAAATTATAAGGACCGAGATCTGGGTGGTTGCCAAACCTGTGGAATGTCATACTTGGCAAGCAGCTGCTGCACAAGTTGCAATGCATCGGAAGATATGATCAAGTTGCCACAGGCCACTCTCATACAATGCCTGCCTTTTGCATCAAAGTACATCTCTCAACTTGACATTGGCTGCTTGGCTTCGTTCATTCTCAATCTCCCTCTACCAAGGCCTGAAAGGACTTAAGTAGCAGAATGTAGTCCAGAGAACGGAATGCATTGTTTCGTAGTCTGCATCTTGACTGCGATATTTGCACCTTTCGGTCCAACACATCCGACTTCAGCAAGCATATTTTTTAGTACTGGGTTAGCATTTCCTCTTCGATCCCTTCTCCTTAGCCAGGCTGCTCTGCTGCAGCCTGTTATCCAGGATCACCGCGTGGAGGTGTAGAAGGGTCTTGGCAGCTTTGGTTTGCTGGCCTCTGATGCTAGCAGTCAGCTATGGGTCGCTGACCACTGCAGCTCATGCGCTGCTCAGCATCTTGATCCCAATTTGACATTATTCCTTGTTTGTCTGATCTGATGAAGCACATTCAAGGTGTACGATTTCCTTCTGAGCACAAAGAAAAATAGCATCATCTTGACATTGCTGCGGCTCTGTCTTGCATTTTTGGGTCTGGGAAAGTTTGGTACCTTCCACTGTAAAGATTAGGCTTTAGTTTCAGAATAATATCCACGATTCATCACCATTTATGATTCATTTTATTTGTAAATGTTTTCACAATTTTTGGCACACTTCCACAATTTTGAACAAATTCTAATGAGACGTGTCTCGTGCACAAATTGTCGGTAATAATCAACTGAAAGAAATGAACAAGTCTTCAGGTAACTCGGGAATTATGACTCGACGATTTCTCAGCACAGCTACGTGCACATGTTTGACATTGTTTTCACTTTTGCTGATTGCGGGTCCCCGAGACATCACTTTCACTACCATCTTTAAAATGGCCATACCACTCATAAACGTGTGTGCATCTCATATAATCCTCCCCGTATACTGTCAACTTTAAAATATGTGACTTTACAGTTTTTGACAAAATCTGATCCAAATCTATTGATAAACTTTTTATGCGCTGACAATTACCAACACACTGTACGGAGCAGTGACTCAACTGAAGAAGACTTGTATATATATATATATATTAGAATGGCATTGGGCTGCCAAGAGTAAGCTTGCTCAGCAGCTATGGAATAAAAACAACAATAATGCCATGACAATAAGGCAGATGCAGTGCACACAGACACAGCACTGCTGTAAACAAAACCAGATGAGCTGGGCAGACGGGACCCAAACTACATGCACATTAGGTTCAGAGGTCAACCTGTGAGTAGTAACTTCCAGCTGTATTCCGAGGTTTCAGAATTATGACGCTAATATGGTTACTTTTTTATCACACGCTCGTATATCTAGAGACAACCTGAGGTTATCTGTATTTCCAAAGAACTTGTTCAGGAATGGCTCTATGATGGTCATATATGTTTTCTCTACTCCTCATGTGTTGCACATTTGCAGCAGTCCAATTTATCAGCTACATTCGTTGGTAGTCCATATTAGTTTGTTGAATAAATAATATCTCATTATGGTTTGTGTGGGATCAAGATGTTGGCATCAGGGCCAGCGAACCAGAGCTGCCAAGACCCTTCTACACCTCCAGGCGGTGATCCTGAATAACAGACTGCAGCAGAGCAGACTGGCTAAGGAGAAGGGATTGAAGAGGGAAGGCTCTGAAGTTCACATCCCCCCTAAAGTCTGTGCCAGAACAAACCCCTTGGAGAGAGGAGCACGGACTATCAGTATGCATTCAAACAAAAGTGAAAGGAATATTAGACAAGGATGAACAGAACAGTGTGCAATGTAGGATAGTGATCCTCAATTTCCTGGATGAAGAATACCCACAAGACCTCTGGATCAGAGTATACACAGATGGGTCAACACAGAATGCAGTAAAGAATGGTGGAGCTGGAGTGTACATAGAATACCCAAACAACATTAGGGATACAGTCGGAGTACCAACTGGAAAATTATGTCATACATATGATGCAGAAATACAGGCAATTAAGGTGACAACTGAGAAACTGTTGAAAACCAATGTCAGTTCACAACCTGTAGTATTTCTGACAGATGCACAATCAGCACTCCAAGCACTTAAACTTGAGAAACTGCCAGATCTACAGACTCTACTGTTTGAACTGAGCAACCAGCGCAAGATTGTCGTGCAGTGGATACCTTCTCATTGTGGAGTACCTGGAAATAAGAGAGCAGATCGACTGGCAAAGACGGGTGCTGCAGACGAGCAACCAGATGTGCCAGTTATATACCAACAGAGGATAAGGATGATCAAATCAATCAGAAAGCCACCAACAGTAACACCAGACGATTACCATAACATGAACAAACAAGAGCAAACTGATGTGTTGCGCCTTAGAACAGGACACAACCGACTCCGCAGCCACATGTACACAAAAATGAAGATTGGTAACTCAGCCATGTGTACATGCGGACAGGCGTCCCAGACAGCAGAGCACATACTACAAAACTGCCCTGAATATGATATACAGATAAAATCTCACTGGCCCATAGAAGCAACACTGGAAGAGAAACTTTATGGACCTGTATGTGAACTACAAAAGACAGTGAAGTTTATACAAGAGACAACATTGCAGATATAGACAATATTTTAAAGCGAACAGAAGAAGAAGAAGAGGGAAGGCTAACCCGATACTCAAAAATGCCTGCTGAAGTTGAATGTGTCGAACTAAAAGGTGCAAATGTCACAGTCAAGCTGTAAGCTGCGACATAACGCATTCCGTTCTCTAGGCAGCGTCCTACTACATGTAAAGCCCTTTTCAGGCCTTGGTATCGGGAGATTGAGAACGAACAAAGCAGAAGAAGTGGCTTGTACAAAGCCTAAAAATGATCGATTGTTCATTTCTTGAGTTGGTAATAAGTAATACTCAGTTATTTTAGTGGCGTTGATGTTCTACATCCCACTTGTTTCTGTAATTGTTACTTTCTCTTTGCAAGTTATATCTGCATCAGGTTAAGGTAGCTTTCCAACTTTAATGGCAATCTGATAGCCTCTTTATTGCCAATAATGTTGCGGTGAGATGAGATCTGCTATATTACAATCTATTTTGAGCATATAACATCATTTAATGAATATTTCTCTTAAAGAAAGAGAGCAGGGCTAGAAATAAATATTATCTCCAAGAACATGATCATGTAAAACTGTTTCACCCATTGCCGTTGTGACATCATGTAATACTACTATTATTGGACACCTCCTTAACAAACAGAAAAATATAAAACTAGAATTAACAAGACGTTGCCGTGGGGACAGGGTGATCTTCTTGCCCATCCAGACAGTCCTGGAAGGTTGCTGGGCTTGGACCCTACAGGCTTTTCTCTTCAGCTCCTCTGTGATCATGCAATGTGCTATACTGGTGAAACATGGACAGTTACAAAAGGAATGGAGAACTAACTGCGAGTGATCAAGACCTCTCAAGATGCATGATTGGCCTTATTTTCCCACAACCATTGCATGCAGAATCTCCACAATTCCTGACCTATGTACGGCAATTATCATTGATGAACAAGTTGTTCACTCAAAAAGGAAAAACATCGTTGGCAGACATCATCAGAAGAAAGGATAAACGAAGCACGTTCACAACAATCTGGTACTGTTGATTTGGAAAAAGAACGTGGAGTAGACCTCCTATATGTTGATCAAACTACCTTGCACTTCGCTAAAATGTCCACAATACATCAAAAGGAAAGTTTATTAACCGTTGGATCTTCATAGTCCAGAATAGAGGATGTTGGGAAACGATGTTGGAACAGTACAATTGCCACTGAGGAACGAGTCATCAAGTAATGTTTCTCTTAGGTCATCTAGGTCTGTATTATTTTGACTCCTTCGAGGAGCAACTAATGACAGCTGTCAAGAATGATGTTTCTCTCTCAGAGAATGTCGTTTAACTAACTACCCAATTTATACCTGATTTAAGAAGATATTATAACCTCTCATAATAGGTGACCACAGATGGTTGTGCTTAGGGCTAGCAACCACTAATCTCTAAATAAAATAGATAAATAAAACATTGTTATTATAATCAGCCACTGAAAAAGCTGATACAGGTTTCTTATAAAGGGACTTTCTGCACCTAAAGCCTATGCTTCATATTGAAGCAAAAAGGCAAATACTGGAACTGGGCTTCCTTTAAAAGGGCCAGCCAGAGTGGAAGTCTATGCTTCACATTGGAGCAAAAAGGCAAATACTGGAACTGGGCTTCCTTTAAAAGGGCCAGCCAGGGTGGAAGTCTATGCTTCACACCGGAGCAAAAAGGCAAATACTGGAACTGGGCTTCCTTTAAAAGGGCCAGCCAGTGTGGTAGCCTATGCTTCACATTGGAGCAAAAAGGCAAATACTGGAACTGGGCTTCCTTTAAAAGGGCCAGCCAGTGTGGTAGCCTATGCTTCACATTGGAGCAAAAAGGCAAATACTGGAACTGGGCTTCCTTTAAAAGGGCCAGCCAGGGTGGTAGACTAGGCTTCACATTGGAGCAAAAAGGCAAATACTGGAACTGGGCTTCCTTTAAAAGGGCCAGCCAGTGTGGTAGCCTATGCTTCACATTGGAGCAAAAAGGCAAATACTGGAACTGGGCTTCCTTTAAAAGGGCCAGCCAGGGTGGTAGACTAGGCTTCACATTGGAGCAAAAAGGCAAATACTGGAACTGGGCTTCCTTTAAAAGGGCCAGCCAGTGTGGTAGCCTTTGCTTCACATTGGAGCAAAAAGGGGAATGAATAAACCTTGTAAGCATGTCATAAAAGGTGATTAAAGAGGGTTGTGCATTGGGTTAGCAACATATAAAACCATTGCAATGAAACCACCACTACAAGTGCTCGGATACCTACTTCCTGTAAAGAGGTCAGTTGTAGTCGTTGCCCAGTTTCACTTGGTGCAGAAAGGGCAATCAATGTAATCTTTCTCCATATTATTTGTTTGTATTCATATAACATTGATGTTTGTCTACTGATACAACACTGACTTTTGTCCATCCTTCACCAGAACTTGAGAGAAGACAGCTGTTAAGCAGTGCGGCTGACATACAAGCTACCAGTAGCTGCTCCTCATCAGGAGAACAGATGGAGGTAGAAGTAAATGAGCTCACTGTCAATGTCATGACCAGTGCTGCCACCTGTGACAGGTGTTTCCAACCAGAGCTTTCACGTGTATGCGCAAATCTTATGTGCATTCAGGCTGAGGTAAATCTCACAGGGCTATAAACGACAATAGACAGCCGCAATGACATATAAATGACTGCTCCATTTTCTTGAACATATCTCTTTACAGTCAATTTGTGTTTTACTGTCTGAGGCAATTGCTGCAACTCAGTATGTCAGATTTTTTTCCAAATAAAATTCATTAATAATAAACAAGTTGAGCAGAGATAAGAAAATATCTATGACATAAAGTATTCATACTAAAAAATGTATATTAGTGTGAAACGTTAAGTGTTATTAATGTAGAGAGAGAAATGCCACATTTATTTATTTATTTATTTTGTTTACTCATCATGTGTGTATCTATTTTTTGGTTATCTATGAATAGCGTTGCCACAGTCACTTTCTTCTCTGTCTCAGTCACAGTCTTCTTCCTCTTTCATTCGCTTGGAAATATTGTCTATATCTGCAATGTTGACTTTCGTATAAACTTCACTGTCTTTTGTAGTTCACATACAGGTCACATGAAGTTTCTCTTCCAGTGTTTCTATAGGCCAGTGATATTTTCTCTGTATATCATATTCGGGGCAGTTCTGTAGTATATGCTCTGCTGTTTAGCTTGCCTGAATCACAGTCACAGTCTGAACCTGACTTAGATTGAATAATCAAGTATAAACGAGATGCATGAACATATTGGTTTAATCAAATTGACTCTTGAAAAAGGAACAAGTTTAAAACTTTAACAAAGATTTGAAACTAACAAAACGGAAAGAATCTACATTACACATAGTTCATACTTAAGGTTATTCCAAAAGTCGAAACATTTTATTTAAGCAACAGAGCGATGCACGCATATTAGATGTCATCTGTCAAATCAGACTTAAACTAATGTTTTGTCCACCATCAATCTTCATTGAATGGGCATGTCACCTTGGTTAACTACCAAAAGTCACTTACAGTATCAGAGAAATTTATGCTGTAGTTTGTTAAAATAGCACCTTCAGTTATTTACAAAATGACATATTTTATCACAAATATATTTATGTCCTCTCCAGATTTTGTGGAGACGTAGAGAATCTGTTTGTTCAGTTAGCTCAGCTCTACAGGCAGCTGTCAACTCTGCTCATCTCACACAGGTATCAACCAGAAGATATGTGGAGGATCTACTCAATGAAAGTCAAATGAATATCTGTCTTTTGACTCACGACAACAATGTCAGTGTTAGAATGACTCTAGAGGCTGTGTACAGGCTAGCAGAAGTGAAATTTCAGAACTTATACTTGAGAGAGGACTGTTGTGATAAGGATGACGCCACAGTGGTTCAGGAGATTCAGAAGCTGCTTGACGTGGTTGAGAACGAAGGCAAGAAGATCAAAGGGCTTGCTGTGGGTGGTCATGAATTAGTAGCTTCTGCTCTGTTGTTAAAGTCATGTCTCGGATACTTGTCATTGCTCCAGATATCTGCGGAGGATGCTGGAGGTGATGTGACCGATGACAAGATAGTCATTGCCAATGATGTTGTTGAAGCTAAAAGAGAGAAGAAGTTCTGGGAGGATCAGAAATGTTTACGTCTTAGTTCTTCTTCACAAGTGGCTGATAAACAAAGTGAATCTGACTTCCAACAGAGAACAAATAAAAGCCAGCGATCAGTAACTGTCTCCAACAGAGAGAGAACTAAGATACCAATTGCTGCTCCTTCAGGTCAGGATAGAGACAAGATGAAGACAGCAGCCACCAGTCGTCAGAGAGCTAGAAAAGGTTGCACAAGCTCTAGCTCCAATAACATTGATACACGCACTGACTTTGAACCAATCTCCATTAAAAAACCTCGGGTTGTGTTGGCAGAGAAGTCCTGGCAAGAAAACGTCTACAATATCCAAGACATTGGAGTAGAGTCTCCATGCTTTGGAGATGCACTTTTCTCTGGGTCTAAGGAGAACAAAGCAAAGTTAAGGAATGTTCCAGAATATGAACAGGGATATGGAGACAGTGAAGCCAGGACAGATGTTAGCAGGTTATCAGGGCAACCAAAGTTATCTGAGCCAGCAAACCAGAAATCCCAGCAGGATGTTCATATCTTGAGCAAACGTGGCAGAAATGGAAGAGCTGCATTGAGCAGTGCCATGAAAAACAGATCTAAACCTTGTTATAACCAGAATAATGACAGTTGTATGGGATCTCCTCTCTCAGCCCTTGATAGAAACAATAAAAATTTGAAAGACAATAAGCAACCACAAGGCTGCGGTGATATTACCATAGAGTCACCTGTCCCAGTCATTGATAGAAACAGCAAAAACTTGAAAGAGAATAAGCAACCACAAGGCTGCAGTGATATTACAATAGAGTCTCATGTCCCAGCCATTGATAGAAACAGTAAGTCTACGAGAGAGAGAAAGCAACCGCAATACAGCAGAAGAGACAAAAAAATTGAAAGCGGGCACAGATGTGTGAGACAAGGAGCTGTACAAGTAGATTGTGAGAGTAGGGGAGTCTTTGAAGAGATGCAGAGTTTGACTGAACAGGGAATCATCAAGGACAGAGACAGTGTTGACAATGAAGAGGAGCTCAAAGGTGTGAGGCAGACAAGCAATGTTAAAGAGTTGGGCAAAACACAAACTGTGAGGAAGAAAGGCAAACGGGAGGTGAAGGATGGAAAGAAAGAGGATAAAAGCGATGACTTGATAACACTAGTGAGTGAAAAAAAAGTTAGAAGATTGAGGAGGAATGTTGCAATAGTTGTAGATGGTCCTGAAACAATGAGAGGGATGAATATTGAAGACATTGAGGAAGCAGTGGAATGGGAGGCTACTTTAGATGATGAGAGAGTGGTGGGAGAAAGTAGTGTACATCAAATGTATGTTTCCAATGGTCATCCTTTTTGTGAATCATCAAGTAGCAGTTACTCTATGGGCTGTTGTGAAGATGAGGATGAAGATGGTGATTGTATGTATGGAGACATAACTGAACTTGTTGAGCAGACTAAAGATGATGACGACATTTTGTTGTCACACCTGCATCAGGTTGAGGCAGAGATGCTTCCCCAAGTAAGGGCTCTTCTTACTTCTGAAAATCTGGCAGAAAGTAAGGACACAGGCCTGGAGACTTCGTTTGAGATTCCTCGGGGTAGACTTCAGAGAAAAAAGACAGATATACAATCTGCGGATGTTAGAACAGTAAGATTGCGACATAGAGAGCAAGTTGTCATGAGACATTGTGTAGATGATGACAGTCCAACATTTGGAGTTTATGTTGATAATGAGGAGAAGGAGAATACAGAACAGGAGAGTAGGGATGCAGTGGAAGCTTTACATAGCACACAAGGCGTTCTACAGGTCAGGGATATGAAAAATGTTGGTACAGGTATTCAGGCATTATCGACACCTGTGTCAGTTCGGAGAACTGGTATGCTGCAAGAGTTGTTCTCACCTAATGTCTCTGCAAATTCTAGTATCCAAACTGACCTCAAGAGACAAAGAGCATCAAAAAGGGGCATCAAGAAACAAACTACACATGTCAAGAAAGTTGGTGATACAGTGTGTCTGCCAGCAGAACATACATCACAGATGGAAGGGATGGTTAATGTTGCTGCTGTGGATAGTGAGGATGTGGTTGTCCTTGTTGAAGGTCTTCAGGCACTTACAGAGAAGTTCCAGACATTAGCTCATTGTCAACCAGGTAACTAAATAATTTTTCTCAAATTTTGTTATCTCCCATGTAGGTAAACTTCTGTCTCCATTAAAAAAATTAAGCTTAGTTACCTTCCATTAAAAATTGACGCAAATTTCATTTTTCAACACGTCACGTTTACTGAGAGGCTGTAACCTTTTTATTTATTGATCTACAGATATGATTAAATTGTGTGTAGAAACATAAATTATTGAAGAACTTGTTGGTGTTATTGTTTTTGCTGTGTGTGTGTTAGTTTCTAAGATACAAGAAGATGAAGGTGAAAATAGCACTGAAGATTGAAGCCAGGAGATACACCAGCAGCCATGGTACCACGCAGCCTGTCCAGCTTTACTTTTATATGTCTACACTAATGGGATGTTGTTGTTTTTTTGTGTTAGCCTTATTTCTCTATTCGCAAAGGCGGTGTGCATTGCACTATGTTTTTATTTTGCGCCTGTCAGCCCAGTGCATCCAACTTCTGCATACATTTTATGAACAGGTCTGCTTCCTCCTGCATTTTCTAAGGGTTTGTTTCCCCGTAGTTGTGATCTGTGTCACTTAACAATTAGCCCACGACGTCCCCACTAATGGGAAGTGAAACCCATTTTAAAAATACATATTGAAGTTGTATGCACTAGGCCATTAGATGCAAAACACAGTATAATGCTGTTCACCTTAAGAAATAGGGCAAACAAAAGAAAGAAAAATGGTGTGTGTGTGTGTGTATATATATATATAAATGTATATTTAATACTATACATTCCACTGCCCACGACAGTTGTTCCTAGAATCAAGCACTTGCAAGAGGCCCTGGCACAGCTTGATGAGTTCCCCCATTCTGTATTGTACCGACAGATCTGTCAGTCCCTGGCCTGCTGTTTGTGGGAGAGACATATGATCCAAGGTAAGCAAACATTTTATCACAGAGGACACCATAGACATGTGCTCCATCAGGGCCTGAATGGTAGCGAGGAGTAACGCTGTTTGAAGCTACTCATGTTGAGTTGAGTTGACAATGTTACTTTGGTGGTGGGTTACATGAGTTTTTCTTACATTACAAAATGTACTTGAGAAGGTGGACCTAGTCCTCCTGGCTGTAGTGCAGTGCGTGACTTCTGAGTAAGCTCACTACTATGGGGGTTACAGTACTGATTCCCACCTCATTGACCAGACTGCTGAAATATATCCTTTTTCAAGGGAGCACGTAAAGTGGAGGTCTTAATCAGTATGTTTCACCAGAACCTGGTTGCTCTTAGCTCCCCAACACTAATCAGTCGTGAGAGGTGGCTAAGCAGGGTTGGGTATAGGGCCGACAATCCCATCCTGTAGGAGCTATAAGCCACACAAAAAAAAGAAAAGAAGACCTCTACACCCCATGGATACAAGATGTCAGGGAACCAAATGAACATCCTCAGCGCAGATGTATTCAACACCACTCACCAAATAACTACATTCTTAATCACTCGTAAACTTGACGGGTTTGTCTGAGCCTTCAATCGTCTGCATACAGTTAATCTCTCAAATAACCATAACTAACTTCCCTCATAAACTTGGTGGTCTGTCTCAGGCTTCTCATAATCATACAGTTAATCTCTTAAATAACCATAACTAACTTCCCTCATAAACTTGGTGGTCTGTCTCAGGCTTCTCATAATCATACAGTTAATCTCTTAAATAACCATAACTAACTTCCCTCATAAACTTGGTGGTCTGTCTCAGGCTTCTCATAATCATACAGTTAATCTCTCAAATAACCATAACTAACTTCCCTCATAAACTTGGTGGTCTGTCTCAGGCTTCTCATAATCATACAGTTAATCTCTTAAATAACCATAACTAACTTCCCTCATAAACTTGGTGGTCTGTCTCAGGCTTCTCATAATCATACAGTTAATCTCTTAAATAACCATAACTAACTTCCCTCATAAACTTGGTGGTCTGTCTCAGGCTTCTCATAATCATACAGTTAATCTCTCAAATAACCATAACTAACTTCCCTCATAAACTTGGTGGTCTGTCTCAGGCTTCTCATAATCATACAGTTAATCTCTCAAATAACCATAACTAACTTCCCTCATAAACTTGGTGGTCTGTCTCAGGCTTCTCATAATCATACAGTTAATCTCTTAAATAACCATAACTAACTTCCCTCATAAACTTGGTGGTCTGTCTCAGGCTTCTCATAATCATACAGTTAATCTCTCAAATAACCATAACTAACTTCCCTCATAAACTTGGTGGTCTGTCTCAGGCTTCTCATAATCATGCAGTTAATCTCTCAAATAACCACATCTATTTCACACATACACTTGGAAAGCCAAAATTCACCAAAAAGATCCACATCTCTAAAGATATCCTAATAGTTTTCTTAGGCTGCAAGCTTTACATGTACTAGAAATTCATTTATAAATTCATGTACCTTTTCTCTTCAATGTGAAGTATATGCCCCCACTGCAGCTGGCCCCTTTTAAAGTAAGTCTCTTTCAAAGCATTTTCAATCATGCACATTTGATCTCCAATGTCTTCTTCTTCTTCTTTCGTTCGCTTTAAAATGTCTATGTCTGCAATGTTGTCTCTTGTATAAACTTCACTGTCTTTTATTGTGGTTCACATACAGGTCAATAAAATTTCTCTTCCAGTGTTGTTTCTATAGGCTAGTGAGATTTTCTATATATATCATATTCGGGGCAGTTCTGTAGTATGTGCTCTGCTGTCTGAGTTGCCAATCTTCATTTTTTTTGTACATGTGGCTGCGGAGTCCTGTTCTAAGGCGCAACATAACATTTTGTTCTTGTCTGTTCATCTTATGGTAAACATCTGGTGTTACCGTTGATGGCTTTCTGATTGATTTGATCATCCTTATCTTCTGTTCGTATGTAACTGGCATCTTCAATGTGAAGTACAGGTTTCACCTGCAGCTGAACCCTTTACAGAAAGCCTATATCCGAGCTTTTGCACTGACTTATTACAATGGGAATTTTTTTTTTTTAACATGAAGAGGTGACCAACCATGCCCAAGCACAACCATCTATAGTCACCTTTCATAACATGCTTAGAAGGTGACAGTGGTCCTTTTCTGTTCATCCTGGGTACTACTCGGTAGCATTTATAAACTAAATTTACCTAAATAATATTTCTTCAATATGCAGTATGACAATATTATCAGCTCTCTAAGTGGGACCAAGTGACGATATCTGTTAAGGCACTGTGCACACTAGGTGGAAATAGCATCTTTATAGACAAATTAGAATTAACACAATGAATCTGTACATATGTTACACCAGTTGCATGCTAGTCAACATTGGTACAATGATTATGTGCACTTGTGGCAACAGTCAAATATTAGTACAATGATTATGTGCACTTGTGGCAACAGTCAAATATTAGCACAATGATTATGTGCACTTGTGGCAACAGTCAAATATTAGTACAATGATTATGTGCACTTGTGGCAACAGTTAAATATTAGCACAATGATTATGTACACTTGTGGCAACAGTCAAATATTAGCACAATGATTATGTGCACTTGTGGCAACAGTCAAATATTAGCACAATGATTAGGTGCACTTGTGGCAACAGTCAAATATTAGCACAATGATTAGGTGCACTTGTGGCAACAGTCAAATATTAGTACAATGATTATGTGCACTTGTGGCAACAGTCAAATATTAGCACAATGATTAGGTGTACTTGTGGCAACAGTTAAATATTAGTACAATGATTATGTGCACTTGTGGCAACAGTCAAATATTAGTACAATGATTATGTGCACTTGTGGCAACAGTCAAATATTAGCACAATGATTATGTGCACTTGTGGCAACAGTCAAATATTAGCACAATGATTATGTGCACTTGGGGCAACAGTCAAATATTAGTACAATGATTATGTGCACTTGTGGCAACAGTCAAATATTAGCACAATGATTATGTGCACTTGTGACAACAGTCAAATATTAGCACAATGATTATGTGCACTTGTGGCAACAGTCAAATATTAGCACAATGATTATGTGCACTTGTGGCAACAGTTAAATATTAGTACAATAATTATGTGCACTTGTGGCAACAGTCAAATATTAGTACAATGATTATGTGCACTTGTGGCAACAGTAAAATATTAGCACAATGATTATGTGCACTTGTGGCAACAGTCAAATATTAGTACAATGATTATGTGCACTTGTGGCAACAGTTAAATATTAGTACAATGATTAGGTGTACTTGTGGCAACAGTCAAATATTAGCACAATGATTACGTGTACTTGTGGCAACAGTTAAATATTAGCACAATGATTATGTGCACTTGTGGCAACAGTTAAATATTAGTACAATGATTATGTGCACTTGTGGCAACAGTCAAATATTAGTACAATGATTATGTGCACTTGTGGCAACAGTCAAATATTAGCACAATGATTATGTGCACTTGTGGCAACAGTCAAATATTAGCACAATGATTATGTGCACTTGTGGCAACAGTCAAATATTAGTACAATGATTATGTGCACTTGTGGCAACAGTCAAATATTAGCACAATGATTATGTGCACTTGTGGCAACAGTTAAATATTAGCACAATGATTATGTGCACTTGTGGCAACAGTCAAATATTAGTACAATGATTATGTGCACTTGTGGCAACAGTCAAATATTAGTACAATGATTAGGTGTACTTGTGGCAACAGTCAAATATTAGTACAATGATTCTGCCGAAAATGGATGAGTCGGACCGAAAGGTGCAAATATTGCAGTCAAGCTGTAAACTAGTGACACAACGCATTTCATTCTCCGAACTACATCCTGCTACTTGCAAAGCTCTGTTCGGGACTTGGTAGCAGGAGATTTAGAATAAACGCAGAAAAAGAAGTACAATGATTATGTACACTTGTAACACCAGTCAAATATTAGCACAATGACTATGTACACTTGTAACACCAGTCAAATATTAGTACAATGACTATGTACACTTGTGATACCAGTCAAATATTAGTACAATGATTATGTACAATTCTGGTACCAGTCTCCTGAGGTGGTGGCCCTATGCCTCGCTTGGAGCAAACCATCATTATCTGACATTGAAGGAGGCTAAACATGTGGTGAGGGTGATTCTGACAGTTAAATGTTTTTTTATGTAATGTCATTTTTCTTTTTAAATGAGTAGACAAATACTTGATTAATTTTGCCCTTCATTTCTTGTCTATTGCCAGTGAGACATACTAACTTGATCTGCTGTGCCCAACGAGACATCGCTGCCTACCTGACCGACTCCATGCATCCCACTTTCCAACATATGATGACTAAAAACTTTCACAATAAGCTCCGGTAAGTAGCCATACAGTATCATCAAATAAGATTCTTCCCCAGGTGGTACCTGCGTTGGAAGAAGAGGACTACTGAAGCCTTCCAAGTATGTTGTTGGTGACTGAAAACGTTTGTACGTGGGGCTAGCGACCTCTTTATTTAAAACTATTGAAATTGCCGCTGTAAATGCTAGAATATAGACATCTTATATTGTAGTTCTAAGCTACTTGTGAGTTAATGCTTGATGATGTTTCTAGCAGGTTACAGTGGCTTTTCTTATTTCCCGAGGCATACTTGAGAAGGTTGTTCGGGGGTCCTCTTGTCTATAGTGCAATGGATGGGCTTCTTAGTAAGCTAACCAATGGGATCAAGGCGCTGAGCAGCGCACGGGCTGCAGCGGTCAGCGACCTATAGCTGACTCCTAGCTTCAGAACCTGTGAACCAGAGCTGCCATGCCCTTCTACACCTCCACGCGGTGATCCTGGATAACAGGCTGCAACAGAGCAGACTGGCTAAAGAGAAGGGATCAAAGAGGGAAGGCTAACCCGGCATACAAAAAATGCCTGCCAAAGTCAGACCAAAAGGTGAAAATATCAGTCAAGCTGTTAACTACCACACAATGCATTCCTTTTTCTGGACTACATTCTCCTACTTAAGCCCTTTTTAGGCCAAGGTAGCAGGAGATTGAGAACGAACGAAGTCAAGTCAATCAAGCTTACCAATATCAGGATTACAATGTTGATCCTCATCTCGTTAGCCATACTGCTATAACAATCTGGTTTCTTGGAGCACAAACGATGACGTGAGATGGGTTCTTCAACAGTATGCTTCACCTGACTCTGATTACCCTTCGCTCCCAGAAGCTTCCTGCAAAAAAAAAAGGGATCAGCTGTAGTGGTGACCCTCGTTTAAAAATCATTCCCACGTCCTGTTTAATTTAATTTGTTCTTTTTCACTTTGTTGTTGGCATTAAATGCTTTTAATTTCACTAACAGGAAGTGTAATGACAAGTCAACCAATGACAGCAGCAATGACTGGAGCAACCTCAGCAAAGAGGAGGCAAGTCTAGAGAGTGAGGCAATGAGAACAGCCTTGTCGTCACTTACATTTGGTGGGGATGTTGTGAGTCGGTTCACTGAGAGGCTGGCACAACTTCCTCCAGGTATGTTGCCTATCCTATTTAGTCACAAGGTGTTATTTGGTATTTTAGTTTTGAGTTTTTCCTGTGGCTTTTCTTCAGCTAGTATCCTATCACTCTGGCTACTTTTTCATTCTTTTAAAAACTAATTGCTTCTTTGATCTCTTCTTTACTTGGCTTATCACAGTTAACTTAGAGGTCTTCTTCAGATAGTAAAATGCCAGGCCAATTGACTTATGGTGATATATTTAGGAGCTCTTCAAAGTATTCAACCCATCTTTACTTGAGTTCTTAAAGATTTGTTATTAATCCTCCCAAATTGTTTTTTTATTGGTCTGCTTTGTTGTTCAAATTTTGCTGACAGTTTTCTGTTGGTGTCAGACATACCTTTTATGCTTCCTCTATCCTCTATGTGCAGCTTCTTTGACTTCTGTAGCCAGATTATCAATGTAGTTTCTCTTGTCTACTTTAATGTTCTTTTTGATTTTCATATTTATCAATGTGTCTTTCTGTACTTTAGCTTTGTTTAGTTGAGCCACTTTTCTGGTCTGTCTCTCTTCAATCTCTGTAAGCATTTTTGCTGTTATCCATTATTTGTGCATGCAAAGACTTATAGAACATGAGAAATAAATTATGATAAAGACTGTCTTTCAATGGGGAAAAATCTCTTGTCAAAGACAATACTTAAAAACCAGAAACTAAATATACAGTAGTCTAGTAGCAGAGCTATAGAAGATGGTTGAAAATAGAGATCATCCAAGAGCTCAGCAGAGCCGAGGAAGATGGCTTAAAATAACATAGTAATGTGTTTTGTCTGATTTTGTAAGGTGTCTCATATACTACTTATAAGGATGTTGTGTATTTAAACTATGTTAATCATTGATTTCAGATTGGACTGTAGGCCAGGTGACCATTGTTGACCTTGACCCATCCAACCCTACACAGGGTCAGCTGTTTGTGACAAGACTGACCTCCAATCTGGAGCCCATAACTATTGGATTGCCCTACCAAAGATGGCAGTGTGTAAGTGACCTGGCTCAGTCTGTCCCTACAGAACATGGCCATCATCAAATGTCCTTTTTTTGTTTTTTTAAATCCTCCAGTACTAAAGTACCAGCATGGTGCCACAACTGCAGTTGGAGTCCAGCATCAAAACATTGATGTGCTCTTGTACAGGTGGTTTCTAGGACACCTGGTTGTACATGATAAGATTTCCAGTCCCCATTACGTTATTTATTTTGGCACGTATTATGACATTCATAGTATTATTCTTGTTAATTAACAAGATATCGTCACCCATTCTTAGCGGTGTTCTTGTCCATATGATGGCACTAGACCATACCCACGACAAGAGTCTGCAAGCATTCCTCTTCAACTCCGCAATACTCCCTCCAATGTGTTGTACTGTAGAATCGTGGTCACACAAAAGAAATGGAGTCCAAACTGAAAGTGTCCCAAGCCTCCCTCAAGAGAAACATGATCAACCTCACACTCCACAAGCAACATTTGAAAGGTCTTCACATCACTGATGTATAGCAAATGTCATTGGTGAAGTATACAGGTATCCATGCAGACAAGGTAAAGCATCGCTGTGCTGGTCACCTGGTGATTGTTGGAGCACAGCACAGTGACAGCAGTCTGGTACCCACGAGACAGAAAAACGACCATGAGGAAGAGGAAAATCACCTATGCTCTGGACTTGACTCCCTTGAACTCAGAAACAACATCCACAATACTACAGATAGGAAACTTATCACCCACTGGTCCACCGTGGCACAAGACAAAAGACAATGGAAGCAAAGTTGGTACTCGCAGTGGTGAAACCACCTCTGAGGAACAGTAATCCAGAAAATAGTATTCCTCAAAACCCAGTTTTTTCTTCTCCAGGAAGGTGTCCTAAGTTTCATACTTCTGTTTCTATGTCATTTCTGATGAGTGTCATAAGCCCTTAACAATTCTTACATTCACAAATGTCTTGATTGTAGCCGGTGATGTTGATGGATTTTTCGGATGGGTTGGTTTTCTGGAGTACTGAAATGTACACTTTGTTATCATTTAGGATTTTGAACAGTTATTCCTACTTGTATCGCATGCCTGAAATATTTTGTTGTATTATATTTATGTTCCTAGTAGTACACTTCTTGCCAGCAGCCTGGGGTGTCACTGCTTTGCACAGACTCTGTTTACTGATCTTAGCTCATTTGAAGAAAGGTTTGTTGTACTTGGCATTTTAATCTTGAGGTTTTGCTGGGGCTTTTCTGCCCTTCCACAACTTATTGACTTGGAGCAAGAGCTCCATTACTCCACTCAGACATGCCATCATATGGTCTCTGGTCTTAGACTCACTTGAGCGGTAGGAAGTGCATTCCCTGCCATCCAATGGGCTCTCCAAATATGAAGGGCTAAATCACTGTTCTTGCTCAGGGCTCTCTCAAACCCAAAGAATCACCACATCCTGCACACAGAGCTCAAAACTCTGCTCTTGAGCCTTCTAACCATTACTTGGTCTTCCTTCGCGCATCCATCTAGTCCAGCTGGTGATTTTTAAGTCAGTTTTCCTTCTCTGTGACTAATGGGCTTCATCTGCCAAGATCAGTCTGGGATGACAGAGACTCTAACCTCGCCCCTATTCCTGTTAGTAAGAACAATGGGTCCCTCAATATGAAGACCAGGAGTGGTGCTTTTACTGTCAGAGGGAGCATTTGGCATGTCAATGCACCGTGGACTTGAGGTCATTTTACCAATTGACTGGGATATTTTCTGTCAGGTGTAAGGGGTCTAGGGATGGCTTTCCCTTTGCCCTTGTAGAGTATGCCTTTGTCTTATTCAGAGCCGTGAACCTCTAAACCATTCGGAATACCTGTTGGGGAAATCTTGATTTAGATTAGAGCTACTCAGCCTATTTTCTGCTCAGCAAAATATGGCTGCGGTTTAATCAAGTAAAGAATTGGGTTTGTTATTTTAAAACTTGCTGATTGGTCAGAGACTAGACCAAGTAGCCCTGCTTGTTAGTTGTGGGCAGAGACCAAGTAGCCCGGCATGTTAGTTGTGGGCAGAGACCAAGTAGCCCTGCATGTTAGTTGTGGGCAGAGACCAAGTAGCCCTGCATGTTAGTTGTGGGCAGAGACCAAGTAGCCCTGTATGTTAGTTGTGGGTAGGGACTAAGTAGCCCTGTATGTTAGTTGTGGTCAGAGACCAAGTAGCCCTGTATGTTAGTTGTGGTCAGAGACCAAGTAGCCCTGTATGTTAGTTTTGGTCATAGACCGAGTAGCCCTGTATGTTAGTTGTGGGCAGAGATCAAGTAGCCCTATATGTTAGTTGTGGGCAGAGACCAAGTAGCCCTGAATGTTAGTTGTGGGCAGAGACCAAGTAGCCCTGTATGTTAGTTGTGGTCAGGGTCCAAGTAGCCCTGTATGTTAGTTGTGGTCAGAGACCAAGTAGCCCTGTATGTTAGTTATGGTCAGAGACCAAGTAGCCCTGTATGTTAGTTGTGGGCAGAGACCAAGTAGCGCTGTATGTTAGTTGTGGTCAGGGACCAAGTAGCCCTAATGTTATTTGTGGTCAGAGACCAAGTAGCCCTGTATGTTAGTTGTGGGCAGAGACCAAGTAGCCCTGTATGTTAGTTGTGGGCAGAGACCAAGTAGCCCTGTATGTTAGTTGTGGTCAGGGACCAAGTATCCCTGTATGTTAGTTGTGGTCAGAGACCAAGTAGCCCTGTATGTTAGTTGTGGGCAGAGACCAAATAGCCCTGTATGTTAGGTGTAGTCAGAGAACAAGTAGCCCTGTATGTTAGTTGTGGTCAGAGACCATGTAGCCTTGTATGTTAGTTGTGGTCATGGACCAAGTAGCCCTGTATGTTAGTTGTGGTCAGAGACCAAGTAGCCCTGTATGTTAATTGTGGGCAGGGACCAAGTAGCCCTGTATGTTAGTTGTGGGCAGAGACCAAGTAGCCCTGTATGTTAGTTGTGGGCAGAGACCAAGTAGCCCTGTATGTTAGTTGTGGGCAGAGACCAAGTAGCCCTATATGTTAGTTGTGGTCAGGGTCCAAGTAGCCCTGTATGTTGTGGTCAGAGACCAAGTAGCCCTGTATGTTAGTTGTGGTAAGAGACCAAGTAGCGCTGTATGTTAGTTGTGGGCAGAGACCAAGTAGCCCTGTATGTTAGTTGTGGTCAGAGACCAAGTAGCCCTGTATGTTAGTTGTGGGCAGAGACCAAATAGCCCTGTATGTTAGGTGTAGTCAGAGAACAAGTAGCCCTGTATGTTAGTTGTGGTCAGAGACCATGTAGCCTTGTATGTTAGTTGTGGTCATGGACCAAGTAGCCCTGTATGTTAGTTGTGGTCAGAGACCAAGTAGCCCTGTATGTTAATTGTGGGCAGGGACCAAGTAGCCCTGTATGTTAGTTGTGGGCAGAGACCAAGTAGCCCTGTATGTTAGTTGTGGGCAGAGACCAAGTAGCCCTGTATGTTAGTTGTGGGCAGAGACCAAGTAGCCCTATATGTTAGTTGTGGTCAGGGTCCAAGTAGCCCTGTATGTTGTGGTCAGAGACCAAGTAGCCCTGTATGTTAGTTGTGGTAAGAGACCAAGTAGCGCTGTATGTTAGTTGTGGGCAGAGACCAAGTAGCCCTGTATGTTAGTTGTGGTCAGGGACCAAGTAGCCCTGTATGTTAGTTGTGGTCAGAGAACAAGTAGCCCTGTATGTTAGTTGTGGGCAGAGACCAAGTAGCCCTGTATGTTAGTTGTGGTCAGAGATCAAGTAGCCCTGTATGTTAATTGTGGGCAGGGACCAAGTAGCCCTGTATGTTAGTTGTAGTCAGAGACCAAGTAGCCCTGAATATTAGTTGTGGGCAGAGACCAAGTAGCCTTGTATGTTAGTTGTAGCCAGGGTCCAAGTAGCCCTGTATGTTAGTTGTGGTCAGAGACCAAGTAGCCCTGTATGTTAGTTATGGTCAGAGACCAAGTAGCCCTGTATGTTAGTTGTGGGCAGAGACCAAGTAGCGCTGTATGTTAGTTGTGGTCAGGGACCAAGTAGCCCTGTATGTTATTTGTGGTCAGAGACCAAGTAGCCCTGTATGTTAGTTGTGGGCAGAGACCAAGTAGCCCTGTATGTTAGTTGTGGGCAGAGACCAAGTAGCCCTGTATGTTAGTTGTGGGCAGAGACCAAGTAGCCCTGTATGTTAGTTGTGGTCAGGGACCAAGTAGCCCTGTATGTTATTTGTGGTCAGAGACCAAGTAGCCCTGTATGTTAGTTGTGGGCAGAGACCAAATAGCCCTGTATGTTAGGTGTAGTCAGAGAACAAGTAGCCCTGTATGTTAGTTGTGGTCAGAGACCATGTAGCCTTGTATGTTAGTTGTTGTCATGGACCAAGTAGCCCTGTATGTTAGTTGTGGTCAGAGACCAAGTAGCCCTGTATGTTAATTGTGGACAGGGACCAAGTAGCCCTGTATGTTAGTTGTGGGCAGAGACCAAGTAGCCCTGTATGTTAGTTGTGGGCAGAGACCAAGTAGCCCTGTATGTTAGTTGTGGTCAGAGATCAAGTAGCCCTGTATGTTAATTGTGGGCAGGGACCAAGTAGCCCTGTATGTTAGTTGTGGGCAGAGACCAAGTAGCCCTGTATGTTAGTTGTGGTCAGGGACCAAGTAGCCCTGTATGTTAATTGTGGTCAGGGACCAAGTAGCCCTGTATGTTAGTTGTAGTCAGAGACCAAGTAGTCCTGAATGTTAGTTGTGGGCAGAGACCAAGTAGCCCTGTATGTTAGTTGTGGTCAGGGACCAGGTAGCCCTGTATGTTAATTGTGGTTAGGGACCAAGTAGCCCTGTATGTTAGTTGTGGGCAGAGACCAAGTAGCTTTGTATGTTAGTTGTGGTCAGGGACCAAGTAGCCCTGTATGTTAGTTGTGGGCAGAGACCAAGTAGCCCTGTATGTTAGTTGTGGGCAGAGACCAAGTAGCCCTGTATGTTAGTTGTGGGCAGAGACCAAGTAGCCCTGTATGTTAGTTGTGGGCAGAGACCAAGTAGCCCTATATGTTAGTTGTGGTCAGGGTCCAAGTAGCCCTGTATGTTAGTTGTGGTCAGAGACCAAGTAGCCCTGTATGTTAGTTGTGGTCAGAGACCAAGTAGCCCTGTATGTTAGTTGTGGTAAGAGACCAAGTAGCCCTGTATGTTAGTTGTGGTCAGAGACCAAGTAGCCCTGTATGTTAGTTGTGGTCAGGGACCAAGTAGCCCTGTATGTTAGTTGTGGTCAGAGACCAAGTAGCCCTGTATGTTAGTTGTGGGCAGAGACCATGTAGCCCTGTATGTTAGTTGTGGTCAGAGATCAAGTAGCCCTGTATGTTAATTGTGGGCAGGGACCAAGTAGCCCTGTATGTTAGTTGTGGGCAGAGACCAAGTAGCCTTGTATGTTAGTTGTGGTCAGGGACCAAGTAGCCCTGTATGTTAATTGTGGTCAGGGACCAAGTAGCCCTGTATGTTAGTTGTAGTCAGAGACCAAGTAGCCCTGAATGTTAGTTGTGGGCAGAGACCAAGTAGCCCTGTATGTTAGTTGTGGTCAGGGACCAAGTAGCCCTGTATGTTAATTGTGGTTAGGGACCAAGTAGCCCTGTATGTTAGTTGTGGGCAGAGACCAAGTAGCCCTGTATGTTAGTTGGGGTCAGGGACCAAGTAGCCCTGTATGTTAGTTGTGGGCAGAGACCAAGTAGCCCTGTATGTTAGTTGTGGGCAGAGACCAAGTAGTCCTGTATTGTGGTATACAATCAATAGTATATATTTTCTATTTACACAACTTAACCTATGATCCTTAGATGCCTTGATATTCAACATTTCCAAAAAAGCTTGTATATTGTGTATAGAACTAAATACAATTTTTATACAGATTCGCCCAAGTGTTACCGGGGCCTGAAAGAAGGGCAAAGAATAGTAACACTAAACTACCAGTCATATTGTAAGAGATGATTAAGGAAGATTGGGCATGGGGCTGGCTGCCCCATCCTGTAGAAACTTTAACCCAGAAAAACGTAATAGATACAGACAGGTCAACATTTGATGAACTGATTTTGATTGTTGTGATTGACTTAATCTAAAAATCATAGACAGTTATTATTATTATAGTACTGATCTTGCTAGCATTTCTTAAGCTGCGGATATAGTGATGTTTCCACAGGGATTCCTGGACACTTAAACTGTTTCAAGGATTTACACCATTCTTCTTCTGCGCTTGTTCTCAATCTCCTGCTACCAAGTCCTGAACAGGGATTTGCAAGTAGCAGGATGTAGTCCGGAGAACGGAATGTGTTATGTCGCTAGATTACAGCTTCACTACGATATTTGCTCCTTTCGATCTGACACATCCGTCTTCGGCAGGTTTTCACCATGATAACAAGATTTACCTAGATAAATCTTGACCCATTTGAGTGTTGAATGATTTCAGTTGAAGCGAGCCCTGCGAGTCTATGATGTGACCATTGAATACAAGATAGATAAACTGGCCCCAAAGGAGCACTGGAAGTATAGACATCAGCAGGACCAAGACATGCAGGTAGGGATGTTATTGTCAGCTGACTCGGGTGTGTGTTTCTAAACCTAAACTAACATATTATCTGTGGTCTTAACCAGTTTCAAGTCAAGTTAGTGGACTATGAGTTAATCAACCAAGGGCCACATGGAGTCAAGTTAATAAACTAAGAGCCATATGAAGTCAAATTTAGTAACTAGGGGCCATATGTAGTCCAGTTAATGAACCATGAGCAACATGAAGTCATGTTAATGGACCAAAGGCCACATAAAGTTTAATTAAGGCACTAAGGGCTGCATGCAGTCAAATTAATGAACCAAGAGCTACATGAAGTCAAGCTAATGAACCAAGATCTAAATCTTCTTCTGCGTTTGGATTTATTTTATCATGCTAAATCAGTCCTATCGCCAGGATGAAGTCCATAGTCCTTTCTAGGTCAGAGTGGTGACCCCCATAGTTTTTGTCGCAGTTCTGCTCCATCTGGCATTTTAGTTCTTCATAGGCCGGGCATTCTTGGAGTACATGTTCAGACGTCTAGACTCTGTCCCACATGGACATTTTTTTGTTTGGGAGATTTTGAGTCAATATAGGTGGCCCAGTAGTCTGCTGTGGCCCTTTTTAATGCAGAAGATTGCAGTTTGCTGGTGAATTGGGTCTAGACTTACTCTCTCCCATTTTATTTTATACTGGCTGTAAATGATGGTTTTAGCCTTCTTATAAGGCACTTTATGGATGTATTGTTCATTTTTTCCACCTGCTTTGGATAGTGCATCTGCTCTCTCGGTTCCCGTAATTCCACAATGTGAGCGGAGCCACTGGAGTGTGATCTTTGAGATCTTTTGTATAGCATTTAGTTCTGTTCTGATTTTATGTGTAATGTCCTCATTTATTGTGTTCTTTACCGATTCAAGCAGTGCTTTACAGTCTGTGACGATCACTATCCTGGCATGTGTGTGAGCTTCCAATGTGGTGACAATTTTCAGTGCTTGGAGAAGTGCCATTGATTCTGCCCTCAGGCTAGAGGAAGTTTTCCCTGTTGGAAAGGACTTACGGGTTATTTTGTCCCATGAAGATGCCTCCACCACCATTAGCTATGTATTTGTTGTGATGTGTGTATGAAGTTAGTCCTTTTCAACCTTTTTTTTCCTGGATTTTAGTGTTTGGCCTGCATGGAATGGTTTGACATGTGTCGCAACTTCCCACAGTGCACGAGCACCTTCTTTTCTCATTTATTACGCAGGGGTCTAAGTTTGGTGTATTTTCCAATGCCTGGATTGGGGTACTTTTCAATCTTCCTGTGATTAATCGGAGACCTGCGTTTTGTACTTTGTTAGGCGGTCTGTATTTGTTTTGGATGCTGTGTCCCAGACTGATATGCTGTATTAGAAAATTGTACTGTACCTGACTGTGCCTGTATAGACGTTTTTGAGAATCCGACTGTTTGCTCTGCAGTTAGTGCCTGCCTACCTCTTCATTAGGGAGAGTTTTCTTGTTGCTCTCTGTTCTAAGCTGTTCTTGTGTGGCTTCCAGGTGAGCCTTTTGTCTAGCTGTACCCCAAGATATGTAGGATTTTCTTCATATGTGATTTAACTTTCCTGTAATTTTAGTTTGAATGTTTCTTCCCAATTGGATAACGAGAAGGATGTTACTACGGTCTTTGAGGTATTTATTTGGACTCCCCAGTCTGACGCCCATTTTCCTATGATATTTAATGCTCCCTGCATCCTGTGTTTAGCAGTGAGTAGGTTTTCTGCAGCACACCATGCTGCAAGATCATCTGCATGGAGAGCCCTGGAGATATGCTTAAGAATTGTCTCCACTATGTTATTGATGAACATGATGAAGAGGGTAGGTGATATTACTCCTCCCTGTGGCACTGCTTGCTGGAGAGTGACACGATGGCAAAGAATCCCATCTAGCTCCACTCTTGTGGCCCCCCTTGCTGGAGAGTGACACTCTTGTGGCACCCCTTGCTGGAGAGTGACACTCTTGTGGCCCCCCTTGCTGGAGAGTGACGCGATGGCTCAGAATCCCATCTAACTTTACTCTTGCTGTTCGATAGCGGAGGAAATCACGTATCCAACTTAACATTCTCCCTTCCACTATAATTTTAAGCATCTTAAGGACAAGTCCGTCTTTCCACACCTTGTCAAAGGCTTTTGTTTGGTCTACAAAGACTGCTGTTACTTTTTCCTTGTTTTGGAATGCATCTTCCACCTCCTGTGCCAGATAGACTAGCTGGTCTTCTGTGCGTGGATTTGTCCAATATGGAGTTGTCTAGCATAACGTGTTTTTTTTCCAGGTGTGTCGTTAGTCGCGTGTTGACAATTCTCTCCTTGACCTTGCCCAGGCAGCTCAGTACGCTGATCAGACTGTAGCTTGACTTCTTAGTTTTATCTTGCTGTTTCTTTCTTATGGGGAGATGATTGCTTCCCACCATTTTTCTGGGAATTTTCCAGTGCTCCGTGGTGCTCCATGATTGGTTAAGTATTATGAGAAGCTTGTGTCTGGCTATGGGCCCTAGATGTAGTTGGTGATTCAATCTTCTCCTGGGGCTTTCTTGAGTTTTAGTTTGTTTATGGAGACATTTAGCTCTCTTATTGTAAGAGATGACTGCATGCATGTGTCTGGGTTTTGGTGCTTTAGCTTGTTTTTGGTCTCAGTATGCACTTGTTTGATGTGCTCTTGTGGGATTGTTGTATTACTTTCATCTCTTAATGAGTCTGCTAAGATATTTGCCGCCATCTTTCCTGTATAGAATTTTCCATTTCCGCTGATCACAGTCATGCCGAAGCTCACTTTGGTTTCCTCATTAAATATTTTTGTTAGCTTACTTGTGTCTCTGTCCATGGTCAAACTGCTTGTCTTTTCATGCCAACTCCCTTGTATTTCAACCTTTTTCTGTTCATTGAAGGCATTTTTTGTCTTATTGTGCCTCTGGATGTTTTCTTATGTAGGGCTTTACTCCATGGTTTCTCTTGCTTCATTTAGGTCACCATGTAGTTTTTCTAGTATGTGGCTCGAGTATGGTGTATAGTCTTGCCGTTTACCACGTGGGATTGATGTCTTTGCGGCTTGGATTTGGTGATGTTCTGGCACAGCTGATCAGCCAGTTCCTGGAAGAGAGTCCAATTTGCTTTTTTGTAGTTCCAGCTCGGGGTCAGGTTGTGTTTCCATACCACGTTCTTCTGAGATTCATAGGGTAATTGACGCATGGTCATTGCCTCCCAATTGGCTATTTACGGTTCTTTTTATACATTTGTGTATGTCGTCCGTTGCTATGGCAATGTCTAGTGTACTCACTTTTTATCATGCTCTTGAGTAGTATGTTGGCTTGTCTTTTGGCTGGTTTATGAGGACAAGTTTATTTTCAATCATCCCGTCTTCAATCTCTTCTCCCCTTGGATCCATTGTCGCATATCCCCAGCTTGGTGAGTGGCTGTTAAAATCACCCAGTATGATGTGCCTTTCCTCTGTGGGTTTCACCTTATTTATGTCTAAGGTTGTGGCTGGGGGCTGTAACAGTTTGTGATTGTCATGTCTCCATCCGTGTAATTTGATAGTTAGGTGTTAGAACTTATTCTCCTCTGATCTGTCTCTACAGCTGGGATTACAGTTTTAACTAGAGTTATGATTCCCCCTTTTATTCTTTTCTGTCTATCTTGTCTGAATGATTCATATCACCGTATGGAAAATCTTTGTGTCTTTTAGGTGTGTTTCTTGAATGCAGATGAAGTCAATGTTGATTTCCTTGAGGAACTCTTGTAGCTCTGGTTTTTTTGTTTCTCACTCCTGCATTCCATTGAGCCACTATGAGGCTCTGGGTTGGTTGGCCAGTAACACTACTCTGCCTTCCCCTGACCATCAGGTTAGCAGAGGCACCGGTTGCTTGGGTGGATACCTTCAAGGCTGAAGTCCTGGCACCGCTCTTTCCCAGTTGGGACTGATAGGAGCGATACCATAGCATTAGTTTGGATTGTCTCATGATCATAACTCGTATGTGCGTGTGTGCCCTAATCTTTCCTAGTATCTTAGCTGACACACTCCGTCTTCATCAGGCCAGGTTGAGTTTTTCCTTCTGGGTTGCCTCCAGTAGCCTCTTCATCTCCCGATACCTGCGAGGCAGCAGGTTGGTATGTTTGCCGCAGTTTTCTTCCTCGGTGGCTAGAGCTTATAGCGGCTCTTACTCGTTTGATTGATATACCCATCTTAGGACTCATGGGGTATTTCAGTGGGGACAGAAGTGTGTCTCTCTCTCTTTCTCTCTCATACAGATACCTAACCCATTTACAGATATATGTATCTCCTCTCTCACACGGATACCTAACCCATTCACAAGATGTTGTCTCTCTCTCTCTCTCTCATACAGATATTTAACCCATTCACAAGATGTTGAGTCTCTCTAATACAGATATCTAACCCATTCACAAGATGTTGTCTCTCTCTCTCTCTCTCTCTCTCATACAGATATCTAACCCATTCACAAGATGTTGTGTCTCTCTCATACAGATATCTAACCCATTCACAAGATGTTGTCTCTCTCTCTCTCTCTCTCTCTCTCTCATACAGATATCTAACCCATTCACAAGATGTTGTGTCTCTCTCATACAGATATCTAACCCATTCACAAGATGTTGTCTCTCTCTCTCTCTCTCTCTCTCTCTCTCTCTCATACAGATATCTAACCCATTCACAAGATGTTGTGTCTCTCTCATACAGATATCTAACCCATTCACAAGATGTTGTCTCTCTCTCTCTCTCTCTCTCTCTCTCTCTCTCTCATACAGATATCTAACCCATTCACAAGATGTTGTGTCTCTCTCATACAGATATCTAACCCATTCACAAGATGTTCTCTCTCTCTCTCTCTCTCTCTCTCTCTCTCATACAGATATCTAACCCATTCACAAGATGTTCTCTCTCTCTCTCTCTCTCTCTCATACAGATATCTAACCCATTCACAAGATGTTGTGTCTCTCTCATACAGATATCTAACCCATTCACAAGATGTTGTCTCTCTCTCTCTCTCTCTCTCTCTCTCATACAGATATCTAACCCATTCACAAGATGTTGTGTCTCTCTCATACAGATATCTAACCCATTCACAAGATGTTCTCTCTCTCTCTCTCTCTCTCTCTCTCTCTCTCATACAGATATCTAACCCATTCACAAGATGTTCTCTCTCTTTCTCTCTCTCTCTCTCTCTCTCTCATACAGATATCTAACCCATTCACAAGATGTTCTCTCTCTCTCTCTCTCTCTCTCTCATACAGATATCTAACCCATTCACAAGATGTTGTCTCTCTCTCTCTCTCATACAGATACCTAACTCATTCATAATATGTTGTTTGTCTCTCTCTCTCTCTCTCTCTCTCTCTCTCTCTCTCATACAGATATCTAACCCATTCACAAGATGTTGTGTCTCTCTCATACAGATATCTAACCCATTCACAAGATGTTCTCTCTCTCTCTCTCTCTCTCTCTCTCTCTCTCATACAGATATCTAACCCATTCACAAGATGTTGTGTCTCTCTCATACAGATATCTAACCCATTCACAAGATGTTGTCTCTCTCTCTCTCTCTCTCTCTCTCTCTCTCATACAGATATCTAACCCATTCACAAGATGTTGTGTCTCTCTCATACAGATATCTAACCCATTCACAAGATGTTGTCTCTCTCTCTCTCTCTCTCTCTCTCTCTCTCTCTCATACAGATATCTAACCCATTCACAAGATGTTGTGTCTCTCTCATACAGATATCTAACCCATTCACAAGATGTTCTCTCTCTCTCTCTCTCTCTCTCTCTCTCTCATACAGATATCTAACCCATTCACAAGATGTTCTCTCTCTCTCTCTCTCTCTCTCATACAGATATCTAACCCATTCACAAGATGTTGTGTCTCTCTCATACAGATATCTAACCCATTCACAAGATGTTGTCTCTCTCTCTCTCTCTCTCTCTCTCTCATACAGATATCTAACCCATTCACAAGATGTTGTGTCTCTCTCATACAGATATCTAACCCATTCACAAGATGTTCTCTCTCTCTCTCTCTCTCTCTCTCTCATACAGATATCTAACCCATTCACAAGATGTTCTCTCTCTCTCTCTCTCTCTCTCATACAGATATCTAACCCATTCACAAGATGTTCTCTCTCTCTCTCTCTCTCTCTCTCTCATACAGATATCTAACCCATTCACAAGATGTTGTCTCTCTCTCTCTCTCTCATACAGATATCTAACCCATTCACAAGATGTTGTGTCTCTCTCATACAGATATCTAACCCATTCACAAGATGTTGTCTCTCTCTCTCTCTCTCTCTCTCTCTCTCTCTCATACAGATATCTAACCCATTCACAAGATGTTGTGTCTCTCTCATACAGATATCTAACCCATTCACAAGATGTTGTCTCTCTCTCTCTCTCTCTCTCTCTCTCTCTCTCTCATACAGATATCTAACCCATTCACAAGATGTTGTGTCTCTCTCATACAGATATCTAACCCATTCACAAGATGTTCTCTCTCTCTCTCTCTCTCTCTCTCTCTCTCATACAGATATCTAACCCATTCACAAGATGTTCTCTCTCTCTCTCTCTCTCTCTCATACAGATATCTAACCCATTCACAAGATGTTGTGTCTCTCTCATACAGATATCTAACCCATTCACAAGATGTTGTCTCTCTCTCTCTCTCTCTCTCTCTCTCATACAGATATCTAACCCATTCACAAGATGTTGTGTCTCTCTCATACAGATATCTAACCCATTCACAAGATGTTCTCTCTCTCTCTCTCTCTCTCTCTCTCATACAGATATCTAACCCATTCACAAGATGTTCTCTCTCTTTCTCTCTCTCTCTCTCTCTCTCTCATACAGATATCTAACCCATTCACAAGATGTTCTCTCTCTCTCTCTCTCTCTCTCTCTCTCTCATACAGATATCTAACCCATTCACAAGATGTTGTCTCTCTCTCTCTCTCATACAGATACCTAACTCATTCATAATATGTTGTTTGTCTCTCTCTCTCTCTCTCTCTCTCTCTCTCTCTCTCATACAGATATCTAACCCATTCACAAGATGTTGTGTCTCTCTCATACAGATATCTAACCCATTCACAAGATGTTCTCTCTCTCTCTCTCTCTCTCTCTCTCTCTCATACAGATATCTAACCCATTCACAAGATGTTGTGTCTCTCTCTCTCTCATACAGATTTCTAACCCATTCACAAGATGTCTTCTCTCTCCACAGAATCTAGTCTTCTACCTGCAAGAAGTGTTCCTGGCTGCGCACAAGTGGTTGTTGCGAGGACAGCTGCCCTGTGTCAGAGAACCCTCTGTCCAGGCTTTATTGGATCAGTCAGCACAGGATGCAGTGTACTCAGTTCTTCAGCTACATGGCTATCATATCTCCTATGGAAGTGTCAGGGTAAGGCATGTGGTCTGCCTGCTGTATCCTCCCCATCAAAAAACCTTTAGTTCAATCCTTCTTGACATTTGTTGGTAACCATGTGAGGAGGATTCTCGTGTGGATCATAGGACTTCAGTGTGAAGTAAAGAATAGGCCCACTGCACCTCTATGCATGTTGTGAATGGCAACTATAAAGAGTTGTGCATAGGACTAGCAACCACATCATGTAAAACAAATTGCTACAGGAACTAACACTGCAAGAGTGCGCATTTAATGGAGTATTCATATAAGGAGCCATGTTCTGTGATGAGCCAATATATCATTTCAGGAGTCTTGTTCTGTGATGGGTCTAAAATTGATTTCAAGAGCCATTTTCTGTGATGGTCCAATAATTAATTTAAAGAGCCATGTTCTGTGATGGGTCTATAATTAAATTTAAGGAGGCATATTCTGTGATGGGCCTATAATTAATTTAAAGAGCCATGTTCTGTGATGGGTCTATAATTAAATTTAAGGAAGCATATTCTGTGATGGACCTATAATTAATTTACGGAGCCATGTTCTGTGATGGACCTATAATTCATTTAAGGAGCCATGTTCTGTGATGGACCTATAATTCATTTAAGGAAGCATGTTCTGTGATGGGCCTATAATTCATTTAAGGAACCATATTCTGTGGTGGACTATAAGGTGGGTAACTAACGGAAGCTTGTGGGTATAGTTATTATTGTTTTGTTGTGTATTATTTTCCTCCAACTATAATTTGATTCTTGCCTGCTGTGGTTCTGCTGATGCTTGTTAGCTGTGATGTATAGTTCTTACAGACATCATGTTTCTTTCAGAACTTGCTGGAGATCTTGCTACAGGCTAATGAGAAAGATATCATGTCCCTTACGGAGAGTGCATGGCCCCAGCATATTGCCCTAACAGTGGCCAATGCTTGCTTGAATGTCCAGAAAGTAGTGATGGACGTGTCGCAGGTGTTTTCGGATGAGAAGAGGGGACCGTTGGTACTCATCTTAGATAATGTAAGGTTTGGGATTTAGTATTTTTTATGTTGTTTTCTTGTTTTGTGTAGCTTGATACAACTACAGTTTGTGAACAGCCAATAGGTATATTAGATGTATTTAGTAACGAGTGAGGTATACGGAATATACATGCGGCCTAATACATAAAAGTATAACTTATGTGGAGGTTTATTCATAGATACAGGAATAAGAAGTTTATTAAGAGTAGATACAGGAATAAGTTAGAGGTTTATTCAGAGTGGATACAGAAATAAATTAGAGGTTTATTCAGAGTAGATACAGAAATAAATTAGAGGTTTATTCAGAGTAGATACAGGAATAAGTTAGAGGTTTTTTTTAGTTCGACCCATTCTTCGTCAAGAGGTGGTCACCCTTGAGCGGGTCCCAACTCACTCATTTCTGTGGCGGGCGCCTGCCGTCCAGTGTGATAGTAGTCTGTCTGTTGTGGGGTTGTGAATGTTGTATTTCTCTAGTGAATCTTGCCAGCGAGTTGGGAGCCGTCCCCAAGTTCTCTTTTTGTGCGTGGGTACCACATGGTGGTTATGGCACTCCATCTTTCATCTTGTCTTCTGGATATATGACCAGCCCAGTTAGAGGTTTACTCTGAATAAATACAGAAACAAGTCTAGAGGTTTGCCATGAGTAGATACAGGAACAAATCTAGAGGTATACTCTAAGTAGATGCATGAAGAAGCCAAGAGGTTTGCCATGAGTAGATACAGGAACAAATCTAGAAGTTTACTCTAAGTAGATGCATGAAGAAGCCAAGAGGTTTACCAGGAGTAGATACAGGAATAAATCTAGAGGTTTACTTTAAGTAGATGCATGAAGAAGCCAAGAGGTTTACCAGGAGTAGATACAGGAATAAATCTAGAGGTTTACTCTAAGTAGATGCATGAACAAGCCAAGAGGTTTACCAGGAGAAGATACAGGAACAAATCTAGAGGTTTACTCTAAGTAGATGCACGAAGAAGCCAAGAGGTTTGCCATGAGTATACAGGAACAAATCTAGAGGTTTACTCTAAGTAGATGCATGAAGAAGCCAAGAGGTTTACCAGGAGAAGATACAGGAACAAATAGAATACAGAGCATCAATCAATGTTCTTTAAGTGCCATGTATGGCAAATAAGGCAGAAACCAGTGCTCTCCAGTTCGATCTGTGTGATGTCACTCTTTTTAGTTCATGTATGGCTTGGCTTGGCTTCGTTCATTCTCAATCTCCCGCCACCAAACCCTGAAAAGGGCTTAAGTAGCAGAATGTAGTCCAGATAACGGAATGCGTTGTGTCATAGTTTATAGCTTGACTGCGATATTTGCACCTTTCCATCTAATACATCCGACTTCAGCAAACATTTTTTGAGTATCGAGTTAGCATTCCCTCTTCAATTCCTTCTCCTTAGCCAGTCTGCTCTGTTGCAGCCTGTTATCTAGGATCACCACATAGAGGCTTAGAAGGGTCTTGGTAGCTCTGGTCCGCTGACGTTAGCAGTCAGCTTTCAGTCGCTGACTGTTGCAGCCCATGCGCTGCTCAGCATCTTCATCCCATAGTTCTTCTTCTTCTTCTGCGTTCGTTCTCAATCTCCCACTACCAAACCCTGAAAGGATAAGTAGCAGAATGTAGTCCAGAGAACGGAATGCGTTGTGTTGTAGTTTACAGCTTGGCTGCGATATTTGCACCTTTTGGTCCAACACATCCGACTTCAGCAAGCATTTATTTAATACCAGGTTAGTATTCCCTCTTCGATCCCTTCTCCTTAGCCAGTCTGTCCTGCTACAGCCTGTTATCCAGGATCACCATGTGGTGGTGTAGAAGGGTCTTGGCAGCTCTGGTTCGCTGGCCCTGACACTAGCAGTCAGCTATGGGTTGCTGACCACTGCGGCTCATGCGCTGCTCAGCATCTTATCCCATAGTTCATGTATGTTGTTCAAGCCCATAATGGAACCTACTTCTCTGACGATTGTTCTTCTGAGAGTTATATTCGGTCTTCCTCTTTTCCTTCTGCCAGATGGTGACCACATAAACGCTTGCAGAAGGAGTCTGTTGCTGTCCATTCTAAGAACAAAGCATGCAGACTGTTTTTATCACTAAACGTCTCCATACATTATTTAACCATCTCCACTATTCCTTTCTACTGTTGGCTTCAATCTAGGACATCTTTGGTTAAATTATTAGATTTCATCTTGAGGATGTGTCGTATCCATCTTGTTATTCACTCCTTACTCTCTAACTATATTGAATGGTTGCATACTTATTTTATTTTACCATCTGGTACAAAGTATGCAACTGAGACACCTGTTGGTGAAGGTCTACAGTCAGAATATATTTTTTTTTAAAGTTAGGATTCCATTAACACGCCAGAATGGCAGAATCGGAATATGCCGTTAGGTCCATTTTTTCTTGACCAACAGCACACTATGGGTGATGTGGTCAACATCCCGTTGGCCACCTTTACTTGACCAACAGCACACCATGGGTGATGTGGTCAACATCCCATTGGCCACCTTTACTTGACCAACAGCACACTATGGGCGATGTGGTCAACATCCCATTGGCCACCTTTACTTGACCAACAGCACACTATGGGCGATGTGGTCAACATCCCGTTGGCCACCTTTACTTGACCAAGAGCACACTATGGGCGATGTGGTCAACAACAGCTTTTACTTTCCCAGATTATTCTGGTACCCAATTTTTTAGGTTGCGTCAACCCCAGGAGCCATTTTGCGGAACAGAAAAATTCTGCACAAACTGGGTACTGAATCCCCATCGCTCAGCTCGGAAGCCAGTGCACTAACCATTGCGCCACTTCAGCTTCCACAGTCTGGATATGATAGTCTTGTTTTATCTGGCCATCTGATATAAAGTATACAACTGAGACACCTGTTGGCAAAGGTCTACAGTTTTGATGTGATATTCTTAATTACGAGCCATAAAGTAGGACAGCTTTTATATTTTATTTGTGCTGAACATCTGCTACAAGGATATCTGACATACAAGGAACAGAGAAAGCACATATTGTCATTGCCAGTATCATTCCTCGACCAACTCTATTAATATACCAACAACCTCAGGGAGACCACTTCTTTTACTTCTTCTGCGTTCATTCTCAATCTCCCACTACCAAGCCCTGAACAGGGTTTTGCAAGTAGCAGGAAGTAGTCTGGAGAATAGATTGTGTTGTGTCACTAGTTTATAATTTGACTGTAATATTTGCATCTTCCGGTCTGACACATCCGTCTTCGGCAGCGGGAGACCACTGCTTTCTTGGTGTATTCAAGTTGACTTAAAGTAAACGATGGAGAGCCGTTTCATGTTATTTATCTGAGAAAATATTGATCTAACTGAAAAATATCAATTTATTGTTTCAGGCTCTAAACAAAATCCCGTGGGAGAGCATGCCAGATCTTTTCTCAGACACAGTAACTAGAGTTCCCTCACTCGCTGCTCTCAATGTCATGTTGACTTTGCACAAGGAGCAACCCCGGTCATCTTTTTGCTGTGGGGTGGACCGTTCAAAAGCTGTGGCAGTCATCCCTCCTGATTCTGACCTGAAAAATGCTGTCACCTATCTAGCACCACAGTTTCAGCAGTAAGTTAATATATACAGCATTATCTGGCATGCATAATTCATGACTGGTTGGACTGTGATGTACCAGCAGACCTTTGTTTCAATGTGTGTCCTTGTTAAGTGTCAATTAGTTCAGTTCAGGTGTATTCCCCACATTGGAGGTAGGCTGCCATTGGTCTCTTGTCCTGATGTTACATGCTTTTCCCTGTCCATCTCTTGATGTTGTCCTCTCATTTAAAGCTTTGTTGATCTTTTTTACACATTAGCCTTTCCTTCCAGTATTGTTTTTAGCATGGTATTATGTGTTTTTATTGACCAAACAAAATATCTTAACTGTTTAACTCTTAACTTACTTGGAATCCTGGTATTCAAACAGTTGCCATGTAGCCGAAGACTATCCATAGTAGATATTTTACACTTCTTGCGGCTTATTATGCCGGGGGAAAAGTTTAAATAATTTGAAGTAGATTTTTAACTAGAATTTTTTTATTTTGTCCTGGCAGCGGCCATTAAGCTTACACTTTTCCATTTCTAATTGTCAAGGGATTTTTAACGTTCTCGACTTTGAACATGGAGATCGATCTCACTACCCAGAGATCAGTGAAATCATCAGAATATTACCAGAATATCCACGTGAAAAAATTCCTGTCTCCACCGTGATTCATATCCGCGACTTCCGACACCCGAGAAGGACACCTTATCTTGAGACCACTGAGTCCCCCTCTTAGCTTGTTCATCAATTGTCATTGCACATGTGAATTCCCCATCAATGATAAAGACGCAGCCCTCGGCAGGTAAAGTGATGTGCACTGTCTTTTGGGATAGGAAAGGGATAATCTTTCTCCATTTCCTGGAACCTGGACAAACCATCAACTCCAACCGTTAACTTTGTGACGCTAACTAAGCTGAGGGCTCGAATTTCCAGGGTCAACCCAGAGAAGAAGACAACCTGCCTTTTGCAACACGATAACACCCGGTCCCATATTAGCTTGAAGACTGTTGAGCACATTGTCAGTCTTGGCTGGATTACCACACCGACCGGATTTGACACTTTCTGACTTCCATCTGTTCAGGCCAATGAAAGATGGACTGTGTGGGCAACATTTTCCTAGCCACGAAGCCGTCATAGCAACTGGGAAACAGTGTGTCACTTACGCTGGTAAAGTTTTTACGAGTGCGGCATATATGCTCTTGTTCATCGTTGGAGAAAATGTATAGGCAAGGGTGGTGACTGTTGAAAAATAGTTTTTTTAAGACAAGACACTGCTCTATCAATTGGTGTTATGGCCAGTGAACTAGAGCTGATAAGACCCTTCTACACCTCCATGCGGTGATCCTGGATAACAGGGCGGACTGGCTAAGAAGAAGGGATCAAAGAGGGAATGCTAACTCGGTACTAAACAAAATGCTTGCTGAACTCGGATGTGTTGGACCGAAAGGTGTAAATATCGCAATCAAGCTGTAAACTACGACACAACGCATTCCATTCTCTGGACTACATTCTGCTACTTAAGCCCTTTTCAGGGTTTGGTAACGGGAGATTGAGAACGAATGAAGCTCAGCCAAATGGTGTAATTGTGCTGTTTTTATCTGTAATGGTTTTCATGGAATAAAATAGGAGGGGAGGCATTACTTTCAGAGCTCCCCTCGTATCTTACACTCAACTGTCACACATATATACACTCTCTCGCTCTTAGTTGCTCTGACTTTCTCTAATTAGCGTTGTTGTTGAATGACCACAATGAGTATATTTACACTTTTGTCAGCCCTGAAAAGGGGTGGCAGGTTGCAGTAGCTTTTCTCACATCAGGAGCATGCTGGCGAAGGTGGTCCAGGGTCCTACTTTTAGGTTGTCCTATGATTGGCTTCATCTGAGTGTCACTCACTTTCAAGTCTGTTTCAAGGGAGAACTGCATGGAAGTCATGTGGGGTCTTGATCAGTATGTTCACCTGACCTAGACAATGTTAGTCTCCTCTCCCCAGTTGTCATAGTGGTAGAGCACTCACTGTTCGCACAAGCTGTGGTTTCAGCTGTGAATGGAAACCTGGCTTACTGTTAGGGAAGAAGAGACAGCTAGGAAGGGAACCCATCATAAGTTGTGTCCTTGCACAATGAAGTCTCTAACCCTTCATCCCTGATAGCAATATCTATTTTGGGACTATCTTTACCTTTCTCTTTTACTGTTTTTTTGAAAGATATTCTTTTACCTCAGCTCTCTTCGCTTTCCCTGTGGGTTCTAATCCAACACATGTTGGGCTATATTGTTGAGTATCTTTCAAGAGCGTCGAAGTGGTAAAGCACTCACTTCTAACTACAAAGTGGTGGTCAATCCCCGCTATTGGCACACTCGACAACCCAGCTGTAAATAAATGCCTGGCTTACTGTTGGCGAAGAAAAGGGAAAGGGAACTGGCCAACCCTACCTTATAAAAAGCTGAGACCTACCTAGTACAATGAAGTCTCTAACACTTCATCGCCAACAGCAGTGCAGCTACATGGCTACCTTTACCATAATTTATTAAGAGTGTGTCTTCTCCAGCTATACTGGTTGTTGCAAACTTACTAACTCCAGGTCTTCTCTTCAACCAGGTACAAAGGCTGGAGTTGTTTAATCCAGAAAGCTCCCACTGTGTCAGAATTGAGGAGTTTCCTGATGGACAACTCTCTCTACCTGTAAGTAACACATGATACTCAGAAATGTATATCATCTCTATAGAGTAGAAATCATCTTTATACTACTGACCCAAGTAAAAAAGAAATATGAACAAGGTTCATTGAACACATACATGCATACACCACTCATACCACATGGTAAGGACCTGACTGTTGTCATCAAATGAGAATCATAGAATTTTGAAGCACTATCTATATTTCCTACACATGAATTCATATACTGCACTGCAATCATCAATATACTTGCATTACTAGACGGAAGGCTGGATAGAGAGGTTGAATTAAAAACACAGAAAGCTAATACGGTTTCCTGTCAGCTCTCACCATTACTAAGACATAAACACATTCCAATGAAGACAAAGAGACAGCTGATAAATAGTATTTTTATACCAATTCTGCTACCAGTGTCAGACATGAACTCTCACCAAGGCATAAGGTGTCTAAATCATTTTATTCTTTGCCTATCCATGTATTCCGTGCATGGTGTTGCACCCACTTTCTGTCATAGGGAGCTTAAGTCATCATTCTTGAGCCCAGTATGTTGTGTTGTCATTGCAAGCCTATGTTATTGATTGATTACTATTATGTCATCTACCATAAGGTCTGCTCTATAGCCTAAATCTCTTGTGTTATAAGCATGCAGTGGTAGTCAGGCCAATTCTTATGTGGCTAGTATTGTGACAGGTTGTTGAATATTGGAAAGTGTGGCTAGTATTGTGACAGGTTATTGAATATTGGAAAGTGTGGCAGTATTGTGACAGATTGATGAATATTGGAAAGTGTGGCTAGTATTGTGACAGATTGATGAATATTGGAAAGTGGGGCTAGTATTGTGACAGATTGATGAATATTGGAAAGTGTGGCTAGTATTGTGACAGATTGATGAATATTGGAAAGTGTGGCTAGTATTGTGACAGATTGATGAATATTGGAAAGTGAGGCTAGTATTGTGACAGGTTGTTGAATATTGGAAAGTGTGGCTAGTATTGTGACAGGTTGTTGAATATTGGAAAGTGTGGCTAGTATTGTGACAGGTTGTTGAATATTGGAAAGTGTGGCTAGTATTGTGACAGGTTGTTGAATATTGGAAAGTGTGGCTTGAATTGTGACAATGGCTTTTCGTTGCAGATACTGTGGACATAACTGGGGTCACCAGTACGTGGGAGGACGAGATGTACAGCTATTTCGTGGGAGGGCTGTTGCCATTCTTATGGGTTGTGGCAGCGGCAAGTTGGAGAATTGGAGAAAGCTAGATGGAGATGGAGGACCTCTCTACTTCCTCTTGGCTGGATGGTAAGAGGACACTGGGTTGTTAATGTTACACCAGGGTTTTGTTGTGTGTCTAGTGCTTGTAGTGCTTTGTTTCTTGCGGATGTTCTGGTAAGGAGGTGATTACAACATGAGAGATGTGTGAAAGGTTACATGAGTAAGGTAATGTAAGACATAGTGTGACACTTGTAAGGTAATGTAAGACATGGTGTGACATGAGCAAGGTAATGTGGGACATGGGTAAGGTAATGTAAGGCATAGTGTGACGTGGGTAATGTAAAACATAGTGGGGCATGAGTAAGGTCATGTGTGACATGGGTAAAGTAGTGTAAGACATGGTGTGACATGGGTAAAGTAGTATGGTAATGTAAGACATAGTGTGGTATGGGCAAGATAATGTAAGACATAGTGTGACATTAGTATGGTAATGTAAGACACAGTGTGACATGAGTATGATATTGTGTGACTTGAGTAAAGTAATGTAAGACATTGTGTGACTTGGGTAAGGTAATGTAAGACATGGCATGACATTAGTATGGTAATGTAAGACATAGTGTGACATTAGTATGGTAATGTAAGACATAGTGTGACATTAGTATGGTAATGTAAGACAGTGTGACATGAGCAAGATAATGTAAGACATAGTGTGACATTAGAATGGTAATGTAAGACATGGTGTGACATGGGTATAGTAATGTGTGACATGAGTAAAGTAGTGTAAGACATGGGTACGATAATGTAAGGCATGGTGTGACATGAATATGGTAATGTAAGACATAGAGTGGGACATTTTGTTTGTTGGTATTCGAAGCTACTTGTGAGTTCATTACGCTTCTCTGGTAGCAGAGTGCAGTAATCAGTCTTAGCAGAATGCAGTAATCAGTCTATAAGGAGGTGAGCCTAAGCCGTCCTGGCTGTTGTGCAATGCAGGGCTTCTCACCACTATAGGGATTCATTGACAATCTCCACCTTGTTTGATATGCTGCTTTTAATCAGCTTTTTTCCAAATGTACATGTTTTTTAATGGGTTTTTTTTGCGTTCGCCTTATTTCTCTATTCCCCAAGGCGGTGAGCGTTGCACAGCGGTTTTTATTTTGCGCCTGTCCTGTCGGCCCAGTGCATCCGACTTCGGCATGTATTTTATGTAAGGGTCTGCTTCCTCCTGCATTTTCTAAGAGTTTGCTTCCCCGGGGTAACGGCCGGTTCTGTGATGGGGATCGAACACAGCACCTTCGGCTTGTGTGCCGTGTCACTTAACCACTAGCCCACGCCATCCCCTCTACACATGTGGATATGAGGTCAGTATGTTGAACCTGACACTGACAAACATGACATAGCACCACGTAAGGGATTATGTGACAGTGTGAGAGCTGGTTTGTTGACAGTGTGAGACCTCTTTTGTTTACAGATAGATGCTGTTTGACTTTGAATTTCCTAAGTGAGCAACTAAATTGTGTTGTAGTGTTGCCAATTTGTGCCAGTATGCTCTAACCATCTCACCCTGCTTGTCTTGTAGCCCGGCTGTGATGGGAAACTTGTGGCTCGTTACTGATAAAGACATCGACAAACTGACCTCTCACCTGTTCTCCCAGTGGATGTCTCAGAGTAACCCGATCTCACTGGGAGAGTTGTTAGCAATGGCAAGAAAGGTCTGCAAACTAGTTGGTCTGACAGGGTTTGCTCCGGTTGTCTATGGGCTGCCAGTCATGATGAACTAAGAAACAACTGTGATGGCACAGCAGTAACCAAGAAACAACCGTGATGGCACAGCATTAACTGAGAAACAACCGTGATGGCACAGCAATAACTGAGAAACAACCGTGATGGCACAGCAATAACTGAGAAACAACCGTGATGGCACAGCATGAACCTCTAGAGAAGTTTTTGGGAGGACTCTGTCGTGTGCGGCAGAGATGAGAACAGGGCCACTGTCACACTGAGAGCATGCTGTAACAGGTAGCTAACATTGCTGTGTAACCCATCTTTAGCAGACTCTCGAACTCATGACACTGCATATCCAACGGTTGGCTTGGCTTTGTTCGTTCTCGATCTCCCACTACCAAACCCTGAAAGGGCTTAAGTAGCAGAATGTAGTCCAGAGAACGGAATGCGCTATGTCATAGTTTACAGCTTGACTGCGATATTTGCACCTTTTGTTCCAACACATCCAACTTCAGCAAGCATTTTTTTAGTACTGGGTTAGCATTCCCTCTTCGATCCCTTCTCCTTAGCCAGTTTGCCCTGCTGCAGCCTGTTATCCACGCTCACAGCGTGGAGGTGTAGAAGGGTCTTGGCAGCTCTGGTTCACTGGCTCTAACGCTATCACTCAGCTATGGGTCGTTGACCGCTGCAGCTCATGCGCTGCTCAGCATCTTGATCCAACAGTTGACCTGTCAAAAACCTGGGCTTGAAAGAAAGCTCTGGTAACAATACCTCAAATGTGATACATGAATAAAAGAACGATCAACTAATCTTCCTGTGGATTGTAAAAACAATGAGGCCATTCATGAAGTTGACATGACTTCTTGATAAGTTGTACACAGTTTGACCATGTGAACCTTGTAAACAGCAGGGAATAACAATCTGGTTATGTTTGTCAATGCAAAGCCTGCTTTTATGTAGGATTACCTTCCTGGACAAACTGAAGAAATAAGAAGTTTGCAGCCAGGATAGATATCTAAATGAATGTAGTACAACCCATTCTTCACAGAGTTGACACCCAGTAAGGTTGTTTTTTTTTAAATTAATTCTTTCATGTTGACTGCAGGGCTTATCTGTCTTATTCCTCAGCTCTATAATTCGTCTCCAGTAATGGATAATATACATTGTAGTGATAGGATTTATTTTTTACTCAGTATTTGCTTCATCTTTGCTAATGATGTTGTTCGAAGCTATTCCCGCTGAGTTAACTCTTGATGTTTCTTTAGTAGCGGGTTGCAGTGGCTCTTATATCCTGAGGCGTACTTGAAAAGGTGGACCGAGGTCCTCTTGGCTGTAGTACAATGGGAGGCACCTCAGCAATCTCACCACTATGGGGATCACAGTGTTGTTAACCACTGCGTTGGCCAGGCTGCTTTGACACATCCTGTTTCAAGGAAGAGACGTGATGGGATCTTGATCAGACCCCGATGTTAGCTTCTCTTCCCTTCATCTTTAAATAATGATATTCATAGAATTTTGTTTGCTGTTGTCGTTTGTCCAGTCATTAATAAAAGCCAGTTTTTGTCAAAATGCCAGTACACATGCCTCATTGTTCTCATGGAAAATTGCATTTCTTTGTTTATCTTCATCTTTGTTTCTCTTCAAAATAGTTTTTTGTTTTGTTTTTTGCATTCGCCTTATGTCTCTAATCCCCAAGGCGACATGTGTTGCACTGTGGTTTTTATTTTGCGCCTGTCGGCCCAGTGCATCCGACTTTAGCATGCATTTTATATAAGGGTCTGCTTTCTCCTGGTTTTTTTCTAAGGGTTTGCTTCCCCGGTGCTGTGATGGGGATCGAACCCAGCACCTTCGAATTGTGAGCCGTGTCACTTAACCACTAGCCCACGCCGTCCCCACTCTCTTAAAAATGATACCATTGTTTGTAAGAAGGCTGTTTCATCTCCATACAGTTTTTATCTCATATTTCTTGCGAGGCCAGTATTGTTCTTTTTTCCCGTATGCAGCTCTGTAGGATGTGTTCCATAGACATGGTATGCTCTCCACATGGGCACCTGTCATCTGTCCTAATCCTCATTTGGTTGTAGAGATGACCTTTGAGTCTATTATGACCATTTCTGTCTGAAGATGATGACTTGCCCCTCTCTAGTTCAATCATAGTAGTCGGCTTCTTTTCAGAAGTGTTGATCATCCCATTTTCCCCCTAAAGTTGGCTTTAGTTATGATCTTGATCTCATTATACGTGATACTCGGGTTTGTTTGTGGGGAAGCTCCTCCACACTTTGCTAGTTTGTCTGCAGCTCATTGCCTTCGATATTTTAGTGGTAGAAGATCTACTGAATTGACCAACCTTGGTAAAATTGTATTTAAACTTCTGCTAGTATTTCAACTATCTTTGTACATGCAACCTATGAATGCTAATGGTTAAATAATCCCATTTTGTACATAGCGTTTTGATGTAGCCCAGACTATGTGTACAGGCTTCCATCATTTATTTTATTGTTCTGAGAATTCATGTGACTTGGACATGTCATTAAAGTTTATCTCATGTTTATATAATGATGCTGTTTTTGTCGATTTTGAACTTGTGTAAATTGTGATCAGAGTTCAATTCAGTTGTCCATCTACTTGTCATGGAGAAAAAGTCATTCTTGGGCCATGGGGACGGCGTGACCTAGTGGTACGGCTCACAATCCGAAGGTGCTGGGTTCGATCCCCATCACAGCACCGGCCGTTACCCTGGGGAAGCAGACCCTTACATAAAATGCATGCTGAAGTCGGATGCACTGGGCCGACAGGAGCAAAATAAAAACCACAGTGCAACGCACACTGCCTTGGAGAATAGAGAAATAAGGCAAACGCCAAAAAAAAAATATATTCTTGGGCCAAGTATGTTGCAACAGTCATTTTAAGCCCGTTTTGTTGGATTACTTCATCATCTATTTATTTACTATTAAACTGGACTCGAATGTATGGCCATTTTTGGTCTAATATCGCTCATCTCCCAGAGGTGGAAATCGAGGACTACATGTCAACACTCGTTCTACTTGGCTGCTCCCCAGCGTCAGGCCAAGAAAAATGCAATATACAAGGTCTATTCTTCAGTTTGATGTCAATTTTCACTCACCCTCCACCTGAGACACCCTCTCATTTATATTTTTTTTTTTTTTTGCGTTCGCCTTAATTATCTATTCCCCAAGGCGGTGTGAGTTGCACTGTGGTTTTTATTTTGCGCCTGTCGGCCCAGTGCATCCAACTTCAGCATGCATTTTATGTAAGGGTCTGCTTATTCCTGCATTTTCTAAGGGTTTGCTTCCCCGGGGTAACGGCCGGTGCTGTGATGGGGATCGAACCCAGCACCCTCTGGTTGTGATCCGTGTCACTTAACCACTCGCCCACGCCGTACCCTTCTCTGTAGTCTAAACGGAGGAAGAATTTCATCGCCTCTCAGGAAGAAAACATTCTTGTATGATAAGCGTGCAGTGGTAGCAATCAGGCTGCATTCTCATGAGATGACCAAACCAACATATTTTCTGCCGTGAAATGTATTCAACACAAGGGGTAACTCCCACCATATTTCTAATGTTTTTTATTTCCTATTCTAGCTGACACCAATGACCTTTCTTGCATATTTCATTTCCTATTCTAGTTGCTACCAATGACCTTTCTTGCACATTTCATTTCCTATTCTAGCTGACACCAATGACCTTTCTTGCACATTCATTTCACAAGTTATTTTCCTCTCTTGGGCTGTGGATAACTGTCAAGTCTGATACTGTTATCACAGAGTTGGTATAGATACACTGTTTATCTTTTGCTGTTTAGTTGTCAAGCTGTTCGGCTGTTTAAGAAGTGGCAACAATTTTATCAGTTGCAGTCCACAGCCTCCATGTTCTCCGACATAGGGATTAGGGTATGACCAAGAAATGTGGAATGTAACTAAGAGTATCTCATCCAGGCTGCAGACCTTCATCTATGGATATTGATGGATGGAACAAGAAACACACATCTGTGGTAGAGAACGGGGCAGCAACATATATAACTGAACATTGGATAGCAAAAGTGGAGATGTATAGTACACACTCTCAGAAAGAAACCTAAAAATATAAATAAACATGCGCCTAATTGGAACCCACAGGAGAAGAGCAGTGTCAGACAAGGTCAGAACAACTGGCATCTTATGGACAAAGTTCAAGAAGCACCAAAAGTAGAGACAGGAAGAGCATTCTTGTGGGTTCTTCTGCATTCAGGTGTTTTGGTTATGTTAGGTCTGCAGGCATTTCACAGTATTTTCCAGGTCACGGTGGCAACCCCATAGCATACTTCAATTCTGCACACCCTAGACAGTTCTAGTGGATGTGTTCAGGGGTTTGTATGCTGGCACTGTTACAAGGGAAGCCAGAAGTAAAATCAAAGTATCATTACCTAATGATCTGGTGCTTTGTAAAGCCTGGACATGGCACGGGTGACTAATTACTGGTTCATTTACAGATAAAACAAAATCCCATCTTAGAAATAAGTGTTTATTTAGCCAGACACAAACTGTCAACTTTTTAAGAGACAATCAAGTCATAGTCCTCTCATTCTTCACACAATGCAACACGTAGTTCCACATTTGGCATGTCACACCTGTTCAGACATGAAACCTGTTCTTCGCATGAGAGAAATTTGGCAGAGAAACTACGACTGAGTATTAAATAATTAAATTAAAAATGGCTCAAAATGAATCTGGTTAGCATGATACAAGCAGTTAAAAGCTTCAGTTATGGATTATCTAACATTAATTATCCAGAATGTTCAAGCATTTTAAAAATGAGTAATAATTCAAATGTTTTACAATAATACTTGCACAATACATCCATGCCTGGGGCAATGTTGACGAAACTATCATTTCAAATGTCAGCTTGAATATGTATATAAAGCAGTAGTCAGTCTTAGATTTATTGGTTAGAACCACAGAGCTTGTCCAAGAATGCCACTTTGTCATGACTATATGTGCTTTCTCTGTTCATCATAGATGGGGGTGGTCTTCATAAGTTTTCAGGAGTTCAGTTCAAGTGCCATCTCCGTAGAGAAGGTCGGACGCAAAGGATCTCCCAACACCCTCTACATTGATGATGCAATCTGGCAAGCTTTTCCATGTCCATCTTTTGATGTTATCCTCCCACTTAAGCATTGTTTATCTCTGTCAGATAGGAAGAAGTTATGGGTCAGCGTGAGCTAGTGGTTAAGTGACATGGCTCACAATCCGAAGGTGCTGGGTTCGATCCCCATCACAGCACCGGCTGTTACCTAGGGGAAGCAAACCCTTCGAAAATGCAGGAGGAAGCAGACCCTTACATAAAATGCATGCTGAAATAAATTGGATGGACTGGGCCGACAGGTGCAAAAATAAAAAACATAGTGCAGTGCACACCACCTTGGGAAATGGATAAATAAGACAATGAACAAAAATGGATGGGAAGGATAACTAGAGTCCGGTCAGGCACAACATACTGATCAGAATGCTAGTCAGGCAAAACATACTGGCCAAGATCCTCACCTTGGCTTCTTCGCAGCCCTTCCTGGAAATGGGCTGTTTTCGTGACAGCCTGGCTAACAAAGTGATCCCCGTAGTAGTTAGTGACATGTAGATGAAGCCAAGCATAGCACAACCGCATGGAGGACCCTGATCCACCTTTATCAGCACACTCAGGATGTGAGGAGAGCTAAGACAACCCGCCACTTAATGTCCTTTTCAGGGCTCACAAAAGAGTAATCCTAACTCATTGTAGACATTCAATAATATCTCTGTCAGATTTAGCATACACTTGTCCTTCCAGTATTGTTTTCAGCTAGGTGGCATGGGCATGGTTTAATGTGAACTGATTCTTTACAGCTTATTTTCTCCAAGACTTGTTTATTTTCATAAGATGAAGTCTTTCTACTATATATCCACATTTCATATGCACCAATTCTCGTCTTGTTAGCGCATTGTGCATGTTTCTACACCATACAGTAAAGACAAGTTTGTAACACACCTGATCACTCATTTTTAATTTGTGAGTTAGTTATTTGTATGTTGTTTGAATCCGTGGTTAAGCCGTCGGCCTCGTGGTGTGGGTACAACTGCAGATTCCACCGTCTTTTTCACGGGCGCTTAATGCGGAGTCCCCTGCATCTCGTCCTTGACTTGCCACTGGGGTCGGACGGCTCGAGATGAGAGAGTAAGGATAAAAAGTAGCGCAGTTAATCCTTACTAAAAATAGCGCTAGCAAATATATTATGCCATCATCGTCTACGATGGCCTTTGCCTTTGTTTGTATGTCAACAGATTTGGCCATCTCTATTCTGTTCCTCATTATCTTAAACATAGAAAGTAGTGGGTAATCTTAGATAGATAACTGATACCTCAATAGAGGCTCAGAAATGGTACTGGCATTGGTCATATCTGATTTCTGTTTCTGGGTCTTCTTCTTTGCACACTTTTAGATGTCAGCTTGAACATGTCAAAAGTAAAAAAAAAGTCGTCAGCCTCAGGTTATTAGTATCTCCACAGAACTTATCCAAGAATTGTACAGGTGATGGTTACTTGTGCTTTCTCTGTTTGGCACTTCTGCGACAGATGCCCAGCATTCATTTTATCACATTCATTGGTAGTTACTAATTTCATTTTTTTTAATATATGGCATCTCCATTCTGTTATGGTCCTTGAAAAGTATCTATATTGCCATTAAGTTAGTAATATGCTTCATTATTTTGGTGGTCTGGGCACACTGCTACCCTCTTGATCACATATCTATTCCTGGCAAACCTCTTCATACGTCATACTAGCATCATGTTCCTATATGTTCCTGGTAAACCCTGATTTCTATTAAAATGATATACTCATATCAGGTATTTCTTTTTTGATAAACCTCTAAATGTTATTCTAGTATCATGTTAAGTGTGTTCCCATATATTTCTGTATAGACTCCTGGTAAACCTCTAAATCTTATTCTAGTATCATGTTAAGTGTGTTCCCATATGTTTCTGTATAGACTCCTGGTAAACCTCTTGACCTCTAAATGTTATTCTAGTATCATGTTAAGTGTGTTCCCATATGTTTCTGTATAGACTCCTGGTAAACCTCTTGACCTCTAAATGTTATTCTAGTATCATGTTAAGTGTGTTCCCATATGTTTCTGTATAGACTCCTGGTAAACCTCTTGACCTCTAAATGTTATTCTAGTATCATGTTAAGTGTGTTCTCATATGTTTCTGTACAGACTCCTGGTAAACCTCTTGACCTCTCCATGAGTTATACACTGACAAAAATGAATCAACTGACTTTACTAGCAGCGTAATATGTTGTTTATTCTCTACAAGAGGCCATGTTTAAAAACTGGCACCATCGTGCAAATACCAAATATGGATGCTAATGACTAGCCATGCAAAAGTAACCCATAGCTTCATGGATGTGAACAAATCATTAAACAAAACAATCAATTTGATAAAAGCAGTGAGTTAATGCATAGATTAGATGCTTGGCTTAAAATAACTGTGAGTAGAAGGCAAAACAACAGTGTTGGCGAAAGTTAATTGTCATAACACGTAGTTCCATAGCAGTTACTGTTGTATGAGATGTAGTGTTAAAGACTTCATTGTATGAAATCTCAGTTTTGGTTAGATGGCTATTTCCATGGGGAATTAGATGTTAATTGTACAAGATCTCAACTATAGGGAGACAGCTATTTCCGTTTGGAATGAAATGTTAATTTTACAAGATCTCAGCTTTGGTGAGATGGCTATTTCCACAGATATTTCTGTTTGGAATGAAATGTTAAAGACTTCTTTGTACGAGATCTCAGTTTTGGTGAGGTAGGATGAGAAGCTACCCTAACTGTACAATGGGTAGTTGCCCATTTGCAGCTTGGTAAACATCCTATTAGTTGTTCTATGAAAGGTAACCTCTCCGACTGCTGTGCTACTCAAATTTACTGGCCAGAATAAAAATTGGCTACCAACTTTCACAGCTTCTAGAAAGTAATCGCAACTAAACTAATACAATAAGTACTAGAAATTACAGGTCATCAATACTGTTACAATAAGTACTTGCAGCAAAAACCTATAGTACAACATGGGAGAAACAAATTATGTCATTGTACCTGGGTTGACAAGAATAAGACCACTATAACCTAGCAAGTATGTCATAAAAGGTGGCAAGAGGGTTGTGCATGGAATTTACATGTAGAATCTCATCATGTAAAACTATTGCTATTGAAACTACCACTACAAATTTGCAGGTACAGGCTTCCTGTAAATGGACCATCTGTAACAGTTGTCCTATGCTTCACTCGGAGGGAGTCGCAATCATCGTTACCCATGAGTTCATAGCAGCAACTGACATATGGCTAATATATGGCTAAAATGAACAGTATCTTTTTAGTTGCTCCTCTTCTACCCCTAGAGAAAGTCCTTTTGTATATACTTGCAATAGGGTGTGCAGACAAACATGTGATCGACCTGTTGTATCTTTGCATGATGGAGTGGCTGCCTCCTAAAAGCCTTCATGCAGTATACTAATGGGCAGGTGAAAATTTGCCTAGAAGGAAAATCTGCTTTGCTGGTGGCAGTCAAAGAATAAGGATAGTTAACTCGGATAATAAAACTCATCAACATCAGAAGTGATGTGCCGAAAGACATGGGTATTGCAGTAAAATATCTAAAATTTATAAACAATAGAAAAATGGTCACGAAGAATAACCATTTGCATGATCTGATGATAAAGTAACTCCATACTGGGGAAACAAAGAACAGATCTACTGCATCCTTAAGGACTACATCCAGCTACTAGCAAAGCCCTGTTCAGGGCTTGGTAGGGGGAGATTGAGAACGACCGCAGAAGAAAAAAAAACTATGCATGTCATAAAACACAACGAATCAGACCTGTGTCTGGCAACCTCATGCACCAATACAACCGCATAACATGAGCACATAAATGCTGAGTGAGTGTTGGTTCCATGTCCCTACTGCAGCTGGAAAAATATGCAATAACAAACTGGTGTCATCGCTCAGAACCTTTCATGCAGTGTGGGAGGGAGTAATCTTCTGATCCCCAGGAAAGCCAGTTATTCACTCTTGGTGTTTTTATAGTTTTCTTCCAAACCTAGAAGGGCTACTCCACTTTTAGTTGCCTCTTAAGACATGCTCGCACAGAAACCATTGGACCAGAGTGGTATTAAAATAAACCAGAACAGTTGTGTGCTTTCCACACCCATGGGCTAGTGGATGACATAGAATAGTAACACTGTAACCTGCCAGGCATGTGTGAATGAGATAACTAAGAATGTACGGTGTGGGCTACTCCATTCTGTAGAAACTGAATATTAGAAACAGAGAAGACCTCTACACCCTATGGTAGAAAGGTAATGTATCTATACACACTATCGTAGAAAGGTAATATATCTATACACACTATCGTAGAAAGGTAATGTATCTATACACACTATCGTAGAAAAATTAGAAGAGGAATGCACCCTATCGTAGAAAAATGGAGCAGTGCATGAGCTGCAGCGGTCAGCGACCCATAGCTGACTGCTAGCGTCAGGGCCAGCAAAACAGCTGCCAAGACCCTTCTACACCTCCACACGGTGATCCTGGATAACAGACTGGCTAAGGAGAAGGGATCGAGAAGGAATGCTAACCCAGTACTCAAAAAATGCTTGCTGAAGTCGGATGTGTTGGACCGAAAGGTGCAAATATCGCAGTCAAGCTGTAAACTACGACACAACACATTCTATTCTCTGGACTACATTCTGCTACTTAAGCCCTTTTAGGGTTTGGTAGCGGGAGATTGAGAACAAACAAAGCCAAGCCCACTAGAAAAATTAGAAAAGGAATGTACCTTTACACCCTATCGTAGAAAAATAACACATCTCTGCACATTATGGTAGAAGAGGAGTGGAGCTCTACACCACATAGTAGAAGAGGCACAGTATTGCATTTTATGAACACTTCATGTGATCAAGAATTCTCTTCTTTCTTCTTCTTCGTACGCAGTCAGACAGTAACCATTATTTTTTCGAAAAAAGTGGCGGTCATCCTGAGGCTGTCGCCACTGCGATCAAGAATTCAATCATGTGCCTTTAAATATAATAATTATAACTTGGGGCTGAATTAGTTTCACTATAATGAGCTTTTCTAAAACTATTTAACATACAGTTACCATTATTGCCTTTGTCGTTCACCCATGTGTTACAAAGGCCCATGTGGGAAGCAACAAATACTGACAATCTAACATACCAAACACATCATAAGGGTGGACTAAGGAGGGTTCGGTATGGGGCCAGCTACTCCAGCCTATAGAAACTATAACTCACAATAATTTATATATAAAATAAAGGGACAAAATACCTCTACACTCTATGGTAGAAGATGGGTGATTAAGTCAAGTCAAGCCTGGAATGATAAGAGACCGATCTGGTAAATTAGGTTAGACAGTCAGTAAAGGGTTTATTTAGCTCTCGGCTTTTTTCTCTCAATCAATAACGCCTTACCAGTAGTTAATTTCTTGTCTCTATACAACACAGATGTTTTCATATTTCAATAATCAGAATACGCATGCATTGCACATGTACAAGAACAATTGTGTCAAATGTGCAGATGAAATGGAGTCCATAAATCAGGTGTCATTCGTTAGGGATGGGGTGTTGGAGACTATGCTCAATAAGAAGGGGCAAGACTTATATGATGTGATCCTATATCTGAGTGTGTCGTTGGGGATGGGGTGTTAAAGATGTTTTTGAACTATATGTTCTGTTGAATATGTTATTGTACTAGGTGTTCTGTTGCAGATGATATTGTATATGTTATTGTACTGTGTGTTCTATTGTATATGTTATTGTACTATGTGTTCTGTTGTGTTCTATTGTATGTTATTGTACTGTGTTCTATTGTATATGTTATTGTACTATATGTTCTATTGTATATGTTATTGTACTGTGTTCTGTTGTGTTCTATTGTATATGTTATTGTACTAGATGTTCAGTTGTAGATTTTATTGTGTGATCTTATATATGTTTTGACTATCATTTCTAATTATGTGATCTTTAAAATATTAAGCTATCATTTCTAATTATGTGATATTTTAAATATTTCAGCTTTCATTTCTAATTATATGATCTTTTAAATGTTTAAGCTATCATTTCTAATCATGTGATCTTTTAAATTTTTATGAAAATCATTTGTAATTATGTGATCTTTTAGAAGCCCTATTATAAATATAGGGGATAGTCCTGTCCTGACACTAGGATCTCAAGCAGAACATACAACAATTGATGTCAATGTTTGCAATAATTATGAAGGCTAGGTGACAGCAATTAGGACAATGGTCACCTAGTCTAGAGGCATAGGTTCAAAGCCCTATAAGGCCTAGGTTTTTGTTGAGGTGAAATATAAACCTAGCCAGCATAATGACTACCAAAGAAATCATCGCTATTTTCTCAGGACACTGGCCACCTAGCCTGGAGACATGGGTTTAAAGCCCTTTAAGGCCTAGGCTTATATTCTCATGCATAAAACACAAGTATAAACCAAGCCTGCACACTGAATACTGGGGTAATCAGCCATTATTTCCAAGTCCTATAAACCCCACATTCTGTAATGGGAAATTTTTTTTTATATTTGTAAATTTTAACAAATTATTTTTTTTACAAAAAATAAGCACAAAGTATGGAGAAAAAAAACTTTCCATGAATGGCAATAACAAATATACACAATTATATTAACAGAACAGCAACAAGATTCATTTTAATCGTACACATTTTGCACCTAAATGTCATCACTTTGGAAATAAACAAAAATCAATACCACACAGATATTTGTCTACATTCTGAGACAATAATTTCTCCTTGAGTAAATACATGTACATTATATAACCAAATTATATTATAATAAAGCAGTTCTGATATATGGCTCAGCAGCTTGGTATGTAACTAGGAGGATTGCATCCAGACTGCTGAATTTAACCTAGGATGTCTCGGACTCAGCAGCATGGTATGTAACTAGAAGTATTGCACCTAAACTGCTGAATTTAACCTAGGATGTCTCGGACACAGCAGCATGGTATGTAACTAGAAGTATTGCACCTAAACTGCTGAATTTAACCTAGGATGTCTCGAACACAGCAGCATGGTATGTAACTAGAAGTATTGCACCTAAACTGCTGAATTTAACCTAGGATGTCTCGAACACAGCAGCATGGTATGTAACTAGAAGTATTGCACCTAAACTGCTGAATTTAACCTAGGATGTCTCGAACACAGCAGCATGGTATGTAACTAGGACTGTTCCATCCAGACTGTTGAATTTAACCTAGGATGTCTCAGACTCAGAAACATGCATGTAACTAGTAGTAACATATCCAGAATGTAGAATTTCATCAACAGACGTCACTAGGACTCAAATACATGGCATGGGATCAAGATGCTGAGCAGCGCATGAGCTGCAGTGGTCAGCGACCCATAGCTGACTGCTGGCGTCAGGGGCAGCGAACCAGAGCTGCCAAGACCCTTCTACACATCCACGCGGTGATCCTGGATAGCAGGCTGCAGCAGGGCAGACTGGCTAAGGAGAAGGAATTGAAGAGGGAATGCTAACCCGGTACTCAAAAAATGCTTGCTGAAGTCTGATGTGTTGGACAGAAAGGAGCAAATATTGCAGTCAAGCTGTAAACTACGACAACGCATTCCATTCTCTGGACTACATTCTGCTACTTAAGCTCTTTCAGTGTTTGGTAGTGGGAGATTGAGAATGAACGAAGCCAAGCCAAATACATGGCATGCAACTAGTAGTAATACATCCAGAATGTAGAATTTCAACATCAGAAATCTCTATTGCATACTTTGTATTAGATGGCCAGATGTGTTAACAAATATAGACATGTTTCAAACAATCTAATTGGTCCCTGAAAAATAGTTCTATGTGATGACACTTATGCAGCTTAGCTGGTTTCTGACAAATAGTTCTATGAGATGACACTTCAACAACCTAATTGGTCCCTGACAAATAGTTCTATGTGATGACACTTATGCAGCTTAGCTGGTTTCTGGCAAATAGTTCTATGAGATGACACTTCAACAACCTAATTGGTCCCTGACAAATAGTTCTATGAAATGACACAACAACCTAATTGGTCCATGACAAATAGTTCTATGAGATGACACTTATGCAGCTTAGCTGGTCCCTGACAAATAGTTCTGTGAGATGATGCTACAACAACTTAATTGGTCCTTGGCAAATGATTCTGTGAGATGACACTTATGCAGCTGAGCTGGTCCCTGACAAATAGTTCCAGATTGTGACATTCATTCTACTTAAATAACAAGTAGTTCTTCAGTATGACACTCGTTCAACCTAATCGATTCCAGGCCAATGGACATAACTCCAGCAACCACTAGCATGTAGTTCCTTGTATGTGCAAAGCCTAAAGACATAGGAATCTGATCTGAAACATTCATCAATCTGCTGAGCAGAGAGAAGTGCAGGGTGGGATTTATTCTAATGGTTGTATGCTTTCGGATTCATAAGTAGACAATATTGTACCCATACAAATGTGCTGAAGTCAGATGCATTGGGCAATAAGGTGCAAAACACAGTACAATGCCCTCCACTTTAGGGAACAAGGTAAATAACAAACAAACAATAAAATATAAACCAAATATTTTGTAATAAAGAAAATAACTTCTGAGCAATTGCTTAGGTCACACACAAAATGTTTAATGTGGTGATGTACAATACTTTTATTAATTCTCAAATGATACTCTGAGGAAAATACATCTTACAAAATAACCAGACATGCACCGGATTGAAATTCACAGCGGACGAGAGTGGAGGGCAAAGTACATGTCATGAAGAACAGTGGAAGAGCAATCTAGGGCAACTGAAGTTTCATGAGCAGAGCTTAAAAGAAAAAAAAAGATTGCCAAAGTGAGGATAAATAGGAATGGATGTACAGCTGAATATTCCTAGAGAAACCAGAAACAACAACATTGTAAAAGTTATCAGACTGATGGTAAAAGGACCCTTGGCACTGCTAATTTACTCATTTAAATAATCTGGTTTATAAAACCAAATGCTGATCATTTTGAATCTAATGCAAAATCTAAATGTTTCATTAGGAGACAAGCTGGAAACAAAATGTTTTTGGAATTTATATTATGTTATGTAATTTATATTATATGCTATGTAATTTATATTATATGTTATGTAATTGATATATGTTATATAATCTGTATTTATATGTTATGTCATTTATATGATATGATATGTGATGGCGGTGGTTTTTATAGCTGTTTTTTTCCTCTCAAGAAATAAATGAACAAAAGCATGAAGTGGTGGGTGTTTCAATCCTCTGGTCTCAGAGGTAAGATTGGTGCATTGTCCTATCGTAGACGGATGACACACTCTATACACATAAAAGAACTCTTGCAATTAAAAATAAAAAAGAGCAGGCTGTTAGCCGCTGTCTTGGTAAAATACTAAAGGTAACCAAATTCCTATCCAATAGTGGCCTGCATGAATGGCAAAAGGAAGTGGCCCTTCCATCATGTAAAGACACAACAGGCATATCACTTGTTTGTTTACATACTCATTTGTAAGTTTACACAGAAAAGGACCTCTACACTTCCAGGGGTAGAAGATACTAAGAGAGAGAGTTGTGTTATGGCTGTAAGTTTGAAATGGTCTTGTCTTAGCGACACTTTGGGTGCTACTTAATGCTAAAAACTGTGTGTGTGTATGTGTGTATATATATATATATATATATATGAATATTTTAATTAATTGGTAATCCAATTGTGTTTTAAAAATAATTATTATAATTGAGATTGTTGTTGATTGACTAGGACTGCTGAGCTGGTCGCTCTTTCATAGTTAATGCTAAGTTGAAGATGTGCAGATATTTTGTAGCTTGTGAGCAGATAAGGTTTAGTGGTGGTTGGGTGTCCAGCAATTACTTTTCTCTTTTTGTAGTTTAGTCCTGGGCAAGTAAGCAGCATGTGTTGCGCTATCGCATATGGATGGTGTAGTTGAGGCAGTTTAGTTCATGTGTAGGGTCTAACATTTGTTAAAACTGCAGTCAAATAGTTTTTTAACGATTAAATTTGTTGTAAGGAAAGAACTAAATATTGGAGTTACTTCTTATGTGAACAGAGGCTAAAAATTGAACAAATTGGATCTCAGAGTGTAAATAACAAAAATCTGATAAATTAGGTTGGAGTGTAAAGGATTAAACAAAGAATCTAGTAAATTAGGCAGGTGTGTAAGGGCAAACAAAAAAAATCAAATTAGGTTGGAGTATAAACGGTCAAACAAAAAAAATCTAGCAAATTAGCTATCCAACAAAAAGGCTACCACTTTTGATCTTAGGTAGCAAAGAAAAGAACCAATGTAACCTTCCACGTTTGTTGTCAATAGTGGCTAAAGAGGATCGTGGATGGTGTAGTAGCCCCAAAGAGTAAAGCTAATTCCCCCAGAAACAATTATTGCAAGAGTGCATCAAGTGCTTTGATACAGGCTATGAAGGTAAGAGCAAAAATGGAAGAAGAATGAATAGGAGAAATGCTTATCAAGGCATTACTGTTTTAAGGTTATAATTGTGTACTAAAAATGTATTGATCTCGTTAGATGAAATATTAAAATGCATATTAACTATAAAAGATGATATTTCAAGAAAAATTAAATAGAAGAAACGTTCATCAAGGCAATACTGTTTTAAGGTTATAATTGTGTACTAACAATGTATTTATCTTGTTAGATGAAATATTAAAATGCATATTAACTATAAAAGATGATCTATCACAAAAAATCAAATATGTGACGGGCAAACTCCCCAATGGGGAAAAAGTGGGTGGCAAATGTCCATAATCTTAATATCCAATGTAGTATGACAAGCACACACATGTGCCACTCAAAATGTGTAAGGTGCAGCTAATTGAGTTAGTTGACTCTTTCCACATAGTTGGATGGCAGCATGCCACGTTCGCCTGTTCGCAGAACCGTCCCCATCATCCAACCTGCATCCACAACTACTACCTCCACAACTTGGTCACCTTCCTGGAAACTGACCTCATCCGAGTCAGCTGCGCTATAGTCATAGACTGCGAGATACACAGGCTGGTGAGGTAAAGATAAATGTGAATTGTTTAAAAGACCATGTTGAGATACCATCTATTCAACTAAAAATAGGAACTAGCTATGAATGTGTCTACAGTACTGATATAAATCACTGCTTAGCATCCACTAAAAAAAATGTCCAACAAGCGATAAACAGAGAATGCACCAGGTAAACCACTGCTGCCACTATGCAGAGAGACTCTTCTGGCATATGTCAGACTTGCACAACTTTTTTGACACTCTTCGTCATATGCTTATGCTCTTCATCTACTTCATTGTATGTTAGTGCGATTTGATAACACTAGTGACATAAGATGGCGCCGGGCATGGTCGCAGTCGATTTCCCTTTTGATAAAACGGTGTTTTGTTTGTGTTTTCTATGATAACTCTCGGACTATTAACGTGATTCCTGGATATAAATGTGCCGACTTGTGAATTAAGCATACTAGTGTGAAAGAAGTGATGCAACGAAGTATATAACAGTGTATTTTTAGTCGTGAAAGGTAGACAAATGTGTACAGTTTCGATGGGACAAAGCGCGGTCGAAACTTGATCCGGTCAAAAGCTAGTGTCGCTACGTGCTGTATCGTGACCCAGATAACGAAGCATGAACACTGAAACGAAGGAGGTCATCCTGACCCCGTCAAACAGACGGTACTTCAGAAAGGAGCTCATTGCGCTTTGATTAGCACACTACGTCCCTTCAAACTCATATCTACATCTGTTGCGTGTGCTGAAAATACACTTAACCGAGGAGGCATCGAAACTCACAAGTATACAATCAAGGCGGAAGACCAGAGGAACGAGAGGTGGAAGAAGAATACACAAACAAATGCACTCAGAAACAGATACCTCAAAGCTCCACCCCAGCAATAAAAGATAAGGGAAGGGCTACTGTGAAAATGAGGCACACGCTGACACCATACTGTCTGCATCCGAACCCTTCACTAGAAGTCTTGACAGTGTCTTGCCTCTAGAACATGTTGAGTCCGGACGAGAGAGTGAGGAAGATCCTGCGCACATCTGCCTCACTATAAACACATCACCCTACAGATCACACCCTGACTAGCAACTGGCAGGGCCCCCAAACTGCAGCGGCGGAACAGGCAGTAAACAATCATGACAACTACCTATCACGCTTGCAACATGGAATGTCCGCACGCTACTGGACAACGCCAAAGCAAACAGACCCGAACGACGGACAGCACTGATCGCCAGGGAACTGGCTAGATACAACATCTGCATAGCTGCCCTGAGCGAGACACGACTGGCAGAGGAAGGGCAGATCACAGAAGAAGGTGCTGGTTATACTTTCTTCTGGAGCGTCCGCAGCAAAGAAGAACGCAGTGAAGCTGGAGTTGGCTTTGCCATCAAGACCAACATGGTCGACAAGCTCACAAGCATGCCCAGAGGAATTAATGACCGCCTAATTACACTGCGTCTCCCTCTAATAGGAGGGCGCCATGCCACACTTATCAGTGCATATGCACCTACAATGACAAATCCTCAGGAAACAAAAGATAAGTTTTATGAGGACCTTGAGGCGCTCATCGCTGCAGTCCCCATATCTGACAAACTGATCATCCTCGGTGATTTTAACGCTAGGGTTGGCACAGACCATACAGCCTGGGAGGGGGTCATTGGCAGACATGGTATCGGAAAATGCAATAGTAACGGACTGCTCCTTCTGAGGACGTGTGCCGCAAATGAACTACTCATTACAAACACAGCTTTCCGACTTCCTGTCCGAAATAGAACCACATGGATGCACCCAAGGTCCCGCCACTGGCACCTCATTGACTACATTATCATCAGACATAGGGATCGAGCGGATGCTATGGTAACGAAGAGCATGTGTGGGGCAGAATGTTGGACCGACCATCGACTTGTCATTGCCAAGCTAAACTTCAAGATCCAGCCCAAAATGCGCCCCCAGGGAAAGAAACCACCCAGGAGGCTAAATGTCTCTCAGCTGAAACGCAAAACCACGAGAGAAGGCTTCCAGGAAGAGCTTGAGGGCAGACTATCTGAGCTTCGTTTTGAAAAGAATGACATCGAAAAGAACTGGGCACCATTGAGAAACACACTCTACGATACAGCTGTTAAACACATTGGCCAACTCATGCGCACGCATAAGGACTGGTTTAATGAGAATGATGTGGAAATACAGGGCCTTCTCGATGCAAAAACATCGCACAGGGAATACCAGAGGGACACATCATCTCCGACAGCAAAAGCTGCCATCAATACTGCTCGCAAAGCTGTCCAGACCAGGCTTAGAGAGATGCAAGACTCCTGGCTCAGCAAAAGAGCTGACAAAATTGAGATGTTCGCCGAGCGTCATGATTCCAAACGGTTTTACGAGGCACTGAAAGCTCTCTACGGCCCGCATCCCTCTAGTAATACTCCAGTTCGCAGTGCAGATGGAGCACTGCTAACAGATAAGGTTCAGATTCTAGACAGATGGGCAGACCACTTCTGCAAAATACTAAACCACCCATCGTCCATAAATGAAGAGGCCATCCGGCGAATGCCGCAAGTGGAACTGAACCTGGCGTTGGATGAAGTCATCACTGAGGAGGAAGTCGACAGGGCAATCAGTTCACTATCTATAGGAAAAGCTCCAGGAGCTGATGCAATACCAGCAGAGGTATATTAGACAGCTGGCCCATCCCTCACCAGAAGGATCACTGAACTCTTCTGCCACATGTGGGCTGAAGGTAAAATTCCGCATGAGCTAAAGGATGCCTCAAACGTTCACCTGTACAAAAGAAAAGGCAACCGTCAGGAATGCGACAATCATCGTGGAATATCACTACTCTCCGTAGCAGGCAAGATCCTAGCGCGCTTACTGCTAAACAGGCTCAACAAACACCTTGAACAAAGCCACCACCTCCCAGAAAGCCAATGTGGATTCAGAGCCGGAAGAGGAACAGTGGACATGATTTTTGCCACTCGCCAAGTACAAGAGAAATGTCGAGAACAAAATCAGGCCTTGTACACCACATTTATTGATTTGACAAAGGCATTTGATACAGTAAACAGAGGAGGGCTGTGGATGATAATGTCTAAGTTTGGCTGCCCTAAAAAGTTCATAACAATGGTGAAACAGCTACACGAAGGCATGTGTGCTCGTGTACTGGACAGCGATGCAATCTCTAAAACGTTTCTAGTATCAAATGGAGTAAAATAAGAATGTGTACTCGCCCCGACTTTGTTCAGCATGATGTTCGCGGCCACGATGACAGATGCCTTCAGATCACTGGAGCTTGGAATACCCATAAAGTACCGTACAGATGGCAAATTACTCAATCCCAGAAGAATGAAGGCCAAAACCAAAGTGGCTGGCGACATAATCAGGGAACTTGTATTTGCTGACGACTGCGCTCTAATGAGCAACTCAGAACTGAACATGTAGGTTGGAATGGACCGGTTCTCTGCCGCATGCAAAAACTTTGGCATGACCATAAATGCCCAAAAAAACAGATGTCATGTACCAACCAGCACCAGGCATGCCGTACACAAAACCAGAGACTACAGTCATCGGGCAGACGCTGAATGCCGTAGAAAAATTCACATATCTGGGCAGCATGCTGTCGAGAACTGTCAGCTTAGACGATGAGGTGGCAAGCAGAATAGCAAAGGCCAGCACAGCCTTTGGTAGAATGCGCTCGATGGTCTGGGCACATCGTGGCATCAGCGTGAAGACCAAACTCAAAGTCTACCGTGCAACCATCATTCCAACCCTATTATACGCTTGCGAAAGCTGGACTGTATACTCTGGACATGCAAGGAGGTTAAACCACTTCCACACAGGTAGCCTGGGGCAAATATTTTACATCCGATGGCAAGATCGTGTCACTGACATCGAGGTACTCTCCCGCTGCTTTTTTCGAAAAAATAAAGGTTGATGTCTGATTGCGTACGATGAAGAAGAAGAAGAAGAGGTACTCTCGAGGGCTAACATGCCCAGCATACATGCACTGCTAGAGAAAGCACGACTAGGATGGGCCGGACACCTCGTCCGTATGTCAGACAAGTGGCTCCCAAAAAAGCTCCTCTACGGCGAGCTGAGAGAGGGATGGCGCGAGAGAGGGCGCCAAAAGAAACGTTTTAAAGACGGTCTGAAGGACTCACTGAAAAGTTGCCAGACAGACATCGACACCTGGGAATGTGTTGCGCAAAACAGATCTGACTGGAGAAGCGCAGTCAAATCGGGTGTAGCTGCCGGTGAAGACGACCGTGTTGTGAAAGCCAAGAGCAGACGCGAGACGCGGAAATCCCGAGCAGCGGGAACACCATCCCCTTCTACAAACCTTGTGTGCCCGATATATAGCAGATGTTTTCTTGCCCGCATTGGCCTGTTCAGCCACATGCGCACCCACACCCAACAGGGAAATCTGTGACAAGGATGATGTCGGCGGTCCTCATCGACAACGATGGACAGCTATTATTATTAATGATATTCATTCATCTTTTTCTCTCCATTGTGAAGTACAAACCGATGCAGTTTGAAAACAATCTGGTTTCCAGGCATTTACAATCATTCACCTTTTCACTTAAAAGTGAAGCACAGGTTTTTAACTGCCACTGGTTCCTGAACAGGAAGCCTGTTCTGAGCTTTTGCAGTGGTTGATGGTAATGTTGTTTTTTTATATGATGAGGTTGCTAACCTCTGTAGTCATCTTTTATGACATGCTTGGAAGACTAATGACATAACATATACTAATGACATATCTACTGTCAGATGACACTGCCATTATTGATGAGTGGCATGGCAACTAATGGCAAGCTACTTCAATGAAATATTACACAAGTACTAATGTCCTGATAGATGGGATTAGGTGTCTTTTTCATTGTCATTTGCATTAATTTAACCACATCCATTTCTTTCATAAACTTGGTGGTCTATTTTAAACATATCTCATCTCAAGACAGTTTACACCTCAAATGATCACAGCCATTTCTTTCATAAACTTGGTGGTCTATTTCAAACATATCTCATCTCAAGACAGTTTACACCTCAAATGATCACAGCCATTTCTTTCATAAACTTGGTGGTCTATTTCAAACATATTTCATCTCAAGACAGTTTACACCTCAAATGATCACAGCCATTTCTTTCATAAACTTGGTGGTCTATTTCAAACATATCTCATCTCAAGACAGTTTACACCTCAAATGATCACATCTATTGTTCTCATAAACTTGTTTGTCTATCTGAGGCTTCTCTCATCACCCTACAGCTTACACCTAAAATAATTACATCTATTGCTCTCATAAACTTGATGACTTTTGCCATTGCCATACAGAATATATCTCAGTTGGGTATGAGAATGTCAATCTAACTCTGCTCCTCTCATGGCGCCAACAAACTTGGAGAATATGTTCTAATAATTGTTTGTTTTCACTACATGGGGACATGTCTTATTCTTAATTTATTAAACAGATGGTACTCAAGTTTACAGTGACAATTTTTTTCTAATTGACAAGGAGTTAGTGATGTTGTTGTATTGTTCGTCCATCATAATTTATGACGACCACTTTGTTCAGATTCACTGTTCATATGAGTTCAAAGCACCCTCCGCAATAGTGCTGCGCCAGTTTGAGCAGCTGGTGGCAATTCTTTCCTAGTCATCATTGTTAATACCTCACTGAATCAGTGACCTTTTAAGTGTGTCCTTGTATCTTTTCCTCTGTCCGCTTGCTCTTTTACACTTCACCATAGAGCTTCTCTTTTGGTAGATGCTCATCCGACATGCATACCATATGGTACATAACACAGATACTAATGACATGAACAACACATATGACATAAATAATACAAATATGATACACTAAAGTAGATATTACACAGACCTCATTAGCAGCCGGCGGGTCAACTCTCGGTGGCTGAGGTGGTTGAATGGCTGCAAGAGATGGTAAGACACACCCCAAATGTTATTCATATGTTGTCTAGAAATAATATGGTCTCTATCAATGCATGTTCAATAAACACAAAGCATATTAGCATTTTACCATGTTTTAGGGAGAGGAAGACTAACGTTTGGTCAGGCAAAATATACTGGCCAAGACCCTCACCGTGACTTCCTCATAGCCCTCCCTGGAAACGGGCTGTTTTCATGACAGCCTGGCTAACAAGGTGAGGTATCGACGTGATGCCCATAGTAGTGAACGACACGCAGATGAAGCCAAGAATAGCACAACCGTCTGGAGGACTCCGGTCCACCTTCATCAGCACGCTCGGGATGTGAGGAAAGCTACTGCAACCCGTCACTTAACGTCCTTTTCAGGGCGCACAAAAGAGTAAACCTACTCATTATGTACATTTGAAACAACAACCACATTTTATAATTAATGCAAAGGAGAGTAGCAGTTGTCCATCACAAAAGCAGTGAGGAAGAGGCTCTGGTCAGCAACCTCACTCCCTTGTCCTGAGCTATCTGAGCCCAGCATTAAGATATAGTCAAGATGGCTGGAGATATCACCAAATACAGAGGACAACCCTGGCATACTAGTGTCTGGCTATGATCTGATGGAAGTCAACTTCCAATATTTTGAACCAGCTAATGTGGCCGCCCTGGAAACAGGATGCACTAGTCACTAATGTAGTCTGGTCTAGGAATAGGGATTGCAAATCCGATTTTCAAAAAAGCCAGTTGATATCAGATGTGTTGGGTAAAAGGTGCAGATATCACAGCCTCAGTGTAAACTACGGCACAACATAACAACCTTTCCAGGACAATTGCTGAAGAAGAAGAACCAGCTAATGGTGTCATTTGAATAGTCCGCCAATTCCAGGCTTTCACATGCTTGGGTAGACAAACTCTAGCTCACCAAGAGTTCAGTGCCTTGGCCCTGGTTACTCTCACCTGGTTTTTCCAGCGCGTGAAATCAAATTTCTGGGGTATGGTTGCTGCAAACACTACAGCTATTTGGAGCCACAGGTGAGAGCTGGGTGGCAGGTTAGAAAGCACGACCTGTACTTCCTTTCAGAAGTACTGTCTTTCCCTACCACCCTTATACAGGGTAATGCCAGGGTCCAGTACAACATACTGACCAAGATTTCACCTCATGTCCATGTCCTTAGACACAAACTGTGTTACAGTGGCCAGGCCAATTAGCTGGGGATCAGCACAGTAATTGCCATAGTGGAAAGCTTTCTGAAGAGGATTGCATTGCTTGCACTACGGCAAGGAGTCAGGTCCTCCTTCTTCAGTATGGTTCATGATGTAAGAAGGGCCACTGAAACAAGCTACTAAATTAAATTTATCAAGAGTGTGACAGATTTAGTCTTCCCAGACAAATCTTGTCTCCGTATTTTTTCTAGAATTATGCCGCAAGCGTAATTTTATATTTTCTTTAAATTCTAGGCGGACTTTACACAGGACCTGACCACTCACGTCAGCAACTACTGCGGCTTTGTGGCGGATTCATATCGGCGACCAGGACGGCATTTTGAAAGTAGGACCGGTAGAAAAATAGTCCAGTGGGTTATAAAAACTGGGACAACCTGGGAGCCGACGCATTTTCAAAGAGACATTTGGAGAGATTAGATTCAGAGAGAGATTTAGAGCTCGACGCATTTTCAAAGAGAGATTCAGAGAGGAACATTCAGAAGGGATAATTCCAAAGAGACATTTTTGGAGTAATTAGAGAGTAATTAGAATTTCACCAGGTTAACATTTTGACCAGCATCAGACACATGGGCAACCTTTCAAGTTTAAAGGCATCACAGAGATCTCAAAGAAGCAGCCTAGATCAGTCATAGCTACCCGCTATAGGAGACAACAGGTTTCCTGTCAGATCTAGATTGGCTGAGAGAAAACTTTACCATTTTACACATGGTCGACCTGCGCCTGGTTACCGAGTGGTCAACATGCGCCAGTTTAAACACGTGGCTGCCTTCACTAAGTATGTAGTCATCGTAGATTCACAGCAGTAGCCTAGTCTTTCGACATCCACCACGCAGATCGACAGTACTTGGATTTACCACAAATTAACCATCGGCATCAATATGCTATAATTCAGATTCACATTACAGCAGGCCAAGTACGGAAAGTAGACTGTTGACATTAGTTATAGATTTAGCGGTAGTTTGAGTTTTAAGTTAGATAGGAGCGTGTAGGAAGTTGTGCATGATAGAAGAGTGAAAGAGTTGTAACGTAGAAATAAAGAATTTGTTTTTATTGTTTTGGAATTAGTGTCCTTAGTAGTTTATTAATTAGTTTATTGAAGTGTTAGTTGATGTGATAGATTTTTGAGACTGACAAGGCGGATAGTCAAGGTGCGGCCTCAGTGAGCCAGGAGAGCAAAACTCCGTTCCGTCTGCTACAAGAGTAAAAAACTCAATACTGGTAGCTTTGACAAAAAATAAAAATTCCAACTATCTGAATATTACAATTTCTCCGCAAATAACACACTAAATGTCAAATGTTCAGAAAACCCTGGACAAGTAACAAGGTATCATTTGTACATAGACATAAAACTTTTTAAGAAATTATAAGCTAGCATCAAATTCGGTTTTACATGAGAACAGCAACTCATGCATACCAGCATTACAGCCCCAATAGGTCTTTATCATCATCAGTCCCATAACCTGAAAGGTCATTGGGGCACCAATACTGCAGATTGTTGGACCAGTTCCCACCACTCCAGGCACCAATACTGCAGATTGTTGGACCAGTTCCCACCACTCCAGGCACCAATATTGCAGATTGTTGGACCAGTTCCCACCACTCCATTGGGGCACCAATACTGCAGATTGTTGGACCAGTTCCCACCACTACAGGCACCAATACTGCAGATTGTTGGACCAGTTCCCACCACTCCATTGGGGCACCAATACTGCAGATTGTTGGACCAGTTCCCGCCACTCCAGGCACCAATACTGCAGATTGTTGGACCAGTTCCCACCACTCCATTGGGGCACCAATACTGCAGATTGTTGGACCAGTTCCCACCACTCCAGGCACCAATACTGCAGATTGTTGGACCAGTTCCGCCACTCCAGGCACCAATACTGCAGATTGTTGGACCAGTTCCCGCCACTCCAGGCACCAATACTGCAGATTGTTGGACCAGTTCCCACAACTCCAGGCACAAATACTGCAGATTGTTGGACCAGTTCCCACCACTCCAGGCACCAATACTGCAGATTGTTGGACCAGTTCCCGCCACTCCAGGCACCAATACTGCAGATTGTTGGACCAGTTCCCACCACTCCAGGCACCAATACTGCAGATTGTTGGACCAGTTCCCACAACTCCAGGCACAAATACTGCAGATTGTTGGACCAGTTCCCACCACTCCAGGCACCAATACTGCAGATTGTTGGACCAGTTCCCGCCACTCCAGGCACCAATACTGCAGATTGTTGGACCAGTTCCCACCACTCCAGGCACCAATACTGCAGATTGTTGGACCAGTTCCCACCACTCCAGGCACCAATATTGCAGATTGTTGGACCAGTTCCCACCACTCCATTGGGGCACCAATACTGCAGATTGTTGGACCAGTTCCCACCACTACAGGCACCAATACTGCAGATTGTTGGACCAGTTCCCACCACTCCATTGGGGCACCAATACTGCAGATTGTTGGACCAGTTCCCGCCACTCCAGGCACCAATACTGCAGATTGTTGGACCAGTTCCCACCACTCCATTGGGGCACCAATACTGCAGATTGTTGGACCAGTTGCCACCACTCCATTGGGGCACCAATCCTGCAGATTGTTGGACCAATTCCCACCACTCCAGGCACCAATCCTGCAGATTGTTGGACCAGTTCCCACCACTTCAGGCACCAATACTGCAGATTGTTGGACCAGTTCCCACCACTCCAGGCACCAATACTGCAGATTGTTGGACCAGTTCCCACCACTCCACTCAGTTTTGTGCTAGGATATTTGTTGTAGCTATGAACCTTCCCGTCCACTCTCTGATGCTGTCTTCTCATCTCTTTTTCTGCCTCCCTCTCTTACGTTTCCCAGGCACAGTACTTTTCAGAATCATTTTGGTCAACACAGATGAAATGCTAGCATGAACAGGTCACGGGCACTACATATGTCCGCCACGAAAAGCTTCTCGTTTGGGTTTTGTTAATGCTTGTAAGGAATCTAGTCTGCACCAGTATGTAGTCTATTTGGTCATGGTGTTTTCCATTGGGAGAGTTTTTATCAGGGATTGGGTAAATGGAAACAGCAAACTTAATTAAACAAAGATCAGGATTAACCATTTTAACCCTGACCACCCAGCCCATACAACCACATTCGCCATAGCAAAGTATGTACAAGACAAGACATATATGAGCAAAACTAGTTACTCTGACACTCCTCAACCATAGCCTGATCACCTGGTGGACCAAGAACAGATCTAGCTTGACAATAATCTGATTAACACATTTCAACATTTAAATGATCATCAGATTCCATTTTTCATTATCAGAATAATCCCAGTATAAATCTAATTTATCAGCCTCCAAATCCTGGATAATAAGTCTGCTCTGTTGTTAGCTTTTTTGGAACGACCATTTTATGAATTGAAAAACATTGTTTCATCATGAAATCAATGAAAATTTAGCCAAATGTGTTCAATATGGGAATAACCATTTAAAGATCACACTAGAAATGTATGTACTTTCTGATACCACTATAATGTAACACAAAAACCAAGCAAATTCACCAAATATAGACCAAAATTAAAGGCACATGAGAGACACCAAAATATTAGTTGCTTAAAGAATGGGCTATTTACACAAATTACCAATATATCAGTGACTCAGGGAATGAGCTATTTACACATAAACTGATATATCGATGGCTTGGACTAAAAGTCAAGCAAACCCTAAATAAAATTATGTAATTTGTGTCTGTAATGATACTGTGCATTTGCTGTCATTGACAGCCAAGTAATGACCTTGACATACATACCCTTCACCGCCACTACTTCACAAACCAATAACTCTGAACACATAGTATCATTATTGACACAAATTATTGGAATTTATTCATGACTTCTTTTTACTGATATTCATTTAACTTGTAATTCTGGTTATCACACAGGTAGTTCTATGCCTGCTGCCAGGTAGCCAAAAGCTACCCATAGAAGCTGTATTTTTGTTGTTGCAGAATTTACATCCCTCGGTTTACTATGTCTGTGGGGAAATCATGGTGCACCTTAATTATTTATCTAAATTTTTATCCAGTCAGTGTCTACCAGCCTGCTCTATTCGTTTTTCAACTGCCAATGGATCTTTTACATGCACAGTGTGTACACAGGCCCACTGAGTTTATAATTCATCTCCAAAAGGACTAGGCCTTACCTACCTTGAACCATAAGTCGCTTGAAGTTTGTGATTTTCAGAAAAACCTACCATCTTTCCTTTTAATTAGTTCCTTGAGGGGCAGGCATCTTCCCTTTCCCCTATAGCGGCCCCCCATTTTTTTTTTTTTTACCATAGCTTGACATTTTTAGTTGCATTTTTTCTCCAGTCCTTGAAACAAGTCTATTTTTGTCCAAATTTGCTGCTACTTCTCTTTTTGTGTTTTTGGTCTCAAGTTTGCCTTGATCCTTAATGTGAAGTTTTTTGTGCGGTGTCTTGTACCTTTACAGCTTAGTGCATCTTCTTCTTCTTCATCGATCAACTGATGCTATGCTTCTAGTCCGGTGAGGTTTTCAGGAAGGAAACTGTGCACCCATTAGCTTTTCAAGCATGGTTGCTTCCCCTGGCCAGACTCCCTCTCTTTGGTCTACATAGATAGGGCAGTCTTGCAGAATATGTTCTGATGTTTGCTTGGTTGTTCCACAATCACAAGTGGTAGTGTCTCTGAGACCCATTTTGTGGAGGTGGGCTTGAGTCTACAATGTCCCATTCTGAGTCTGAAGATCTTTGTCTGCCCATCTATGCGAAGTTTGTCTATGCTGTCATTTTCTGGCTTGTATTCTTTGAGCTGTTCTCTTCATTCTGTCGTCATGGATCATTTGATGAGTGTCTTTGCTTCTTTATAGCTCTGTTGATGAGGAATATGTGTGCCACCACTTCCAGCTTTTGCGACCTCATCTGCTTTCTCGTTTCCAGGGATCCCACAGTGGGCTGAAATCCATTGTAGGGCTAAATCTGTTTTTTTGAGACAGCAATCCTATGTTGTATTTTATTTCATGTGAGAGTCTATCTTGTTTGGGGCTTGAGATGGCTTGGAATACACTTCTGGAGTCTGTTAGAACGACTGTTTTCCTTATAAGTATGTTTTGGCTGATAAGATCTGAGTTGCTGCATGAACAACTCTTGCTTCAGCTCTGTAATTGGTACAGGTCTCTCCTGCTGGTATGTAGTTATTTTATATATCGCCATTTGAGTGTGCGGTGTAGATTCCACTGCCACCCATTTTATCGCTCACCAAGGTCAATCCATCTGTATACACATGTGTCCAAGAGTTGCTAGGGTTCTGTCTTTTGTGCTCCTACAGAATGTGGAATTTTTGTTCTGTTGCTCACTGCTCATTTTTCTTCATTAATCTCTTAGTGCATCTAACTTCAGCACTATTTTGTTAATGGGTTTACCTCAAATAGGGGCACCTTTTCTATTTCAAGAATCCAAACCCAGCAAGTTATGAGCCATATCACAATCACTTAATCATGCCAATCTTCGTATCAACTATAAACCACACACAACAAAAAGCACCAAAAAAACATCTCCATCATATGGTAGAAGAGAAGCTACTAAGACAGTCAACTACAATATATTTTTATAGTAAGAAAGAAAACTATGATTAGAGAATCATGTAATGAGTGAAAACTTACAAGGTGGTTGATGTGCCTGCGCCTGTCCATGGCTGCTGCCACTAACTACTGAGCTGTGCTTTTGGTTCAGAGGATCATAGTCTGCAATGGAGCCTGGCTGGACTTTGAGACCATGCACTAAAGTCAATCAAATACAGAAGATGTCAAGCAAATGAGAGATTCATTTCATTTAACAACAGATCGGTGGTATTGAGATATGCAGACATAAAGATATCTTCTTCTTCTTCTTCGTACGCAGTCAGACAGTAACCATTATTTTTTCGAAAAAAGCAGCGGTCATCCTGAGGCTGTCGACACTGCCATAGAGCTTGTCTTGCAGTTCCACTGGTGATGGCCACATCTGCTCTCTCTGATCCTCGTATGTCGGGCAGTTCTGCAGCAGATGTTCAGCGGTCATTTTACCGGTACCGCACGGGCATTCGTCGGTACCACCTATCTTTAATTTGTTGAATAGGTGATACCTTAGTCTATTGTGGCCAGTGCGAAGTCTGAAGACAACGACCTGCTCTCTTCGGTTCAACTGGTAATAGGCATCGTTTTTGGTGTAACCAGTATGTTCGGTTTCCCATTTGGTCATGTATCTGGCTTTGATAAGCCTTATGACTCTTCGTACATTATACTAGTATCTGTTTGTGGTAGTCTTGCACCTTCTTTTGCCAGTCTGGCTGCCTCCTCGTTGCCTTGGATGTTGCAGTGTGATGGAACCCACTGTACCACTACCCTTTTTGGTGCGGACTGGTGGCACAGTTGGCAGAGTGCTGCTCTTAAGTCATTAAGCTCAGTGTTTTTCTGGCTTTCTAGCGCTGTGACTACGGCGAGAGCATCTGTAAGCAGGACTATATGGCTTTCATTTTCTTTGTGTGTCACCATTTCTTCCACTGCCGCCCTCAGTGCCTCTGCCTCCGCTCTGAAATTGCTTGTGTACTTAAAAGTAGCGAATGACAGTGTTATTTGTCTGCCATTTGGTAGGTTCAGGAATGCTCCTGCCCCTCCGTTCTGTGTAGTGTTTGTTACAGAATCGTCGGTGTATGCATGGGTCCAGTCCATGCTTGGGTAGCTTTTTGATATAAAGCTTAGGGTAGTGTCTCTCCTTTCTTTTTCAGTCTGGCAGTTTTTGTTTCCAATACCTGGTATATTTTCTACCACCTCTGGAAATATATCCTGCCTCCAGGTAGGTTTTCGTACAGTAGTGATGGGTTTTGGTGTTGTTAGTGCGTTTGTGGGATCTTCGTGCATCTTTGCTTTGGCTATTTCTGCAAAGTTTCTCTGCTTTAGTTTCCCATTTCCCAAATTGTTTAGTCTCTGGTGCATTGGATGGTCAGACAGTCTTTGGAGTTTCTCTGACTGCAGCTGGGCTCTGCAGTCTCTTCTATCGGTCATGGATTGCAGTTTTGTAATCTTTTCAAGTTCTACAATTGGCGTTGACTTCATGCCTCCTGTTATAACTCTCATGGCTTGGTTTTGAAGTTTGCTAACTTTATCGAAGTTCGCCTTTGCTGCTGTTGTCCATGCCGCAATGCCATACTCGAGAACTGGCCTCACTCTTCCAGTGTACAGTTTCTTTAGTATGCCTTCGTCTGCTCCCCAGCTTGTGCCAGCAAGTTTCCTCATGATTGCCATTCTTTCTCTGGCTCTCATTCGGTTTCTCTCGATCTGACTTTTCCATGTCATGCGCCGATCAAATGTGACTCCCAGATAGTTTGGGTTGTCGTTTGGCTGCAGGAATTTGCCATTTAAACTTAATTTGGTATTTTGGGGTTTGATTGAAAGCGAGAATATTGTGCATGTGGTTTTCTCTTCGTTTATTTTGACCAGCCATGAGTTCGCCCACTCTTCCAGCGATGTTAGGGCCGTCTGCATCCGATTTCTTGCTATGGTGAGATTCTTTTCAGAGGTCCACATAGCCAGATTGTCTGCAAACATTGAGCTATGGACTCTTCTTGGTATATTCTCTGTAATGTCGTTTATATATACCAGGAAGAGTGGGGGTGACAGTACTCCCCCTTGGGGTACTCCCTGCTTGAGTGTCACCTTTTTGCTCATCTGCCCTTGTACTTGGACTCTGGCCATTCTATGTTTGAGGTAGTGGTTGTTCCACTTGTACATTTTCCCACAAACATCACTTCTTCTTAGCTTGACTCTAAGTCCATCTTTCCAGACTTTGTCAAATGCCTTTTCCAGATCCACCCAAACAGCTACTGTGTGTTTCTGTGCCTGGCAGGCATCTTCTATTTCCTGGGCTATGAGGATGACCTGGTCCTCAGTGGATCTGTGCTGTCTAAAGCCGGCTTGCTGTGGAATTAGTATTCGTTTTTCTTCCAGATGCCACATCAGTCTGATGTTTATCATACGTTCCATCAGCTTGCCGACACAGCTCAGTAGGCTGATGGGCCTGTATCCATTTGAATCTGTTTTGTCCTTCCCTGTTTTTGGTACTGGTACAAGTACTGCGTCTTTCCATGCCTGGGGTACAATTCCCCTTTTCCAGCTTTGGTTCAGGACCGATAGCAGTTTCCTCTTCGCTGTTTGGCCCAGCCCCATCAGCATTTCGTTTGTTATCCCGTCTTTTCCGGGAGATTTCCTTTTCTTTAATGTTCTCATAGCCTCTTCCATTTCGCTCATTGTTAATTTGGCCATCATATGCTCTTCAGGTGCTGTATTGATGTTGTCGTGCCCCTTTAGCTCTTCACTAATGGCTGTATGCCTATCTGCAGGGACCTCGATGTGGTTTGCTCTGGCATAGTGATCGACAAAAGCGTTTGCGGCTTTCTTACCAGTGAGCAAGTTTTCGCCCTGCTTGATGGTAATTTGTTTGTTTGACGGGGTTTCGTCGTTCATGGCTCTGACTAGCTTCCATAGCTTGTTCCCTTTTTTGTCCAGGTTTAGGCTTTCCGTTTTGTTTTTCCAGCTCTCTCTTACTGTTTGCTTGAGAGTGTATTTGTATTTCGCCGTGGCGGCTTTGAGGGCGATGTTTGCCTCCATAGATTGTTCTCGCTCTGCCATGTTCCTAGCATTTGTTACTGCATCTTCCGCTTTCTGCAACTCATCATTCCAATAGGGCTTATAGTTTTTCCTAGCTCCTCTTGGGATGGTTTCAGTGGCAGCTTGCATTATTGCCTTGCTTAGGCTTTCCACCATGGGCTTCATTTTGTTGTTTCGTGTGTTGATGGTTTCACACAGCCCGTCTGTCAGGATTGCAAATCTGTCCCAGTCGGCTCGTTTGTAATTCCAACGGAGCGGTTTTGTTTCCTGTGGGCCTACTTCCATATCAATGTCTAGCCTGATCGGCCTGTGGTCGCTACCTGCCAGTTGGTTTAGCACCTGGCGGTCTATTTTATGGTGTATGTCCTGTGTGGAGAAGGCCAAATCTGGAGTCGAGGTGGTACGCCCTGTTCTAGAATAGAAACTAGGGCTATCCTCCGGCCTATTGATTAGGGAGAGATTTGTATCTATCTCCCGATCTTCCACTTCATCACCTCTGCTGTCTGTGTCAGAGTATCCCCATCTCTCTGAGTGGCTGTTGAAATCTCCAACTACTATGCAGTTGGAGTCTCTGACCTCCATACTCGAGAGCGATAGGTCTCTATTTGGTGGTCCGTACAGATTGAAAATGCGGAGCTTCGTCTCTTGAGCCATTATGTCAACTCCTACAATTTCTGCTTGTCCGGTGTGACTGACAGGTACCGCGCTACTCGGTATGCAGTTTCTGGTCAGTATCAGGACCCCTCCTTTGTGGCCTCTATCGAGACGGAAGGTCTGGTATCCTCTGATTGAGAATTTATGATTATTGTTGAGGTGCGTTTCCTGGATACATGCCACGTCAATCTTACCTTCATGCAAGTGATGTGTTAGGGAAAACTTTTTGTTAATGACTCCCTCCGCATTCCACTGTAGTATTCTGAGGGTCTTGTGTTTTTGGTCAATAGTTTTTGCCCCATCACCTTGTGCCTTGACTCCACAGCACATGGGTGGGTGACCACCAGTAGCAAAGGTTGGGCCCCTTCGATGCGTGAGGCCCGACACTCTCGCTACCTGACGGGACTCCACTGGATGAGCGCCACGCTTTTTTCTATTAGATCGTACTATCATCATGATATACTTTGCACTGTGTTACTTGTTAAGCCTGTGGCCCAGTGCATCCGATTTTAACAGGCATTTCTGTAGGGATGCCCTCCTTAGCCTTTGGCTGTCCCCAGCCTATCTGCAAGGCAGCAGTTGTTTGTGATCAGAGTTGTCTCTCTTATGGAAGTTGTCTTACAGGACTATCGAGTCTTCACCACTCGTGTCTATAGGGTGCGGTGATGATATATGATATGTGATATGGACTATGTACTGGTTTGTACTATCCCGGAAGAGAGGCAGTCCAGTGTGTCTGTATCCCAGCATCGTCACGTCCTGCCAGAAATGTAGCATATGCATGTGAGTGGGGTATCTCTTTGCTCCCTTTATTTTCTCGGCTTCTCTGCAGTGATGGTACGCCTAGCATTCCCCACCACCTGGGAGGTTGACATAATAGGGCAGAGGTGCAATGTCTCCGCTGGCCTGCATCTCTTCTGCGTCCATTGGGATGACTGATAGCAGACAGAGGTAGAGAGCGAGGCAGGAGTGCATTTAACCAGGGGACAAGCCTGGTAAAGTCACGGAGATGTTGTTCGCCTGGTGTGCGGACATATCTCATGATCAGGGACTGAGTCTCAACAGTTCACAGTGAGGTGGCTGCTCTACTGCTTACGACACCCCAACCAAGAACTAAGTCTTCTGCTGGTGGTTTCGCACCTCATCGCCGTATGGGGTGAATATCGAGCAGCTACCCGCCCGCTTTGATCGGCGGACGGCAGAGACCTCTTTCTGCGGCTCGACCGGATGGGGCTGATGCGCGAGCCCCAGGTCCCGACCATATCGTAGCCTCCCATCGCAGTGGTGCTGAGATTTTGGGCGGGATTCTGGCTTAGAGGCGTTCGGCCGTAATCCCTCACATGGTAGCCTCGCGCCATTGGTTTTTCAGCCTAGTACGTGAACCAGATGTCTGCGGCTTCTCTCGAATTGAGCAGGATTACCGTAGCAACGGCCTGTCATTAGTAGGGTAAAACTGACCTGTCTTCTGAGGGTCTAATACCAACCAGCACCCGTTCGCTATTAAACCCAACGAATCAATAGAGGGCTTTTTAGTCAGTCAATGACCAAGTGTCTGGAACCTGCGATTTCTGTAGGGTTAAGCAGGATTTCCATAGCAGACGCTCTTTCATTAAGAGGGTAAAAACTGACCTGTCTTCCGTGGGTCTAATACCAGCACACGTTCCCTATTAGACCCAACGAAAGTGCTCTCAGTCTGTCAGTCATTTTACAGCGTTGGCGTGTTGAGTCCAATTAAGCCGCAGGCTCCACTCATGGTGGTGCCCTTCCGTCAATTCCTTTATCGAACACTGAATGCGGGCCAATCGAGCCACAGAGAGCTTAGCCCCAGATTTCTGAGATCTAAATCCAACACCCGTTCCATATTAGACCCAACGAAAGTGCTCTCGGCCTGTCAATCATTTCAGTGTTGGCCGTGTTGAGTCAAATTAAGCCGCAGGCTCCACTCCTGGTGGTGCCCTTCCGTCAATTCCTTTAAGTTTCAGCTTTGCAACCATACTTCCCCTGGAACCTAAACGGATCGCTAGACGGCATCGTTTATGGTCAGAACTACGACGGTATCTGATCGTATTCGCGCCTCTGACTTTCGTTCTTGATTAATGAAATCATTCTTGACAAATGCTTTCGCAGTAGCTCGTCTTGCGGCGATCCAAGAATTTCACCTCTAACGCCGCAATACGAATGTCCCCGTTTGTCCCTGTTAATCATTACCTCCAGTTCCGAAAACCAACAAAATAGAACCGAGGTCCTATTCCATGCACCATTATTCAGGCAGCCGAGGCCTGCTTTGAACACTCTAATTTTTTCAAAGTAAGCGCGCCGGCCATCCGGGACACTCAGCGAAGAGCACCCGCGGAAAAGCGCCGGCAGACTGTAGGGCAGGAGACAACGGGCAGTGAACCGGCGCGAGCCGGACCGCCCGCCTGCGCCTGAGATCCAACTACGAGCTTTTTAACTGCAACAACTTTAATATATGCTATTGGAGCTGGAATTACCAGGGCTGCTGGCACCAGACTTGCCCTTCAATAGATCCTCGTTAAAGGGTTTAAAGTGTACTCATTCCAATTACGGGGCCTCGAAAGAGTCCCCGTATTGTTATTTTTCGTCACTACCTCCCTGTGCCAGGAGTGGGTAAGTTGCGCGCCTGCTGCCTTCCTTGGATGTGGTAGCCGTTGCTCATGCTCCCTCTCCGGAATCGAACCCTGATTCCTTATTACCCGTTACAAACATGGTAGGCATGTCACGTACCATCGTCGGTACATGAGGCCTTGCGATCAATACAAAGTTATCCAGAGTCACCAGTGGGGACGCCACAACCCCGTGAGGGGAAACGACGATTGGTTTTGAACTAATAAAAGCGCTCTTTCCACGAGGGTCGGAGCTTGGTAAGCATGTATTAGCTCTAGAATTGCCACAGTTATCCAAGTAGGATCGTGTCATCTAAGGAACCTCGACTGATTTAATGAGCCATTCGTGGTTTCACCGTGAGACAGTGTGAACTTAGACATGCATGGCTTAATCTTTGAGACAAGCATATGACTACTGGCAGGATCAACCAGATATCTGTCGGAGACGTACGAAACACACACACCGGTCGGCGGAGGACGGATGTGTAAAAAGCCTCACTAGGACGGCTGCAGGGATCGACTGACGGACGGACGGTTGTTCCGTCCCTCACTCTATCGACCTAGGACCGCCTGACAGGGGCCCGTACACACACCAGACGACCGACCGGGCTTGCTCGGGGAGGGATGGCAGCGCTCTGTGCAGAACGGATCCCAACGGCCCCAGCGATGAATTTCACTGGGACTGGAGACGATTTTTGCCTGCCGGCCTGCCCTTCTCCCAAGGGTTGGTCGGGCGAGGACAGGGCCTTTAGGTACGATTCCTGCTTCCCATTTGCCGGTCACAAGCTCTTTGCGAGAGAATGACCACCAGCGAGGCGAATTGTCGAGGTCGGCTATAAGCCTTCGAATAACCACCACTGACTGTCAAAGTTTCTTGATACGGACCACAGTAATGCACCGTTGCCAGCGGTACGACACCACAAATTTGGTTCCGCTAGAGTGCCGAGAGCGTGTAAAGGCAAGCCCGCACTATCACTCCGACTGGCGGGACTGAGATGGCTGTACGAATACTGGATGAGAGTCAATCGCAGCGGTGAGAGACCAACCCCAGATAAACTTTGTTCTAAATGTAACTGGAGTCATGGTAGCTCAGTGGCTAGTGCACTTTCCTCCCAGCCAAGATATTAGCTTAAATTCCAAATTGGTGTTGGATATTTTAAAATGCCAAACAGTTACGGGGAAAGACCCATCTAAACAATTGGGTACCACAGCAAGTCTAGGAAGTGAAAGCGACTGGTGTAATGCTGACCACACCACCACTACTGTGCTGCTGGTCAAAAAAATATGGACTAACACCATATTCAAAATATGCCACACGCTGTGTAAATGGGATCTTTTTTTTTGTTTGGTTGCTGAAAGTCTTTTGTCCCTGCTTCATTAATCGAACATGGTCAGAAAGCACACTCCAAAAAGCATGGCTGACTCCAAACATCAAAGTAATTCTGAAGAAAACCAGCTGATGACCCAAAAACACCAGTCTCACTGATTCATTGACCTGCAGCAAGCATATTAGAAAATATGATGAAGAGAACTTGTTAATAAAATTACAAAAATGGGCATACACAGAAAAATGGTCCTTTACATTAGTCTTCTTGAAAAATAGAATACAAACAATAGATGGCACTACATCAACCAAATAAATACTTGAAGGATTGCCACTATGATCTTCAGCTGCATCCTTTGCCTCATAAGTGACCTTGCACTCACCTTGAAGGTCCAAAAGTGTTGTATGCAGATGACCTACTTATCTAAACAACTTTAAAAATACAAAAAACAGACCCAAGCAAAGTTAAATAGAGCCATGACCACAATGGATGTGTACTGCAGAAAGCAAGTTAGTGTACTAACTCAAACTCGATGAACAGGTACTGTTCATAGATGAGTGTCCATCTTGCAAGCACTAATTAGGAAACAGAAAAGTGGAATCTAAAGAAGCTGTACCTGGGTTATGTCCGATCAGTTATGGATTATATGCAGGGGCATGAGAGCCATACCAACAGCTGCCTGAGAAATTGATGCCAACATAGAACCTATGTCTTAAATATGCAGTACTTGAGACAACAAAATGGTACCGAAGATTAGATAAGAACACTCAAATAGACAGCTAGGCAAAAATGGGAAACAAAATTAACAGATTAAAAAAAGTCCACATTACATGTAGCAATAACCTTAATTGAACAAACTTGTCTCCCACAAATACAGGAAATAGCACAAAGAAACCCAGTCCTTTACACAGGAATGAAGTTCAAATCACCAATAGTAAGAAAGTACAATGACAAAAGTCATAAAACCAACAATACTAAAGACAGCAACCTTGAAAACATTACAGCTACCCTAACAATAGGACAGAGGTATTTTCTAAATTGGGATAACTCTTCAATAATTTTTGGCTGTAACTAAACTACCTGCAAAACTGCAGGCTGTTTGAGGTCAGTTTGCTTCTCCTTAATGAATAACCATCTATAGCTCATCTAATAGGCACAGACCGTGTTACTATTATTATACAAACATGCATTTCAATCTTATTGTATTTCAATCACTACGCGTATTTGCTCTATGTTTTCATACTCACATGTGTGTTACTGGGCCTGAAAGGGAAGCAAAGAATAATAACACTCTAATCTGCCAGATGGGGTGGTAGGCCTTATTCCCAAACCTTAGAGGCAACTAAGAAGGGTTAGACATGGGGCCTGCCACCTAATCCATTATTAACTATTAGCCACAAGATCTCTACACTGCCACTGCTAAAAAGACATGGGGGGGGCATTCACCTTATTCCTCTATTCTCCAAGGCGGTGTGCACTGCACTATGTTTTTATTGTGCGCCTGTCGGCCCAGTGCATCCGACTTTGGCATGCATTTTATGTAAGGGTCTGTTTCCTCCTGCACTTTCTAAGGGTTTGCTTCCCCGGGGTAATGGCCGGTGCTGTGATGGGGATCGAACCCAGCAACCTTCGGATTGTGAGTCGTGTCCCTTAACCTTTAGAGCGCCACATTATTTTGGCGCAAATTTGCGCACAACTTTATATTTCGCTATGGTAGTTGACTTTCAAAGCTTGTAACTTTTCTGTTTGTTTGTCAATAAATATTATTTTCTTGTGTGCAGAGGCACAATTGGATAAAGAACTTGTGGATGTTATCGTTTTTGTTGCGTATTTGTTAGTTTCTGAAATACAAAAAAGATGAAGGTGAATATTTATGGAAAACAAAACAAAAATTTAGAATCGCCTGCTAGGCCTAGTCGTTCCGATAGAAATCCATGGAAACCACAACAATGTATCGATACCATGTTTACAATATCGACACAATTTATAGTTTCCAAAATGCAAACGTAGTTATTACATCTAAACAAACAAAATAAACAGATCTACTCGATAAACATCTTTCCCAACAACCTACTTTACCTTTCGCAAAATGTCGGCTTGCTCCAGTCGGTGTAATTAGAAGAAAAAGCTTTCAAAATCCATTTGTAATCTAACATACAATACTTTTACTGGCAAAAAAACGTGTGTAGATGGACGTGACGTATTCAACATTTACAAAATGGCTATGGTGCAAAAACAATTTTTTAAATTTCTTATTTGTAGGTTGAGTCTATCAACTGTTCATGCTAGCGTGCTGAAGGTTAACCACTAACCCACTCCGTCTCTGCTGAAAAGAAATGATTAAGTCAAGTTTTTCTACTGCTGACTTGACATCAAGAAGTTATCAAGTTAATCACAAATATATATGCCAAGGTGAATAAATACATATCAGTCTACCTTCTCCTTTCTGTGACTGATACACAACATTTGCTGAATTTCGCTGTGAGTAGCGAGAATCACGACTGCTGGCCACTTCGGTCTCAGGGTCATAGTCGCTGATTTTTCCAGGTTTTTGGGATCTCTTGGTCACTGAAAACACAAGAGAAAAGTCAACAACAAAAAAAAACAACAATAAAAGCAGATGTGACCTCATGGAAGACACTGCTGTTGAGAATAAAGTGTTAGATACTCCATTGTGCTTTTTGTAAGATAGGGTTCCTATTCTCTGTCTTATCTAAAACTGAGTCAGGTTTATACTTACAACTGGGTATGCTGGATATAACTTGTTGAGAACAGAGATTGAACCCAGTTCATTTGTCATAGTAAGCAAGCATTATAACCATTCCGAGCTAGAAGGTGAGTTGGGCATGGGATTGGCTACCCCACCCTGTAGAAATTTTAAGCTTAAAAAAAACAACAGATATAGACAGGTCAACATTTGATGGCTTGGCACTATTTGTTGAAGAGCTAATCCCTACAGGTAGCTAAAAAGGTTTTGATTGATCGTTTGAAAGGGATGAGAATGGTACCACTGGTACACTGAGACCATATTGTAAGAAGTAATTTAACAATGTGGTCTAACCCTTCAACGGCATTACATAATCTGCCAATGCACAGGCCCGATTCAACAAGTTTCAGCATGGCAAAATTGTGGGACCAGACTTGTCTTTTCTCTTTGATCCAATTATCTTAGTCAGGTCTCATCCCAGTCCGTTTGCTGACCCTGACATGAACAGCCAGCTATGAGTAGCTAGCTGCTCTCATCTTGTTCATTGTGTCTTCAGCTCCAGAAGTTGAACTCATGGGATACATTGCAAGAAACACATGCCTAATTCAATCTGTCAGTCTAATGATCTCGTGCACAAACAGAAAAGCAAACACTGAACAACAACTTTGCTGTGCATTTTTATTTGCCACTACTGGATATATATACATTATATACATTACCCAATAGGTTCCTATTTCTTCCTTGTATGTTGCAAGAGGCAGCTTAAGAAATGTACATGGGACTGGCAATTTCAATATGTAAATACCATTGCTATGACGCTGCATTGCAATTGCCTGGAATAAGGCATTCTTAAAAGTTGGTAAGAGTAAACCAAGTACAGTGTTAAACCTATGCTTCAACAAATATAGTGGGAGGATTTTGATGTGCACATATATATATATATATTATCATCATATTCACTTAGATATGATTGTCAACAACATCACCATACAGTTAGATATGACAGCAAACATCATCAACATGCACACTAGCTATGACAGCTGACATCATCAACATGCACACTTAGCTATGACAGCTGACATCATCAACATGCACACTTAGATATGACAGCTGACATCATCAACATGCACACTTAGCTATGACAGCAGACATCATCACCATGCACACTTAGCTATGACAGCAAACATCACCAACATGCACACTAGCTATGACAGCTGACATCATCAACATGCACACTTAGCTATGACAGCTGACATCATCAACATGCACACTTAGCTATGACAGCAGACATCATCAACATGCACACTTAGCTATGACAGCAAACATCATCAACATGCACACTTAACTATGACAGCAGACATCATCAACATGCACACTTAGCTATGACAGCTGACATCATCACCATGCACACTTAGCTATGATAGCAGACATCATCATCATGCACACTTAGCTATGACAGCAGACATCATCAACATGCACACTTAGCTATGACCATCAGCATACACTTAGCTTTGACCACTGACTTCACAATCATCATACACCTAGTTGACCTCACCATCATCCAGATTCTCACTGGGTCTCCTTCCTTCCATATGGCCCTTCTGTTCCCTAAGTCCCCAGTAATTGATGTTGGACTGGATCTGTGTATTCTGTTTGACTCGTTCTATTTCAGGGTCTTCTGCCACTGAGGTCTTCTGTCCCTTTTGCTTCTCAAAGTCTGCATGGTATTGTATCTAGAGAAAATATTGTGTATTGTGACGACATTATTTTGTATACTATGGACAAATCAGATACTAAGAAGCTTTGAGCGATTCAAAGGGCAATGATAAAAAAAAAATCTGAATTTAAATCAAACACCTCATCTCATTTAAGGACATCATAGAAACTTTATTGTTAAGAACATATACATGGGCCAAGCTCCAAGCATGTGTATTCCTGACAACAGATGGACACAAAGTGACAATCTGGTGGTCCTAACTATGAGGCATGTTCAAATGAAACCGGACCCAGTGGCTTTATTGCAAACATATGAATGTTACATCATCTGGTGTGACAGAATTAAATATAGCAATTGTTATGAAGCAAACATGCCACAGGGTTAGTTAGAAAATGTTGCCATAGACATTCAGATATGCATCCCATTGCTTGGGTAGACGGCAGAGGCCACCAGAAAAAAAATTACTTTGGTTGCTCTTTGAACCACTTGGTCATAGTCCTGCTTACCGATGCTTTGGACGTAGTCACAGCACTGAAACGCCAGAAAAATACTGAGCTTAATGATTTAAGAGCAGTACTATGTCAACTATGCCAGCAGTCCGCACCAAAAAGGGTAGTGGTACAGTGGGTTCCATCCTACTGCAACATCCAAGGCAACGAGGAGGCAGACAGACTGGCAAAAGAAGGTGCAAGACTACCACAACCAGATACTAGTATGACATACGAAGAGTCAAAACGGCTTATTAGAGCTAGATACATGACCAAATGGGAAACCGAACATGCTGGATACACAAAAAACGATGCCTATTACCAGTTGAACAGAGGAGAGCAGGTCGTGGTCTTCAGACTTCGCACTGGGCACAATAGACTTAGGTACCACCTATTCAACAAATTGAAGATAGGTGGCACTGACGAATGCCCGTGTGGTACAGGGAAAATGACCGCTGAACATTTGCTGCAAAACTGCCCGACATACGAGGATCAGCGTGAGCAGATGTGGCCATCACCAGTGGCAACACTAGACAAGCTCTATGGCAGTGTCGACAGCCTCAGGATGATGGCTGCTTTTTTCAAAAAAATTAAGGTTGATGTCTGACTGCGTACGATGAAGAAGAAGAAGAAGAACCACTTCGTCACTGAGGCAATGACGTCTGCATCGGAGTTGAATCTTTATCCCGACAGCCTCAGGATGACCGCTGCTTTCTTCGAAAAAAATACAGGTAGACATCTGACAGCGTACGAAGACGAAGAAGAAAAAGAATCTTTATCTCTTCATAAATTTTTTTAAGGGTCCAAACAAATGAAAGTCACAAGGGGACATATCAGGGTTATAGGACGGGTGTGGCAGTACTTCTCACCTTTTCTGTGCTAACAGTTTCTGAACAATGTTCGCGACATGTCGTGCAACAGACTCACACCACATGAAAGCATGTCATATCGTTTACTCTTGATTGCTGTATGCAGCTTGTCTAGTGTGTTGTTGTAGTGGATGGCATTGATGTTCACACCAGGCTCTTTAAAGTCTACCATAGTAGAATAATGCTGTCAGCATAAACTTACCAGCAGAAATGTATGACTTGAATTGTTTTTTTTTTCGGTGATCCAGGATATTTCCCTTGCATGCTAGCAGTTTTGCTGCTCGGCAAAGTGGTGGCACCACGATTCATCACCTGCCATTATGCACAAAAGAAACAAATCACCCTCCTCTGCATATCGCAGAAAGTGGTTCAAACTCCATCTCATGCGTTCTTACATATGATGGTTGGTCAGCAACCGAGGTACCCATTGTGAACACACCTTCCAATACTTCAGTATCTTGCTAACTACCATTTGAACTGTCCCTAGCGGCACAGCAAATTCCTCTGCTAGTGAGCGTAAGCTCCGGCGACGGTCCACCTAAATTGCTGCATCAATTTTGGCGATGCATCTTCTGACACCACAACAATATGTGCCTGACCTGGTCTCAGACAATCTTTCGTTAACTCGCATCCTTCTTTAAACATCGTTGTCCAGGTCTTCACTGTTGTCTTCAACACACTTTAGTCACCATACACTGCCTGCACTTTGCGATGAATGTCAACTGCTCAACATCCTTCAGCTGTTAGAAACCGAATCACCGCTTGCTGATCAACTCTGAACGGATTCCGCATCACACCCACCATGTTTTCAACGGTCTGCTGAGGAAACTATGAGTCAAAGGATAATGAAATTTTGCAAACTTAACGGTTGGTATGTGCTGAAAACACAAGAAGTGACATCATGCGCATCATACATATGTTCACTTGGTGCAGTTCGGTCCGGTTTCATTTGAACATGCCTCGTATATGTATCAAATCAGTGGTCCACCAATGAGATTAAATGAATAAAGTCTGTGGTCCAACAAGATACACCAGCGCAAAAGACTCAAATGATTTTTAATATTATCATGCCACTTTGAAAAGACAATCAAAGCCTTAGAAATGTGTGTATATAGAAAATAATGTTGCATTTTATGGAAACAAAAGAAAACAAATGTAGAGGTATTGAAAACTTTGAAAACTAAAAGAAAATTAATGACCGGAATCAAAGTTATACAGTTAAAATATTTTGGCCATATTCTTCTTCTTCGTTCGTTCTCAATCTCCCGCTACCAAACCCTGAAAGGGTAAGTAGCAGAATGTAGTCCAGAGCATGGAATGCGTTGTGCTGTAGTTTACAGCTTGGCTGCGATATTTGCACCTTTCAGTCCAACACATCCGACTTCAGCAAGCATTTTTTGAGTACCGGGTTAGCATTCCCTCTTCGATCCCTTCTCCTTAGCCAGTCTGCCTTACTGCAGCCTGTTATCCAGGATCACCACGTGGAGGTGTAGAAGGGTCTTGGCAGCTATGGTTCGCTGGCCCTGACGCTAGCAGTCATCTATGGGTCACTGACTATTGCAGCTCATGCGCTGCTCAGCATCTTGATCCCTTTTTGCCATTTAACCAGATACACCTCTTTGTTAAAGACCATACAAGAGAGTAAGGTGGTTGTATCAGCCTCTAGGTTTCTTCTCTATGTGTTCTTTGGCCGACTCTTACCTCATTTTCCATGGGGTTCCATAACAGAGATTGCCTGATGATACTGGCTGTGGTCTATCCAGCACCAGCTTCTTCCTAAGATTTACTGTTCCACATGTCTTTGTCTAGTTTTTTTTCTGTAATCTTTCATTTGTAACCTGTCCAACCACTACAAGTTTAGAATCTTTCTCATGAATTTGTTGATAAAACCCTGTGATCTTTTATATAGAGGTTGATCACCCACCAATTTTTCTCTCCATATAAAAAGACCAACTTTGGTGGTATGCATTCTGGTCTTTTTTGCATTCATCTGCATCGTCTAATGTGTTTATGCTTCCTAGGTCTTTTCTTTCTTTGCGTTCAGGATCTTTTGGTCATGCTGTATCTGCAGGCCAGTCGCCATGATGAAGTCTGTAGTCTTCACCAGGTTGGAGTGGCTGCCCCACAGCTTTTGCCTCAGCTCCGCACCCTCTAGCCAGGTCTGGCATCTCATTTCCCTATAAATTGGGCATTCTTGTAGAATATGCTCAGGGTTCTGGCATCCTGTTCCATAAGGACAATCTTCGGTATGTGAGATCTTCAGTCGGTATAGATGTTCTAGTAGTTTGCAGTGTCCAGTTCTCAGGCGAAATAAGGTAGTTTGTTGATTTCTTTTGAGATAGTGAATTGGGTCTGGTGTACTGCTTATGTTTCTGTCTTCTCTCCATTGGTGTATATACTGATTTCTGATGATGTTCTTGATTTCTCTGTGTGGTACTCGATGATTAAATTGTGCCTTTTTGCTGCCATCTTTTGCCAGAGCATCAGCTCTCTCGTTTCCCGTGATTCCGCAATGGGAGGGTAGCCACTGGAGCGCTATTGTTGAGGATCTCTGGAGTTTTCCCAGTTCTGATCTGATCTCCGATAACAGTGGTTCGTTGTTTGTTTTTTGTATAGTCTCTAATAGTTCTCTGCAGTCCGTGAATACAGCTATTTTTGTTGGAGGTTGCCTTTCTGTTTGAAGTATTCTCAGTGCTCGCAGGAGGGCCATTGATTCTGCTCTAAGGTTTGTGGACAACTTTCCTGTTGGGAGGGCCTCTTCAGTTATATTTCCTCTTTTGTGTCTTATGAATATGTCTCCTCCCCCGTTTCGGCCTGCCCCCTCTGCTGAACCATCTGTGTACACTTGTATCCATTCCTTGGTATATTTCTCCTCAATCATTGTTTGTGCTAAAATTTTCAGCTCGTGGACACTGTGTTGGTCTTTTCTTCTTATTCCTGGGATCTCTGTACTTATATCAATGTTGTTTATGTTGCAGCTTGGCTCTTCATAGTTAATTAGCATTTCTATTTCTGTAGGTTGGTTGGGAATTAGACATATTTTTGGTGTAGGTGGTTTGATATATGAATGAAGTTAGTTCTCTTTAGCCTATTTTTAACTGGGTGTTTTAGCTTGATATGTATGGGATGATCAGGCATGCGTAGCATCTTTTCACTATGTGTCAGCACTCTTTCCTCTCGTCTAGTATTTAGGGGTCTTATATTTGTATATGTTTCCATTTTCTGGATTGGTGTAGTCTTCATTCCTCCTGTTATTATCCTTAAGCCTGAATTTTGAATTTTGGTTAGGTGTTCCGTGTTTGTTTTTGATGCTGTGGTCCAGGCTCTCATGCCGTATTCAAGTACTGGCCTGACTGTGCCAGTGTATACATTTTTGAGGATGTTGCTATTTGTACCCCAGCTTGTTCCGGCCAGCTTCTTCATGAGGAATAGTTTTCTGGTTGCTTTTTGTTCTATCTCCTGTATGTGTTCCCTCCATGTGAGTCTCTTGTCCATTTTAACTCCGAGATACACAGGGGTATTTTCTTGTACAAGCTCTTTGGCATTTAGAATAAGTTTTGTTACTTCCTTGGTGTTGGACAGTGAGAATGCTTCCTAGGTATGTGAAGCTCTCTAATTCAGTTAATGGTGTTCTTCATTGCATTGTTCGAGAGGAACTGTTGCCGACAAAATTTAATTTTTTATGCATGGATCTTTAGACCTATTTGATGAGATATTTCTGTTTATTGTGTCTGTCTTTGGAGCTGGCTGTAAAATAAGAGAGCAGGGCCTAAGAAACAGTGAGCGAGATGACAGCAATCAGTGACTCATATCTGACTGCTTGCATCAGGATCAACTAACTAGAGCTACCAAAGACCATATTTCACCTCCTAATGGTGGCCCTAGCAACAGATTGTAACTCATGTAAACCTGGTCCCAGAAATGTGCTGAAACCGACTGTGTCAGGCTGAAAGGTGCAGGTATTGCATCCTCGCTGAAAACTATGACACAACAAATCGAAATGTCCTTTTCAGGATGAACGAAGAAGGAATGTGGAGGTTGGAATGTCATGTGCAACTGTGAAATTCAGAACATCATATCCTATACTCAAAACAAAGAACAGAGAGAAAATGAAAGAAAGATGGACAAGGGGAAGAGAGAGACAGAGAGAAGAAATGCACATTTTGATGACCTACATTGCTCTGAATCTTGGTGTTCTCAGCTATCCTTCTAGTTTCAGGGGTGTCTGCCACCTGCGTATGCTTGGCAGTTGGACAGTGACTGAGGACATACCATAAGAAATAATGTTTTAAACCAGGTATCTCAATCATGCAACATGCTCTAACCGTATTATGGAGTCTATAATGTAAGTCTTCTTTTTCTTCTCGATCGCCGTGCTTTTTCCTGTTACATCTACATATGAAGTCCAGTTCTCTGGATAAAGGCTGCCATAGTGGAGAGTTCTTTGGAGCTTCCAAACAGCTTTGTGTGAATATTCGTCTCTGTGGGCCAGTGCTCAGTACGCAATTGGCCAAGCATATAACAGTCTTGCAGGATATGTTCGGATGTCTGTGCTGCCTGCCCACACATATACATTGGCAATGGAGCCAATTTTAACCGGTGTAAATGGCTATTCAATCTATTATGTCCCATTCTCAAAGGGAACAGGATCACTTGTTCTGCTCGATGAAGACAGTGATTGCAGTCTTTCGTTTGGTCAACTTTCCTTATTGCCTGAATAAGTGTCTTCTTTACTTGGAAGGTGATTGTTTGTTCGTGTTGTTCTTGTGTTGCTCCCTACTTTGCCAACCTGTCCGCTGTCTCATTTCCTGGTATGCCATAGTGTGATGATATCCACTGTAGCACTACTTCTTTTGGCTTCTAGTTTACCCAAGGCTTTCTTAAGCTCTGGTAGTTTATCATTTTTGAGGGCTTGCAGAACTGACAAATGCAATATCTGTAAGGAATACAATCTGCTGACATTGGCTTGTTGTGTTGCTAATCATTTCTGCAGCAATAATTAGTGCCTGTACTTCAGCCAAGTAGTTTGAACTGAATTTTCCAGTGTATGAACTATTGGTTTCATTTTCTTTATCTGAGTAGACAACGTAGAATTCTGCATCTCCATTCTTCAAGGGGGCATAGCTACAAATTAACTAAAGAGAGGTCAAGATTAGATATTAGGAAATATTTTATTAGTCAGAGAGTGGTGAATGCTTGAAATGCATTGCCACAGGAGGTAGTGGAGGCAGGGAAAATTAATGCATTTAAGAATAAATTGAATGTGCATAGCTTTTAGAGCAAGGTAATGTAAATGAAGCTGGTTGTATACAGACTCTGCAGCAGAACTTCTAAACCAGTATAAAGACGTTACGTTAAGTTCGCTGCTCTTGTTGCTGATCTATCAGTATATACCTGAATCCATGCTTCTCTGGGGTACAGTTTACCGATCATGTCGCATGCTGTTGCTTTCTTTTGGAGAGCATTTTGGTCTCCCATGGGGAAGGTGTCAGTTATGAATGTTTTTATGCTGAGGTTTTGGTGTTGTTCCCATGGGGTTGGAAGGGGTATTGGATTTACCAATTAGTGTATTAGTGGTGTCTGGTAATTCATCCTAATATGTTCTTATTCATTTTTTAACCAATGTACAAAACTACTTCTCTTCAATCTTCCCCTGGCAAGATCTTCAAATCTAGTTTTCATTGGATGTGCTGTCATGTATTTGTATTTTTCTGTTTGTATCATGGTACAATGTAAGTGATAGTATAAGGTGGGGTTAAGTGACTTGAGTCTTCTTAGTCTTAGTCGAGCTGTACTTCTACAAGAGCATAAGCCTCTGTGCAGGATTTCCTGTTTAGCGGGCTAGGCTCGAGCAGCTTATTACTCCACTATGGAGGGTGGTTAACTGATGTGCGAGTCCATCTTAATAGACTCAAACACTAGAGCAAAGTAGACCCGCAGCCTGTTAGACGCTATCTATGCTGCTCTAAACAAACAACCTAACCAAGGCCGGTGTTATGCCATGTTACACAGTTAGTCGCCTTTTACAACATGCTCTCTGTGGGGCTATCATTGTCCTTGTCATACACATAGACCCCGGCAAACCACTCTGAATGGTAGTGGTAATAATAATAATATTCGCCTAGGCATCTAAGGCCCGTTGCGTCGGACAACCACTACCATGTCCAGCTGCTGAGGTTTGCAGCCAAACCTCATCCAGTACTGAAGGGAAGACTGCTATCTGCCAGAGCCATGTAGAACAAGGGCGCCCCCCCCCCCCTACAGCTCCAGTTGGTCGGTGGGACACTATTGTTACACGTAATTGATTTAAGTAAGATCTGGTGAGCCAGAACTTCCTTGTCCAGTCGAACCACATTTCCGAACACAGACAGGTGACTGTGGACCAGAGTGTTCGAGACTGAAGGAAGACTCATCATTGCAGACAAGATCAATCCACCGGATACCAATTATGTGTCGCTGGTTGTCCTGTTTAAGTAGAGTCCAAGTCTCTGAACCACACAGGTGGACAGGATAAACACACGTCTGATATATTTGTATTTTGGATCCGAGAGCCGCTGAAGACGGATGTGTCGGACTGAAAGGTACAAATATCGCAGTCAATCTGTAAACTAGCGACACAATGCATGCTGTTCTCCGGACTACATCCTGCTGCTTGCAAAGCCCTGTTCGGGGGCTTGGTAGCGAGAGATTGGGAACGAACGCAGAAGAAAACGAAGGATCCGAGAGAGAGTCTACCGTTATTCCCCATATTGTGAAGGTCGTTCATAGCGGAGGCAGCCTGATCCGCCTTAACATGACAGGAGCTGGATGAATAGATTAGGACCACTATCACCTTGCCAGCACGTCGCAAACTGGCAACTAAAGAAGATTGTGCAACATCATTTCATGATTTTTTTTTTAAATTTTAATTTCATGGTTGGCCTACTTTGTCCTAAGTGGCATGCCATTATTCACCCAATTTCTGTCCCTCTCTGTCTAATGGTTGCTACCTTACTTCTTCTTCTTCTTCTTCTTCTGCGATCGTTCTCAATCTTCCACTACCTGAATATGGATTTGTAAGTAGCAGGATGTAGTCCGGAGAACGCAATGCGTTGTGTCGCTAGTTTACAGCTTAACTGCGATATTTGCACCTTTCGGTCCGACACATCCGTCTTCGGCAGGGCTACCTTACATTTTGCATTGGTTTCGAGTCCATTGTCATCATTTATTTTGTAATTTGTTAGGTGTTTTCATTTGTTCTTTGTACTTGATGAAGATTGTGTGGATATATAGTTTTGTTTTGTGTCTGCAATGGTGCTTAACTGCATCATACCTAAATAAGGTTTCATCAACCACATTATGTAAAAACCATTGCTTTTAAAACCACAACTACAACTGATTGGGGGGTAGGGAGGGAGAGAGAGGAGAGAGAGAGGGAAATGGGGAATGTGAGAGACAGAAAGTGAGAGAGAGCCTTATTATGGCAAATGACCAAATACAGTGACAGACCAATATATGATACAATTGAAGCAAATAGGAGCGGAGAAGTGATTTGAGAAAAATAATCTTAGCCTTTTATTTCTTATTTCTATTTGGTTCCTTACAATGTATAGGCACACCATTGTAGATGGCTCCTCACAGGAATTCTGCAATAAAACATTGTATGTCCTCTTACAGTGGTGATTTCTGTAGCAATTTGTTTTACTTCTTTGTGCGTTCTCAATCGCCTGCTACCAAGCCCTGAAAAGGGCTTTGCAAGTAGCAGGATGTTGTCCTGAGAACAGAATGTGTTGTGTTATAGTTTACAGCTTGACTATGATATTTGCATCTTTAGGTCCAACGCATCCGACTCCAGCAGGTATTTTTGAGTACCAGGTTAGCCTTCCGATCTCTTCTCCTTAGCTAGTCTGCTCTGTTGCAGTCTATTATCCAGGATCACCGCATGGAGGTGCAGAATGGTCTTGGCAACTCTGGTTTGCTGGTTCTGATGCCAGTAGTCAGCTATGAGTTGCTACTCATGCACTGATCAGCATCTTGATTCCTTTGCAATCTGTGAATTGTAAGATCATCTATTAAATTGCCTAGTGTCGTCCTCGGAATGGACTTCATGTCACCCCTAAATATATCTAAAGTCCCACAATGACAGAGCTAATGAATTTATATTTGTTATAAGATCATCAATCCATCCACAGAGTGTTGTCATTACAAAGGTGCTCACTAATGTGTAACTGTCTAAATAACTCTTGTGTCATCTCAGTGCCAAATACACATCACTAGTGTGAAATAAGTAATTTATTATCAATACTAATGGGGAATAATAAGCAATACAAGAACCACAATGCTTCTTAGTCTCTCATGTCCAAGCATGTCTTATGTACAAGAGTGGTTGACCCTATTCTTCCCAGTAATCCAGCAGAAGGTTAGGGTTTCAATCTCTAGCAGGAAGCTGGATGGGAAAGCAGATGAGGTTCATGTGAAATCATCTTTTCCCCAGCTAGTTAAGGCAGGGATGAGAACACTTTCTCAGTGAAGAGGTGCTAAAGACTAGGCCAGAAAGTGTACAGAAAACCACAGTATCATGCATCTCTCTCTCTATATATTTAATGAGTGCACTGTTATCAACACTAACATTGACTAACACTTACGCATTGCAATAGGGCAGCTTGTCAAATCCCTTGTAATTCTTCATGCTGAGTGTCATGTTACATACTTCACACTTGAAGCAGAGCTTGTGCCATATCTGAGGACATACACAAATGTATTATGGAGAAGCATTAATGATCATGATTTGTTATTTTGCTCCAAATGAAGTAAATGGTCACAACTACAGCTGAACCATTTATACAAGCAATTACAGTAACAGTTTCAATAGCAATGATTTTATATGACGGTATTACTTACTTACTTTCCGTGTCCAAACACCATGTCACACAGCATCCGTCCAGTATTCAGCAACTTGAACTGCCTTGTCGTTCGCCTCCATCATGTCGTTCATGTCACAGGTTTCAGGGAGGTTGGGGCAGGTCATCAGATGATCTTGGTCCTGAACTGCGCCATATTCACGTGTGTCGACATCTGAGTATCCCCATTTCTTCAAGTTCACTCTGCATCTTGAGACACCAGTTCAAAGTCTGTTCATTGCCTTCCACGCAGCGTAGGGCAGGTGGTGTCCAGGCGCAGCCTCTTCCTTGAGCTCTATCCGTGGATCCTGCATTGTTTCACGCCACCTCTCGTAGCGTCGACCTTCCGGGCTTGTCTGGATGATCTCTGTCGATTTTAAGAAGCTGTCTTGATTTAAGTCTTGTGGCTTGTTCCTGATGGCCAAACATCGGGTGTCTAGGGTCGTTTTCCTGTTTCCCTCGTTCGATTTCCGCAGCAACACCTTTTCTTATATCAGGTGGTGCAATGCCAATTAAGGGATATATTTTGTTTGTGGGGGTGGGTTTAAGGCACCCCGACATTATACTGCCCATCTCGTTCACTGTTGTATAAACTTGTTTTGCATGGGCAGAGTTTTTCCAGACTGGGGCTGCATATTCCGCTGCAGAAAGGCACAGGGCAATCGCAGATGTGCTTAAGACTGATGGCTGAGCACCCCATGTAGTGCCAGTCAATTTTCGGATAATGTTGTTTCTCGCATGTATCTTACGCTTTGTCTCCTGACAGTGTGTCATATAGGATAATGTGCGATCCAACTTTACACCCAGGTATTTGGGAGCCGGGCAGTGTTCAAGATACTGTCCTTGCCATCTGATCCGTAGTTCTCTGTTGTTTGCCTCTCTGTTCTTGAGATAATAGGCGCATACCTGAGTTTTACTAGGGTTGGGTTTTAGGTGGTTTTCCCGAGGTCATTCAGAGAGCGTGTTAGTTTACCTTCTACCACCTCTAAGCCATTACCCTGAGCAGCGACTGCTGTGTCATTGGCGTATATAAATTTCCTTGTGTCTGTATCCATAGGCTGGTCATTGGTATAGATGTTGTATAGCATGGGAGCAAGAACACTTCCTTGAGCCAGGCCGTTGGTTTGATTTCGTCATCTGCTCCCTTTATTCCCTAAGGTTACATAGAATAACCTGTTTTGAAGTAAGCATTTGATTATGTTAGACAGACGCCAGTCTTTCGTCATGTTGTATACCTTTGCCTGCAACCTACGATGATTTACTGTGTCGTAGGCAGTGCTTAGGTCTATATATGCTACTCCAGTCACCTGGTTGCGCTCGAAACCATCCTCTATTAGTTGTGTCAAATTGAGGATTTGACTACTGCAAGATCTCCCAGATCTGAATCCAGCTTGTTCCTTGTTCAACCTCGAGTCTATCCAGGGAGAGATGTGGTTCAGGATCATCCTTTCAAATACCTTGTATAGGTGGCATAAGAGCGACACTGGTTGAAAATTCTTTGGGTCTGTTGGAGTTTTCCCAGGCTTTAACAGGGCAACCACGTGTGCTTTCCTCCAGATTTCGGGAATATTCAAGGATTCGACGCATATGTTCATGAGATTTAGTAGCCAATTGATTTTTATTGGTCCAAACTGTTTTATTTGCTCTGTTCTCAAGTCGTTGGGGCCGGCTGCTTTATTGGATTTTGTTTGCTTTATTGCTGTTGTGAAAGGTGCGCCCAGTATGTCACTCTCTACCTCCCATTGTCGTTGGGTCCTTGTTTGTCTCGTTTTATAGTTGGTTTTACCATTCATCAGTAATTGGTGGGCCACTTGGTCAGGAATAACTTGCGTCATCCCAGGGGGAGCACATGTTGGGTCATTGCTTAGGTTCTTAATGAGTTTCCATGCTCGTCTGCTGTTTTGCTTCATGTCCAAGTCTTCCACCAGGCTACGCCACTTTTGCGTTTTGAATTCTGAGATGGCATGAAGGAGATCTTCTCCAGCCTGGATGGTTACCTCGCCGAAGGTGTCTGTTTCGAACAGCAGTTTATATTGCTCGTACAGTGCCTTTGAGTCATCGTTTAATCCAGGTGTGTACTATGATCGGCATCCTCGTGGGATATGTCTTCTGGAGATTGATTTGGTTAACTCTATAAAAGCATCATAGTTTGCAGGCTTAGGTTCTAACTAGACCACCTCTGTGTCTAGATCACATGCAAATGGGACCCAATTGGCGCATTTGAAATTAAACCGTCTTTTGAAGACTACGTTCTCTGGTTCGACCATTGCTTTAACACAACATATAATGGGTCTATGTTGCGTTCTTGGAATAGGTTCTCCCATGTCTTTTGTCACATGATTAAATATTTGAGTACTGACAAAAATATTGTCAGGATTATATCCCCTTTTCCATCTGCCACTGTGAAAAGAGGCTGGTAGTTTTGGGTCATGTAAGAGTAGTAGGCCGGTGTTCTCAGCCCAGCTCTCTAATTTTTCACCATTGACGTCTGTCTTATTGTATCCCCACGCCGTGCTGTGGCAGTTGAAATCGCCCATGATTATTTGGGTTTTCCGGGTTCTGAAATTGACAGATTCTTGAACCTCGAAATAGTCATTGGGTGGCTTGTATATTGACGTCACTGTGCAAGCCTTGGTTTGAATTGTAATAGTCTCTATGTTTCCTCCATGACGATGTTGCTAGCCCCATATGCAATCCTCTTCAGTCATCTTTTGTGATATGCTCGGAATGTTAAGTGGTCCTATTCGTTTAATTCATGGTACCGCCATGGGGGTAGAGGGGAAAGCATCATGTCACATGTAAATCAAAGAATTATGTCTGGATCATGGTGTCTCTCTTCAAGTATGTCCACTTTGTCATGGTGGAGGAACAAATGTGCCCCCATGACTCCAAGAGTTGCAGAACTGTACGAAAAAAAGCTTTAAAAAAAGCAACGTGAATGTGATTTGTTGCTGCCTTAATGAAACCATAAATGTCTGCTGGGTACTGAGTGCTTCATGAATCATAAATCTATGAGAACTTAGCCCACTAAAAATGTATAGTGAAGTCCAGATGCACTGGCTCATAAGGCATAAAGTACAGCTCATTGCACTCTTCCATATGGAACAAGCTGAATGACAACAATAATCAAAGCTCCAAGAAGAGGAACAGGGTTCACTTAAATGAGACCCCCCCAAGGTAAAAAAATAGTGAGGATACAAAAGTTACCTGGTGAAGAACAATAGAAGAGAAGCTATAGCATTTTGAGTTTCATGGCTAAAGTTCAAGAAGACGTCCCAAAACAGGAAAAGATGGAGAGTGACTATATCTCAGTCCAATGTTTCAAAGTGAAGAATTATGTAAAGTAGGAATATACAGTCGCTTGTGTATTACAAGGGCCTGAAAAGGGAACAAAGAATATTAGAACTGTGACTGCCAGGCATGTTGTAAGAGATGATTAAGAAGGATTGGACAGGCTATCCCTTCTTGTAGAAACTGTAAGCCACATGAAAAGGAAAATAGACCCTTTACATCCCAGGGTAGAAGTGGAGTGACTAAGTCAAGTCTGGAATATGCATTTTGATAGTTTCTGGGGAAAAACAGTAGTCCATGAAAGAAGTCTTTGAGCACAACAAAAACATAAAACCCCTCGACTACCCCAGCAAAATAGGAAAGAGCCGTAGGACAGTTGTTTTGTGTTTTTTATGAAGCAGGGTACCATTAAAACAACTTGAAAATGTTGGAGATGCAATTACCAGTCTCTCTCTGTGGATATATCACTTGGTCTCATCTGATGCTATTTTCAAATCAATCAAATACTATTATATGTGCTATGAGACGCTTTCAAAAATATGTTTGTTACTAAAAGAAACAGTGAGAAATGAAGAAATGATACAGGAAGTGGGAACAAATGACATACATATTGAAAATTCAATATTTACACATATAACAAGAATGTATCCAAACTTACCAGCCCCATGAGTCTATAGCTTCAGAGCTTCAAAGATAGAGGAAGATCAAGGTGTTGCACTATGTTTTTATTTTGCGCCCGTCAGCCCAGTACGTCTGACTTTGGCATACATTTTTATGTAAGGGTCTGCTTCCTCCTGCATTTTCTAAGAGATTGCTTCCCCGGGGGTAACAGCCTGTACTGTGATTGGGGAGCGAACCCAGCACCTTCAGATTGTGAGCAGTGTAACGAAACCACTTGAGGTATGTACCCAGAATGGAAAGTAGAGAGGCACTGTTCCATTCTAATCAAATTGCCTTCTTGTCGTTTAGACTTTAAATGGAATATAAGGTCACCACTATCAGATGTGTCAGAAAGAAAGGCGCAAATATCGTGGCCTTGCTGTAAACTATGACACAAAAGCCCTTTTCAGAACAAACGTCGAAGAAGAAGAAGATACATGTAGAATTTTGATTTCATTGGAGCAAAAAGGTTAATGATGATTATTAAGATTCTTCTTCTGCGTTTCTTTTGGAAAGCATATTGTGTTGTAGTTTACAGTGAGGATGTTTGTCCCGAAAAGGATTCTGTGTTGTAGTTTACAGTGAGGATATTTGTCCTGAAAAGGATTGTGTGTCGTAGTTTACAGTGAGGATGTTTGTCCCGAAAAGGATTCTGTGTCGTAGTTTACAGTGAGGATGTTTGTCCCGAAAAGGATTCTGTGTCATAGTTTACAGTGAGGATGTTTGTCCCAAAAAGGATTCTGTATCATAGTCTACAGTGAGGATGTTTGTCCCAAAAAGGATTCTGTGTCGTAGTCTACAGCGAAGTTGCAAAATATGCACCTTTCGTCCTGACACATTTGATTTCACCTGGGGTTTTTTTTAGTACAAGATTTGTTTTCCTACTGCGACCCCTATTTTCTTAGTCAAACTACACTAGTGTAACCTGTTTCCAGGGCTGACATTTAACGGGCCTTGGTTAACTGTTGTTCACTGACCCTGATGAAATTGCCAGCTATGAGTTGCTGGCTGCTGTCAGCTCATTCACTGTGATGCCTTTTTGGTCTCGTTATTCTGATTAAAATGTTTGTCCCTGCACTATAATAACATAGACATAAGTATATGTTAAAGTAAAGTAAAGTAACCCATAGCATTATTGTCGCAGAGGTGTTAGCGATCTCACATTTCAAAGGCTTGGCTATATGAGGGCGGTAGCCATGTCCTCTCCCTCGCCGCTTTTACTTCCTGGACAGATTTTAGAGCATTGTCGGCCCACGGGCCAAACTTAAAAATGAATTAGCCTTTATTAGGTCTAGCCCCATGTTGATTGCTACACAAAGATGAAGACAAAAAATGTACTGACATAATCATGATGCAAGCAACCAGTCATAAGTCGTGTTTGAGAACCACAAGACTTTGCCAAAAGGTGGTTAAACGTCATTTTTTAAAGTTGCTATTTTCTACTTCTGCTGTAAATTAATCGTTCTTAAAAGTTATTTTCTTTTCCTATGGCTTATAGTTTCTACTGGTAGCCAGCCCCATGCCCAAATCTCTTGAACTGCCTCTTATGACTTGTCTGGCAGGTTAGTGTTACTATTTGTGCCAAGTTTTCAGGCTCTGATAAGATATGGGTTGTATTTAAAGAATATATCAATAAACAACATTAACTGTATCTGGAACTTGGCTGTTTCTAATGTTACCCTATGATTATTGAGCAGATTATGAGCATAAATGCAACTAATGACAGATTGTGTTAGGAGATTCGCTCCTACAAGATGGAAAGTCATTTATTTATATATGGACAAAGTAGGAGGTACACATAATATCAAAATAAGAATTTAAAAAGTGAGATGAGCTTTCATGGGGAACTTTTTGAAATCAAAATAAATTTAAATCCAACACAAACAAAAATGTCAAATGTAGAGGGGACTAGAGTCCATTCTATCATAAAAAAAGTAACCCATAGCATTACTTCCGTAGGGGTGTGATGTGTTAGCGATCTCACATTTCAAAGGCTCGGCTATATGAGGGCAGTAGCCATCTCCTCTCCCTCCCCGCCTTTACTTCCCGAACTTAACCGGTACCCATTTACGGCTGGGTCAACTCGGGAGCCGTTGCAGTCTGAAAAAACATTTCCACATCAACTGGGGAATGAACCCAAGACCACTCAGATGCGAAGCCAGTTCGCTAATCACTGCGCTACGCAGCTCCTTATTTTATTAATTCTATTGTATGACTCTAAAATACAGACAACAATGAAAAAGGTACAGATTTTCATCCATGGGCGACTGAAAAGAATTGAGAGACTGTAATGTTATGAATATGATAATATAACTGGTGGAACTGCTGGAAAGAAGCAGATAAATATCAATGGAACATAACATGAGAAGAATGATCGGTTATTGGTCTTTTGTATAGGACATGCATTGAGGAAAAAAGACGCTAGCCTTTCAAGACAATCTCTGTTCTGGAACCCCAAAGGCAAGAGAAGTAGAAACAGGCCAAAACACACACATGGATAAGAGAGCTTGAGTTAAATATAAAAGAAACAAGGAAGATGTGGCCAGAGATAGAATGGAAGACCTAGGCCAGGCATGTAGACTATTTGTTAAAGACTTGTGCTCCACAGGGTTTTGATTGATTGACTTATTATTAATCAATGGGGACCAGTACCAGTAGTATTTTTTATATTTGGGTATTACAATATATATATTTGCTTGAAAAAAAATCTTCTGCTGTCCTACAACTTTTTTCCATTGCTGGGGTAATCGAGAGGTTTTATAGGCTGAGAACTACAGGTCGCTTCGCCGCTCCTGTCACCACGTTGTGTACTGGCTATTTCACCCCCAACAGAAAAACAACATATACCATACCGGGGGATTTGAACCGCTGCCCCCTCTTATTGGCAGGCAGGTATCGAAACCATTTGGCCACGTGCTCCTCGTATATATTTAATATAAACATTAAATAAGGATAACGACCAAATGCGTAAGAGAGCGTTCTGGTCTACAATCAGGTGTGCCAGAGTCAGGAAGGTTGAGAATTAAGTTTACCACATAAAATAAAGTTAGTGGCTAACAGTAAATGTATTATTAAATGATGTATATAACTTACTATAAGATAACTACTTTCACATTTGTACATTGGCTTTATACTCTCCTTCCCTGGTTATAACTTTATAAGAATAACTTTTGGCCCAAGTGATCCACATGAGAAAACTACTACTAGTCTGACTAAATTCACTAAGTCGACTAAGTAAATCACATGATAAATGCACATCATTCTTTCCCTGATTATATAATAAAAATTGTTGGTTGAACAAATGCCCCATAAATTCTTTTATGTTTTCACTTATTTGTCTTCTTTTTGGCTAAGCGTGGCTTAGGCACGCCTCCTTCCTTCATCCAATCCAATGACAACGTCAACACAACCAACAACAGCGTCGACAGTCAGTTACTTGGGGTTGTCGATTTGGTTGTACCAGACGGCATTCGGCTCAAAAATGCTTGAATTCAAGATTTAAAACATTGTTTTTTTTCTGCAATGCACATCTCTACTAGTCAAGCGATTGCCCACACGTTTCGTATTTTATGTCTACACATCAAACGATTTCATTTCCATGAACATCATTACCCGAGCTGAAAGTTGAGGGTTGAGGTATCACTCACCTTATCAAGACACTTCAACTCTTCTGTCGGGTAGACAATTTTCGAACATTTTGAACACTTCTTACTCATTACGAAATAATGCACTGAAAGTTCTCTTTAATTGACAGTGAGTACTCAAAGAATGACAAGTAACTCGCGCAAATATAGACAAACTCTGTGGGGTTGAAATCAACAAATGTCTATTTCTGGTCGCGGAAATGGCTTCAAGCGGAAGTTCTAAATCTTTACAGAAGAGCTCCACGTCGCGTAGATTGTAAATCTTGACGCAACCAGAAAATGATCATACGTACGTGATGTAAGAACAGTGATTGCAAATATACAACAAGAAATCATTTGTCAAGAGCGAAGCTCTGACAACAACATAGTAACCTCCCAAGCATGTCGTAAGGCGCAACGAAAGTTGATTCGCCGCGTTCAATTACAAAAACCAACGTTGTAGCCAACATCTCTTCGACAAGGACAAACGACAAACCAATTGGCAGTAGACTGAGTAGCTGACTCTAATCTTAGGCGTTCGTCCTCAAAAAGACGTTGTGTTGCAGTTTACAGCTTGACTGTGATATTTGCACCTTTTGATCCGACACATCTGGCTTCAGCAGGCATTTTTTAGTACCGGGTTAGCCTTCCCTCTTCGATCGCTTTTCCTTAGCCAGTCTGCTCTGTTGCATCCTGTTATTCTGAATTATTGCGTGGAGGTGTAGAAAAGTCTTGGCAGCTAGGGTTCACTGGCCTTGACACTAGCGGCCACTGGAACTCATGCACTGCTCAGCATCTTGATCATGTTTTGTATATACATCCCCGAACGCAGAAGAAGAAGTAAATACAACATATGTTATCCGAGTACTTGAATATAAATTTGTCTATGCTGCAGTTATCGACTTCACACGAGTGGATATACATAGAGAGGAGTAGACCAAACCACAGGGCCACCTTAAAGTAATCATGCCCAAGGTATGACTCCCAGAAACTGCAGACAGTATCGTCTCGACTGACCAGCCAAACTACGCTGTGATCCATTAATTGTTGGAAGTCAATCCTTCTGAGCGGGGCCAAAGATGCAGCATCTGGGAATGAACTAGCAGCAGACATCGACTTATGACTGGTTGCTTGCATCAGGGTCAGTGAACCACCGCTGACAAAGATACTATTCCGCCTCCAAGAGGGGGGCTCTGGAAATGGGCTACACTGGTGTAGTCTGGCTACTAGAATAGGTATCACAGTGGAAAGGCAAACCCGGTACCCAAAGAATAGTATTAGTAGTAGCCCCCAAAAACGCCAGCTCAAATCGGATATGTCGTACCAAAAGGCGCAGATAACACAGCCCTACTGTAACTACGCCACAACGTCCTTTTCGGGATGAACACCGTGCTGTGTGTTAGTTTGGTCCGAAAGGGGAGTTACGAATAGTAACACTGTAATCTGCTAGGCATGTAATATGTGTCATTTAAGAATGGCTACCCCATCCTGTAAAAACTTTAAGCCCCCAAAACGTAAACAGATATAGGCAAGTCAACATTTGATTACTTTGCATGTATTTGTTGTAGATATATGGTCCACGGGGAACTCATGCGGTTTTAATTAATTGAATCGTACTGAGTTAATTTAATTCTTGACAACATTTCTGTGATAGCAGATTACAGTGGATCTCCTGACATCCGATATCTTCTTCTTCGTTCGTTCGTTCTCAATCTCCCGCTACCAAGCCCTGAAAAGGGCTTTGCAAGTAAAAGAATGTAGTTCACAGAACGGAATGCGTTATGTCGTGGTTTACAGTTTGACTGCGATATTTGCACCTTCCGGTCCAATACATCCGACTTCAGTAGGCATTTTTGAGTACCGGGTTGCCCTCCCTCTTCGATCCCTTCTACTTAGCCAGTCTGCTCTGTTGCAGCTTGTTATCCAGGATAACCGCGTGTAGGTGTAGAAGGGTCTTGGCAGCTCTGGTTCGCTGGCCCTGAAGCTAGCAGTCAGCTATGGGTTGCTGACCACTGCAGCTCATGCGCTGCTCAGCGTCTTGATCCCCGCACATCCCATATAAAACCATGTTCCCTCCGGATGTTGTGCAATGAGAGGTACCACATTAACCTCACCAGCATTGGGATCACAGTATCGATCCCCACCTAGTTGACGAGCATGTTTTCATGACGGCTACTTGGAGAAAACTCCCACAAAAGACGATTTGTCTATATGATCGTTACACTATTATGTAGTTATCACTTTCTTGTAGAACATAAATAATCTGTGACATGCCGATAGCATTGTCTAGATAGCAAGAACCATAAGTAGTTCATGATAGAGTGTTGTGTGTGATAGAGACTAGAATAGACTACTCTGCTGTGGCGTACTGAGCAACTACAAAGCAGATACAATAGTAAGTAGCATGTCCTTTGCAGAAGGTCGCTTCTTACTACCGCCAACCTATTTGGCTGTTATAAGTTTCTTGGCAAATGTGCAGTACGATAGCTTGCCATTACTTTCCTAACGTGGAGGATCGGGAAAAAGAACCCATGCCTGCCAAACTGAATACGGACATGATTCGAACCGGGTGCGCTGGAATTGTGAAACGGACGCTTCACATCTAGGCCACGTAAGCTCCTAGAAGGCAGATATGCTTGTAAAAAAAAGGAGAGGAGATCAAGAACACCCTGGAATCACATACTTTGCGTGAATCACATGCTTTGAGACAAATTGAGCTATCTAGACTGTCAGAAGAGAACAAAGCTAATCCAACAACGGTTACACCATACACTTGACCAACAGGGACATAATCACCATTCTTCCTCTCAGGACAGGGCACGACAGCTGCTGGCTGCTCCTCCACTGTGTACATGTAGGCTTAACCAATAAATTGTTGAGTGTGTACTGCAGGACTTAACTTAACGTCTTTATTTTGGTTTAGAAGACTCTACATAGTCTGTATATAGCCATTTTCTTGGAGAGTGGTTTAACCGATATGCGGGTTCACCTTAATAGACTCGAACACTGGAGCTAAGTAAACCCGCAATCAGTTAGGTGCCATCTATAGCTGCTCTTAATAAACCACATAGGAAAAGGTACAAATAACTTGGGTAGATTTTTAACTTGAATTGTGTCAGGGCAATGGCCGTTGAACCTACTCGTTTAGGTTTCCAACTGCCAAGGAATTTTGCATTATATACCCATACATCAGGGGCATTTTTACCAGAAGATCCACCTGAAAGAAATCCTGGTCTCCACCGTGATTCGAACCCACGACCTCCGGCACCTGAAGCAGACACCTTACCTCGAGACCACCGAGTTCCCCTGAATAAAATAGTTGAAACAAGACTGTACTGAATATATTGATGAGGAGAGAATCAAGTGGTTTGGCCACCTAAGGAGAATGCAACCTGACCAACTACCCCTATGTGCCTATAACGCACGACGATGGGGTTTTCGCAGACCGAGAACTAGACACGCGGCGATGAAGTCGAGCCCTCACATTTAATACAGGAATAAAAGAAAGTCTTTTCTCCCCATGTTTGGAGCCGATGTGGCTGGGACACCTTGGCATCCATATGGACGACGGACACCTCGGTTGCCTTCAATTTGCCGACGACATGGTGTTTATTGCAGAGACAGCAGCTGGGGCCAACCAAATGATGCAGCTACTCGATGGTGAGGGTAGGAAAGTGGGACTAGAGATGAATATCTCGAAGACCAAAGTGTTGCGAAATCGTTTCTCCAATTGTAATCCAGTCTTCCTTGGCGGGGTGCAACTAGATGTCAACGAGTACATCTGTCTTGGGCGCCTCCTCAATATGGAGACTAGGGAAAGGCGCGGGCTATGGTTAAATGACAGGGCTCGCAACCCGAAGGTGCTGGGTTTGATCCCCAATCACAGCACCGACCGGTGGAAGCAGACCCTTATAAAATGCAGGAGGAAGCAGGCCCTTACATAACAGGCATGCCAAAGTCGGATGCACTGCGCCGACAGACGCAAAATAAAAACACAGTGCAGCGCACACCGTCCTGGGGAATAGAGAAATAAGGCGAACGAAAAAAATATGGAAAATAACCTGAACTTGCATGACGTCACCGCGCGGACTGGGCATGTGTTCTTGTCCATGAATACGGTCCTGGACGGTTGCCAAGACCAGATCCTACCAGCCTCTCTCGTCACTTTCATTGTGCTCCCTGCGATGTGCTACGGTGCTGAAACGTGGATGCTAACAAAATTACTGGAGGACAAATTGAGAGTGACACACGCCTCTCTTTAGAAACGCTTTGAGGGAATCACTCTCCGGAACCAATGTATAAAAACCTCCACTATTCCGACATACGACGATTATCCTTCGTGAATGATGCGGTAATCGATGCAGACAAGACAAAACATAAATAGGTATTTCACAGCAATCTGGTATCCCCAAGGTAAAAAGAGACCGCGCGGAAAACCTTCAATGCGTTGGTCAGACTCCCTTGCTGTACACAACAACATCCGAAACACATATGGAGGATGGCTTACCGTGCACAAGACAGGGTTCACTGACGACGAAGTTTTGACCAGCAGTTGCGATAAGGAACGGGTCATCAAGATCAAGATAAAAGAAAACTATAAACAATAACCCATACATGGCTTGGCTTCGTTCGTTCTCAATCTTCCGCTACCAAACCCTGAAAGGGCTTAAGTAGCAGAACGTAGTCCAGAGAACGGAATGCGTTGTGTCGTAGTTTAGAGCTTGACTGCGATATTTACACCTTTCGATCCAACACACCCCGACTTCAGGAAGCATTTTTAGTACCGGGTTAGCATTCCATCTTCGATCCCTTCTCCTTAGCCAGTCTGCCCTGCTGCAGCCTGTTATCCAGGATCACCGCGTGGAGGTGTAGAAGGGTCTTGGCAGCTATGGTTCGCTGGCCCTGACGCTAGCAGTCAGCTATGGGTCGCTGACCACTGCAGCTCATGCGCTCTTTTTTGAGGTTAATAATTTATGTTTTTCTCTGAAGCCTTTTTTTATGGCCATTGCAATCCTTGTCTTAATTTCTGTCTCACTGTGGGCATCTTCTGTTATGGCTTGTCCCAAATATGTAAACTTATGTACTTGTTAAATTATTTCTCCATTGATGATCATATTTATTTGCCTATATTTCTTGGATATTACCAAAGTCTTTTGTCTTCGATGTGTTTATTTTCATGCCAAACTCTCTGTGCTATTACATTTTTTCAAGCAGCTTTTGCAACGTTGCTACTGATACTCCCACTATCGCCTGGTCATCGGCAAATTTGAGGACATTAACTTTCACACCGATAAATTTGACACCCCTATTACAACTCCACAAAACCGTGTACATCATAATGCCATATAAAATATAATTATAGGCGATCACGAATAAAAAATGGCTCTTACTGGATGCTACAAGATGCAGTTTTACGGAAGAATGTTAAAAATCTAATTGATAGCAAATAAGACTAAAGAGGATGTGTAGATTATAACGGGATGCTGGCAGTAAAACAATTACAATGCTGCCTTGTTCTTGAGAAGGCATTCTATTGAAAAAGCTGGGTTGATGTACAATGTAAATCATTTGCGAATTTGCTGAAAAAATAAAACAAATCGAAGTAGAAAGAAAATGCTTGACTGTTTAACAACATGACACAGAATATGGTAAACGGCCAAATTATAAACAACATTCATGTTATTATGTAGGTATTGTTTCTTCATTTTGGCTGGGTGTGAACGTTTCAACCTCAGACCGAATCCTTTTGAGTTTATCATGCCGACCAACGCTCAATTAATTGAGATTAGAGAAATCCGAGGATCGCCTACGACAATCAGCATGATGATGAAATAACAAACACAAAATGAAGTCTGTTTTTATTTTTGTTTATATAATTTTTTTTCTCACTGATTAACGGTCATAATACCAATGAGTTGGGCGGTTTACATTGTTTCTCCGAAACAAACGTCTATTAAATAATTATTTGTATAAGGTATTATACGAAACATATTTTGTACAGTCTACAAAACAAGTAAACTTCCTGTTCTTGCGCATAAATAACTTCCTTTCTGAAAAATGTCCAAGAGAGGTAGGTTGGAATTTAAATTGAAGGTGTCCCCTAATCCTACAAAATCTAGTTTATATAAGACTAGTTTTAATGCAAATCTATTACTAATAAAAATAAAATTGTTAATACAATATTAGACTCTTTACTCTAAAAGATTTTTGACTGTACTTGCTTATAAATATTACGAAGAATTGAACTTCACTCGGCCAGTCGCTGAGGAGTGTCTGTTATTATTTGTTTGTAATTGTAATTTAATCTTTTGAATTTCTAATTTGCTTTTAAACTTGATCATCCTATTAGGAAGAGGTGGTTCAGCAGGTGGAAAGTTCCGCATCTCTCTGGGTCTCCCAGTTGGGGCAGTTATTAACTGCGCGGACAACACAGGGGGTAAAAACTTGTTTGTGATTGCTGTCAGTGGAATCAAAGGCCGCCTGAACAGACTTCCAGCCGCTGGCATAGGGGATATGTTTGTGGCAACAGTCAAGAAAGGAAAGCCAGAGCTAAGGAAGAAAGGTAAGTGGTTTCACATTTGCTGTCTTGTCTGGGAAATGGGAATGTTAAAGAAATGTTTAGAATTTCATTTGTGAAGATGAATTGAATCTTACCCAGGGCAAAAAACAAGTCTATTTAGTTAGATAAGTAGTCTATACTATAGCATTTGATAAATGCCTTGTCCTCAGAATATTGCAATAGACCTATTATAGATTGTGCACACAATGAGTAGGTTTATTCTATTGTTCCCTGAAAAGGACGTTAAGTGGTGGTTTGCAGTAGCTTTCCTCACATCCTAAGCATGCTGATGGTGGGCAAGGGTCCTACAGGGGGTTTGGCTATGCTTGGCTTCATATGCATGTCGCTCACTACTACGCGGTTCACTTTGATCCCTCACCTTGTTTGCCAGGCTGCCATGAAAACAGCCATTTCCAGGAAGGCTACGAGGAAGTCGAGGTGAGGGTCTTGTACAGCATTTTTTGCCTGACCAGACAATCTTCCTTCCCCATCTGTTATAGGATTTAAAGAATCGTAACATTGTAGTCTGTCAGGTATGTCATAAGAAGCAACCGAAGAGTTTACACACATTACATTATCCTCTGCGTCAGTCTAGCACATGTGCCGTATACGAGGAAGCCAACAATATTCTGTATACTATGCACCGCGATCATTTGCAGTGCTGTACCAATGCAGACCAAGGTCTTTGGTTAGTTCATCTCGCCATTGCATAATAAGTGGGTGACCCCATGAGCATATGACCACCAAAACGTTTGTGTCCATCTGTTGTTGGGCATGCGTATCGCATATCCAGTCCAATGATTTTTGCGTGATATCCCTTCCATGACGTCCTGAACAAAAGTTTGGAATCTAATTTCTTAATTTAGGATATTATCCTGTATTGAAATTTTAGTGCGCACCGTTCCATTTCTCTGCATCTTTTTTGCGCAAGTTCCACACTTCGCATCCGCAAATTATTGCTGAAATGACCATGGGATTGAAAGTGTGTTTTCGCCGTGGTGTCTTTCATCTCTTTGAGTATTGGCTTAAGACTTAACCTTAGGCACGCTACATAATTTATGAAAAAAATTTGACCTAATTAATTTTCTTAATTAGTCGCTGTGGTAGTCGTCTTTCAAAATTTGTAACTTTTATGTTTGTTTGTCAATAAATATGATTTTCTGGCGTGTAGATACACAATAGCATAACGAACATGTGGGTGTTATTGTTTTTGTTGTATGTTTGTTAGTTTTTGAGATTTAAAAAGATGAAGTTGAAAATTTATGAAAATCTCGGGAAAAATTTGGACTCGACCACTAGGCCTAGTCGCTTCGATAGAAAACCATGGAAACCACAACAACGTATCGATACTGTGTTTACAATATCGCCACAACTGTTAGTTTCAATTCAAACGTAGTTCTTTCATTTAAACAAACAAAATAAACAGATCTACGCGATAAAAATCTTTCTCAACAACCTACTTCCCCTTTCACAAAAAGTCGGCTTGCTCCAAACGGCGTATACAAAATTAAAACTGTTCAGAAGCCATTTGTAATCGCACATACGATACTTTAACCGGCAAAATATCGTGTATATATGGAGGACGTACTCAGCAGTAAAAAAATGGCTGTCAGGAGTGACTCCGTACAACAACAACAAAAAATTTTACGCACACCGTTTTTGCAGGCTGAGCTGGTTAGAAGGGATCGGACATTGGAGTGCTAAAGGTTAAGGGAGTTAAAAAAGGAATACCAAGCTGCTTATTGTCATCTAGAGATTTTGTGGTTGGTATTTATCTCTTCGCCTAGGTATATAGGAGTTTACATCCTCGATGGTTTCCTCTCATAGTTTGATGACTTGCTTTGGACAGTAAGAAGTAAAGAGTTCATCCTGTTGTTACAAACAAAGTTCTCTTACCCCATTGGATAGTCAAGAGGGGCATTCTTGACTCTAAATAGCATGTAGTTCCTGAGAAATCCAGATGGACACCAAAGTTAGAATATTTAATGTCAGCGTCATGTCGGTTCTGCTGTAAGATGTGCAGAACGACCAAGGCCATACAACAGACTCCTTTAAATGATAATGGGCATAAAGTGACAGGACATGGCGAATCCTGAAATGAGGACCTATGTGAAAGGAGTCAACAACAGCCACTAGAACAACAAATTAAACAAAGAAAATCTGACTAGATAGGACATATGCTATGGAACATGACCATCCAACATATCCAGAGAAGACCCGCTCTCACATAGAATCGAATTCTCAAGGGAAGAGATGGGGAGGTATACCAAAAAAATCCACACAGAACAGAAGAGAATGTGAGAAGAAACTAAGAAAGAATGAATGATTATACCTGCAGAGAGAGGAGCCCTAGGCCATCTTTGTTGGTGGAATGTTGTCAATGGCAAATGCACAGAGAGAGGAGTGACAGGCTTGATTGATAAAGAAGAAAATCTCTTATCCTTCTTCGTACAATGTCAGACGTCAACTTGAATTTGTTAGAAAAAAGCAGCTGTCAACACTGCCATAGAGCTTGTCTAGTGTTGCCACTGGTAATGGCCACTTTTCCATTTGGCCATGTATCTGGCCCTAATATTCCTTTTAGACTCTTCTTAGGTCACTCTAGAATCTAGTTGTGGTAGTCTTGCACCTTCTTTTGCCAGTCTGGCTGCCTCCTCGTTGCCTTGGATGTTATAGTTGGATGGAACCCACTGTACCACCACTCCTTTTGGTGCTGACTGCTGGCATAGTTGACAGAGTACTGCTTTAAATCATTGTTCAGTATTTTTCTGGCTTTTTAGTGCTGTCTTCTTCTTCTTCTGCGTACACAGTCAGACAGTAACCATTATTTTCTCGAAAAAAGCGGCGGTCATCCTGAGACTCTCGCCACTACCATAGAGCTTGTCTTGCAGTTCCACTGGCAATGGCCACATCTGCTCTCTCTGATCCTCGTATGTCGGGCAGTTCTGCAGCAGATGTTCAGTGGTCATTTTACCAGTACCGCACGGGCATTCGTCGGTACACCCTATCTTCAATTTGTTGAAGAGGTGGTACCTCAGTCTGTTGTGGCCAGTGCGAAGTCTGAAGACAACGACCTGCTCTCTTCGGTTCAACTGGTAATAGGCATCGTTTTTGGTGTAACCAGTATGTTCGGTTTCCCATTTGGACATGTACCTGGCTTTGATAAGCCGTTTTGACTCTTCGTACGTCATACTGGTATCTATTTGTGGTAGCCTTGCACCTTCTTTTGCCAGTCTGTCTGCCTCCTCGTTGCCTTGGATGTTGCAGTGTGACGGAACCCACTGTACCACTACCCTTTTTGGTGCGGACTGTTGGCACAGTTTGCAGAGTGCTGCTCTTAAGTCATTAAGCTTTTTTTAGTGCTGTAACCACGGCCAGGGCATCTGTAAACAGGACTATCTGTCTTTCATTGCTTTCGCCTGTCAGCATTGCTTTCACTGCAGCCTTCAGTGCCTTCTGCTCTGAAATTGCTTGAGAATTTTCCAGTTGCAACTGACAGTGTTATTTTTCTACCATTTGTTAGGCTCAGGAATACCCCTCCATTCTGTGTTGTTTGTTACAGAACCGTTGGTGTATGCATGGGTCCAGTCCATGCTTGGGTAGTTTTCCCGTTATGTACCTCAGGGTTATGTCTCTTCTTTCTTTTTCAGTCTGGCTGTTCTTGTTTCCAATACCTGGTATATTTTCTACCACCTCCGGAGTGATATGCTGCTTCCATGTGGGTTTGCATACAGTAGGGATGGGCTTTGGTGTTGTTTTGGTGTTCATAGGGTCTTCGCTCATCTTTGCTTTGGCTATTTCTGCAAAGTTTCTCCGCTTTAGTTTTCCTTTTCCAAATCTATTTAGTCTCTGATGCATTGGATGGTCTGTCAGTCTTCTTAGTTTCTCTGCTTCCTGCTGGGCTCTGAAGTCTCTTCTGTCAGTCATGGATTGCAGATTTGTAATCTTTTCAAGTTCTACAATTGGCGTTGACTTCATGCCTCCTGTTATAACTCTCTTGGCTTGGTTTTGAAGTTTGCTAATTTTATCAAAGTTCGCCTTTGCTGCTGTTGTCCATGCCGCAATGCCATACTCAAGAACTGGTCTCACTCTTCCAGTGTACAGTTTCTTGAGTATTCTTTCATCTGCTCCCCAGCTTATGCCAGCAAGTTTCCTCATGATTGCCATTCTTTCTCTGGCTCTCATTCGATTTTTCTCGATCTGACTTTTCCATGCCATGCGCTGATCAAATGTGATGCCCAAGTAGTTTGGGTTGTCGTTTGGTCGCAGATATTTGCCATTAAGACTTATTTTGGTGTTCTGTGGTTTATTTGAAAGCGAATCTCTTATCCAATAATACAAGGGAGCTGTGTCACAGATAAAATAAAAATGTCTTAACTTCACTTTTAGTGGGGCAATTGAACAGAGTTAGCAACTCTGGTAGCTTTATAACTGCTCGAAAAACATCATTTTATTCACAAGAAAAAAAATAACATACATCTATACTGAAGAAGAGGAACATCAAATAATTACTGTTGGTGTCATTCACTTTTTCGCTCTGATGTGAAGCATATACTCCATTTAAAGAAAGCCTGTTTCCAAGCATTTGCAAACATTCACCTTTTATGTTCGAATATGGTCCCTTCACAGGAAACTTGTATCCATCACTTTTGCTGTGGTTTAATTGTAATGGCAAAGCTTAAAAAAAAAATGTTGCCAGCACTCTTTAGCCATGCTTGGAAAGTGACAGTAGGACTTCTTTTCATCCCATTAATATGATAGCTTGATATCTACATGTTCTTTTAAATGAAAGTGGCAGGTTTATATATCTACATGCTGTGTTCAGTTTCATTACAGCCACAACTGGTAATTGTTCACTGTTTTCTTTCTATCAGTAATGCCAGCTGTTGTTATACGTCAGCGAAAGCCATTACGGAGAAAAGATGGACTGTTTCTCTACTTTGAAGATAATGCTGGTGTCATTGTCAATCCCAAAGGAGAAATGAAAGGTAACTATGTACATTGTTTGGAATTATTTACAAACAAATTTACAAATGGAAGCCATCACCACTGCAAAATCATGTCAGTCATTTTTTGTGTTTCTCTGTTACTGGACTAATTATCCAGTTACAAGTTTCAGAATACCCAGCTGTAAATGTATACATGATAATTAAGGAAGTTAAGCAGCAAAGAACAAAACTAGCCACTGTACTTGATAACTAGCTACTTTGTATGATGAAGTCTCAAACACTGTCATCTCAGCAGACATTGCTATGGGACCGTTCCCATTTTTTTCAGCAAGAAGGTAATTGCAGCAGTGACCCCAAACTTCTATAATTACCACTCAAGACATCAAGATCTGTAATGCTGGTATTTATCAGACACAGAAAGTGCCTGATACAGCTCCTGACTTGGACAATAACTGTTCAGTGTGTATTATTTTCTTTCTATTCATTGTAAGGCCTACTGCTTCATTGAGCTCATTTGGGCATTACTCTGCCTCTCTGACACTGAGGATAACTGTCATCAACAAACTTTAGATGGCTAAGCATTTCTTCTGTCTTTCCAATTTAGTTTTGTAAAGACTTTTCAAGGGTTGCTGTGAAGAGTTTTTTTGGGGGGATTGTATCACCCTGACGAACACAGCGTTGTAATGATATGTTAATTGGCTGGAAGAATAAGGTAATTATCGCTTTTGAGAAGCCGTCATTTACTACTACTTTCAGCTCCACATACTTTTCAATGCCCTGATTTCTCAGGGCATTTAATAATGCAGGTATGTCAATGCGGACAAATGTTTTTTGTTTCAAAGTCCACAAACACAAGGGCACAATAGTAAAGTTGTCCATCGCAAGCAAAGATGGCAACAGCATCAGACTATTGCTGTGAAATGTGTTCTCTTATGGCTGTAGAGATCAATCCTGGAATGGCACACCATGCCACATTCAGGACGCACACATGGGAAACCGGCTGTGAAAACGTCGTGCGGTTTGCATATTTTCAGACCACATTTCGCCGACTCCCTGTGGTCTGAGCGCCTTTGGTGATAGTTTTGTGCAAGCATCTCACAGGAAGTGACATCAATATTAAAGCTTTTCAAAGACACTTTCATGGAATCTGTAGCGTTTCTTCTGCCCATCTGGTGAGCGTCTGCCTATTGTGAGCTCACCATAGAACAGCTGCTTGGGGATGTGCTCATCTGGCATGTGAATATGTCCCAGCCATCTTAGCTGAGCTATTTGCAGAAGTGTATGGATGCTCAACGTGTTAGTATAGCTAAGAATTTCAGAGTCTAGGCACTTTGTCCTGTCACTTGATATTGCGCAGACTGCTCAAGTGAAAATGGTGTCTAGCATTTCTCAAAATCATGCAGCAAAGTGGATAACACTACACCAAATACACTTTTACTTTGGTGGCGACACTGATTCCATGTTAGTTCGAGATTTGCTTGAAGCTTCCCAAACACAGAGCTCGTCTTGGCAATCCTGTTATTGACCTCACAGTTGATATTCACCTCTCCAGTTAAGGTACTGCCTAGGCAGGTGAAGCTAGTGGCAGCCTGGAGACATTGGTTCTGTCCAGTAATGTTTAGTTCAAAGTATGGCTCCCCAGGGACAGGCTATAAGAGTACCCCGGTTTCCCTGAGACCAAAGTTACTACATGCTTCAGAAAACTCCATCATGGCGGACTCCATATCTTTTTCTGAGCAAATGTTGAAGGCGCCATCGTCTGAGGACAGGAGATCCGAGATCGTGGCCTCACTCACCTTGGTGTAGGATTTCAGGTGCCTCTGGAAGAACAGTTGACCATGCACCTGATATGCATGCCAGTAGCAGCGCCATGTACAGGATCAGTGAACATTCCTGCAAAGACCAAGAAATTGGCGGACAGCTGCAGCCAAACTTCGCCATGATTTCCCGGAGTCGATCCCATTGATGGTGTCAAAGGTTTTGGTAAGATTCACAAAAACTGCAGGTCACAATTCTGTTCCTGACATTTTGCAGTTATGAGTAGTCAGTTCATGATGCACAGTACTCCCTGCTGGTAAATATCTCTGCCAGGATGGAACCGGGAACCTTACCTTTGGATATCAAACTAATAGCTTTCCTGACCTCTGTCTTGTGGTATGCTTCACATTTGAAGTACAAGAGCATGGTATGCTTCACATTTGAAGTATAAGAGCAAATAAGAAAGTTGTTTATAAGCTCTTTCATCTCCAACAGTAGTCACTGTCATACCTCACTTCTATTAAATATAATTGATACTCTTATGTAGGTAATTGACTAATATAACATTTTCTTGTATTCTGCAGGATCTGCAATCACAGGCCCTGTTGCAAAAGAGTGTGCTGATTTGTGGCCACGTATTGCCTCCAACGCAGGCTCCATTGCATAACATTTTTCAAACATTTGTGAAGTACATTGTTGCCAATACATGCCTGGCAGATTCTGGGGCTACAAACAAAAATGTTATTTTTACTTTTTTTTGTGATTAGAAGTGTCTGTGCACATAGAGTACTAGGTTGAGAGAGTTTTGTTACATCAGACTGCAATTTTGTAAATGAATTGGTTGTGTTGAACATGTATTTTGAGCAGTGAATGAACTGACGGCCACTCATAGCTGGCTGCTTGTCTCAGGATCAGCAAACCACAGCTAAGACCCTATTCCACCTCTACATTGCGGTCCTAAAAACAGCATAAGGGATATGGATTGCAGTGGACAGGCAAACCTGGTACTAAAAAAAGTATGCTGAAATTGGTGTGAAAGCCCTGCTGTATAAACTGTTGAGTAGCAAATAGTAAGAACACATTAACTCTTATGATCATCTTGTTTCCTAAGGTGGTGTGCGCTGTCTTTTATTATTAAATGCTGTACATCAGCATCCCATTTGGGCACTAACCTGCTGAATTTGACAATGTGGGTGTTTTGAGTTATGAGCAGTGTCACAAACCACTTCGCTACGCAGTATTAAGGGTGTTCACTGAAAGCCTGTATCAAAGGACTTAAGTAAACCTGAGCAGTGGTGGTTTTTGTTGCGCCAGGTATATTATCTAAAGAGGATGGCGTAGGCTAGTGGTTAAGTGACACGGCCCACAAGCCGAAGGTGCTACTTTCGCTCCCCAATCACAGCACCAGCCATTACCCCAGGGAAGCAAACCATTAGAAAATTCAGGAAGAAGCGGACTCTTACAAAAAATGCATGCTGAAATCAAATGTGTTTGAGCGACAGGCTCAAATAACAGTGCAATGAATACCGCCTTGGGGACTAGAGAAATAAGGTGAACTCGATCAGTCCATGGTAGCCTGAGGATCTTTCTATAACATTTTGACTTGGAGATTATCTCTCCTTGAGGTTTGGGTAACTTTGTTTTCAAGTATGACCTGGAATCAAGATGCAGCGCATGAGCTGCAGTGGTCAGCGCCTCGTAGCTGACTGCTAGCGTCAGGGCCAGCGAACCAAAAGACCCTTTCTACACCTCCACATGGTGATCCTGGATAACAGGCTGCAGCAGGGCAGACTGGCTAAGGAGAAGGGACAGAAGAGGGAATGCTAACCCGGTACTAAAAAAAATGCTTGCTGAAGTCGGATGTGTTGGACCGAAAGGTGCAAATATCGCAGTCAAGCTGTAGACTACATTCTGCTATTTAAGCCCTTTCAGTGTTTGGTAGTGGGAGAATGAACGAAGCCAAGTATGACATATGAAGAGTCCAAATGGTTTATTAGGACCAGATACAGGGGGGAAATGGGGCATACTGGCTACACCAAAAATGTTTATTACCAGTTAAGCAGATGATGGTAATCTGAAACTGCAAATGCCACAACAGACAGGTACCATCTATTCAATAAACTGAGGATAGGTGCTACTGACGAAAATGATCCTTTAACATCCGCATAATTTTTTTGGAACAAATTCGAGTCAGCGTACGAATAATAAAGTTGCCATAGTTTGTTCTGTGGTACAGGGAAAATCACCCCTGAACATCTGCAGCAAAATTGTCCAACATACAAGGACCAGAGAAAGCACATGTGGCCAACACTAGACAAGCTTTATGGCAGCGTTGACAGCCTCAGGATGACCACTGCTTTCTTCAAACAAATTCAAGTTGATGTCTGACAGTGTACGAAGAAGAGCAAACTGTGTACTAGGTGGCGTGGCATGTCAACTTCACATTCAGTCCAATTCTTTGGAATTACAGGTCGTCATTGATAGCAGCATATTCTTATGCTCTTTGTCATCAAGGGCTTTGCGCAAAAAAAAAAAACCCCAAAAATGGATTTCTGACCATTTCTCCATTAGCTTCACTGTCTAATTTTGCTGTGTTGCACTTCCATGTTCTGCTTGCATAACTTTTTAACGTGGCTTTGCAGTCACTGATCACATACTAGGGTGCAATTAAGTAGATTCTAAGAGTTATTTTTCCAGTGTAAGTCTCTAATGGATTACTTACTATACGTGCATAACCTTGTTGCTTCATGAATCCAACCACATAAGTTTGAGTTGTGAATTATTCCAGCCCACATCAAAAGGATGACAATATGTTAGAGCTGAAATCAATCTAACAAGTAATGAATGACAAACACTATATTAGCGTTTACATCTATCAGTTTATTAAATATAACAGTGGACTTGGATATGCAAACATTCTGTAGTCGTCGTCTTACAACACATAAAGTTGGCACTGTATCTAACTAAACAGTACAGATCTAAATACTGCAGCTGACTCAAGACAAACAAATATAACCAGGCACTAAGTTCTTGACTAATCAACTCAAAAGTAATATATGTAAATCCCACATCTCAAATTACATATAGGAGTTGCATGCATGTGCTGTCAACCACTATCTTATAAGCACTTCAAGATGTCGAACATAAATGGCAAGCTTACAGACTGCAATAGCTGACTGGTTCAATGTGTTACATTCCTAACAATTATTCATGAACTCTGACAAGGTTTTATGGTTGCTGACAGTGCATGAAATTATCCTAGTTTTCTATTCTTACAGGAAGCAGATCAGTTTATGAAAAGGGAACATGCATTCATTTATCTTTAAAATAACATACGATTCACAAATATTTAACTACAGGTTTCACAAATATTTAACTACAGGTTAATTTGCACAATCGCCCCATGGCTACAAGAAAGAAGTCATATGCTAACAAATTGATCTGTTAACATTCTGATGTGACTTATTTCCCAGAATATAGGCTTTATAAATCAAGCCTTATCAAATTTTCGTTGCAACATGGTGGTTTTGGATTATTCTGACTGTAAGGGGTTATGTTAATACAACTTTAATATGCTCACATCACACCACATATTCTAAAAGATTAACTATGCATTAATTGCAAACTGAGTTCACTCTGCAAAAACACACATTTCTTTAGAACATAGAAGTATTTTTCCTGGGATCGGTCGGCTGATTTAAATCCGGAGGATCTGGAATTCTCTCTGGCAGAAGATGTGGCTTAAGCACTGGCCTTGGCCTGTCTGTCTTATGCAGTCTCACCTTGGAAAAGTAGCCCAGTTCAGGTCGGTCCTGACCTAAATTCGTTTTAATGCAGCTATCGTAAGTCTCCTGAGTTCTGCGGCAACTGAATGAAAACAACATTGACAAACACCGATCACCAAAACACACGCTGAGCAGTCAAAAACCATGCAAACTAATTAATATAAAAATAAAGTGAATTTCCCAGCTACCCAACCAATCTTTCCAGGAAGGTTTAAAACTGGCAAATAGAGAATGTTATGCATGGGGTTGGCAATCTGTGTAATTCATTCCTACCAAACCAGCACGACAAACAAATGGATTCAGGATTCCCTAAAAGTGGTTAGGGTAAACCAAAGCAACTCCACCATCTGGAGTAACAAGGTAGATGATGACAAAGAATGAAATGTAGGTCCTTCCAGGTGATGAAAGGGTCTGTGCACCCTAAGCATATAAAGTGTGTTCTTTTACTTTCAGTGGGTGTTGAACAATGTTCACAATTACGCTCACGTGCAGCATGATTGTTTGGAGATATGTTTCATTGGGTTAGAAATTTGACATTTTTTTGGTGCTCATGTTATGTTTACTGCTGCAACATTAGCATTAATTTGATAAATCAGCAGGTTCATAAATGGCTCAATGTTATCCTTGCCTTCTGCATTTTCATCAACTGCATGAAGCATAGAGTGATACATATCTAGAAACCGCTTTCGTGAAAACAGCATGGTACCAAGGAGTGTACAGCTATAGTGACATTGACCAGTAGTCATATTTAACTGGCCCTTTGAATAAGAATGTGCACAGCGGGAATTTTGTTGAGTTCAGTTGTAGTAATATCCTTCCATTTATTATACAAAGAACGAGACATACATATTCTTTTCCTGGCAAAGGTATTAATTGAATTTATAAGATGCTCCTCCACCACATCAAATAATTTGTTGAATAATTCAACAGCCTGGGAGCTAGAATCTATCCAGAATTGCGAAGAGGATGAAAGCAAAATGGGTTCTGTATCTGACCCTCTGCAACTTGAATCCACTCTGGTTGGCACGCCTTAGCTCATACCAGCAATGTAACATTCCTGTGACTGGCAGTAGTTGTAGGTCTAGCAAATACAACAGACTTTACTTTACCACAACATCCATCTTGTTTAGCAATCATTCTCTTCTTCAAAGGGTGCGGAGTTTAAATTTTGCAGTCACAATCCGTCACGATGAGAAAATGAAGATCACTTTCAATTTTATTGCTGTCACTCTCTATGCTCTCTCTCTTGCTATGCTCTCTATTATCCCACAAATTCTTAACACTGCTACTAAATTGTTAAGAATTCATTCTGCCTTTGTTTACAGCATAAACGCTCATAGAAAATTGAACAAAATTAACTAAAATGTTAAATGTACTCTTATTTTTCTTAGCAAACAGAATAAGAATTCTTCTAGATTGAAACCTGATTTTAGTTTTCATTCTAATTCTAATAGTTGTCGATGAGGACCGCCGACATCATCCTTGTCACAGAATTCACTGTTGGGTGTGGGTGCGCATGTGGCTGAACAGGCCAATGCGGGCACGAAAAGATCTGCTACATATCTAGCACACAAGGTTTGTCGAAGGTGATGTTCCCGCTGTTCGTTATTTCCAGGTCTTGCGTCTGCTCTGGGCTTTCACAACACAGTCGTCTTCGCCGGTAGCTACACATAATTTGACTGCGCTTCTCCAGCCAGATCTGGTGTCGATGTCTACCTGGCAACTTTTCAGTGAGTCCTTCAGACCGTCTTTAAATTGTTTCTTTGGGCGCCCTCTCTCGCGCCATCCCTCTCTCAGCTCACTGTAGAGAAGCTTCTTTGGGAGCCGCTTGTCGTGATTTTTCTAGCAGTGCATGGATGCTGGGCATGTTAGCCCTCGAGAGAACCTCGATGTCAGTGACACGATCTTCCCATCGGATGTGGAATATTCGCCTCAGGCAACCTGTGTGGAAGTGGTTTAACCTCCTTGCATGTCCAGAGTATACAGTCCAGCTTTCGCAAGCGGATAGTGGGGTTGAAATGATGGTTGCACGGTAGACTTTGAGTTTGGTCTTGACGCTGGTGCCATGATGTGCCCAGACCATTGAGCGCATTCTACCAAAGACTGCGCTGGCCTTTGCTATTCTGTTTGCCACCTCATCGTCTAGGCTGACAGATCTCAACAGCGTGCTGCCCAGATATGTGAATTTGTCTACGACATTTAGCGTCTGCCCGCGGACTGTAGTCTCTGGTTTTGTGTACGGCATGCCTGGTGCTGGTTGGTACATGACCTCCGTTTTTTTGGCATTTATGGTCAGGCCAAAATTGTTGCATGCAGCAGAGAACGGGTCCATTCCAACCTGCATGTTCAGTTCTGAGTTGCTCATTAGAGCGCAGTTGTCAGCAAATACAAGTTCCCTGATAATGTCGCCAGCCAATTTGGTTTTGGCCTTCATTCTTCTGGGATTGAGTAACTTGCCATCTGTGCGGTACTTTATGGGTATTCCAAGCTCCAGTGATCTGAAGGCGTCTGTCATTGTGGCCGCGAACATCATGCTGAACAAGGTTGAGGCAAGTACACACCTTTTTTTTTACTCTGATTGATACTAGAAACGTTTTAAAGATTGCACCGCTGTCCAGCACACGAGCACACATGCCTTCGTGTAGCTGTTTCACCATGGTTATGAACTTGTTGGGGCAGCCAAACTTGGACATTATCATCCACAGCCCTCCTCTGTTTACTGTATCAAATGCCTTTGTCAAATCAATAAATGTGGTGTACAAGGCCTGATTTTCTTCCCTACACTTCTCTTGTACTTGCTGAGTGGCAAAAATCATGTCCACTGTTCCTCTTCCGGCTCTGAACCCACATTGGCTTTCTGGGAGGTGGTGGCTTTGTTCAAGGTGTTTGTTGAGCCTGTTTAGCAGTAAGCGCGCTAGGATCTTGCCTGCTACGGAGAGTAGTGATATTCCACGATGGTTGTCGCATTCCTGACGGTTGCCTTTTCTTTTGTACAGGTGAACGATTGAGGCGTCCTGTAGCTCCTGCGGAATTTTTACTTCAGCCCACATGTGGCAGAATAGATCAGTGATCCTTCTGGTGAGGGATGGGCCAGCTGTCTTATATACCTCTGCTGGTATTGCATCCGCTCCTGGAGCTTTTCCTATAGATAGTGAACTGATTGCCCTGTCGACTTCCTCCTCAGTGATGACTTCATCCAACACCATGTTCAGTTCCACCTGTGACATTCGCCGGATGGCCTCCTCATTTATGGACGATGGGTGGTTTAGTATTTTGCAGAAGTTGTCTGCACATCTGTCTAGAATCTGAACCTTATCTGTTAGCAGTGCTCCATCTGCACTGCGAACTGGAGTATTACTAGAGGGCTGCGGGCCGTAGAGAGTGCCTCGTAAAATCATTTGGTGTCATGGCGCTCGGCAAACATCTCAATTTCGTCAGCTCTTTTGTTGAGCCAGGAGTCTTGCATCTCTCTAAGCCTGGTCTGGACAGCTTTGCGAGCAGTATTGAAGGCAGCTTTTGCCGCCGGAGATGGTGTGTCCCTCTGGTATTCCCTGTGCGCTTTATGTTTTGCATCGAGAAGGCCCTGTATTTCTAGATCGTTATCGTCAAACCAGTGCTTATGCTTGCGCGTGAGTGGGCCAATGTGTTTAACAGCTGTATCGTAGAGTGTGTTTCTCAATGATGCCCAGTTTTCTTCGATGCTGTTCTTTTCAAAACGGAGCTCAGATAGTCTTGCCCTCAAGCTCTTCTTGGAAGCCTCCTCTCATGGGTTCGTATTTCAGCTGAGAGACATTTAGCTTCCTCTGTGGTTTCTTTCCCTGGGGACGCATTTTGGGCTGGATCTTGAAGTTTAGTTTGGCAATGACAAGTCGATGGTCGGTCCAACATTCTGCACCACACATGCTCTTCGTTACCATAGCATCCGCTCGATCCCTATGTCTGATGATAATGTAGTCAATGAGGTGCCAGTGGCGGGACCTTGGGTGCATCCATGTGGTTCTATTTTGGACCGGAAGTCGGAAAGCTGTGTTTGTAATGAGTAGTTCATTTGCGGCACATGTCCTCAGAAGGAGTAGTCCGTTACTATTGCATTTTCCGATACCATGTCTCCCAATGGCCCCCTCCCAGGCTGTATGGTCTGTGCGAACCCTAGTGTTAAAATCAACGAGGATGATCAGTTTGTCAGATTTGGGGACTGCAGCGATGAGCACCTCAAGGTCCTCATAAAACTTATCTTTTTGTTTCCTGAGCATTTGTCATTGTGGGAGCGAATGCACTGATAAGTGTTGCATGGCGCCCTCCTATTAGACGGAGACGCAGTGTAATTAGGTGGTCATTAATTCCTCTGGGCATGCTTGTGAGCTTTGCGACCATGTTGGTCTTGATGGCAAAGCCAACTCCAGCTTTACGGCGTTCTTCTTTGCTGCAGTTTTCATTAGGATAACTTAAAAGTTTTTAAGTTTAGCAATGTAACAAAAAATTTAAACTACAACACAACACATTACGTTCTCTGGACAACATCCGTCTACTTGCAAAGCCCTTTTCGGGGCTTAGTATGGGGAGATTAAGAACAAACTAAGAAAAAAAATATTGAGTGCAGTGATAGAAATTTCCAGGTCGCGTGTTGGTGTCCCCCTGCTACACAGTTACAGAAAGAAAAGTAGGATTTGACCACACTTACTTCTTGAACTCCATTTGTGATCCAGAGTGGTCAATACACTGAAAATATTGGTTGAACTCTGCCAGGCATGACTTCTTTACCTTGCGGAAAAACTCAAAACCACACCTTGTAACTTCTTTCCCTTCATTCAGACATTTTCTTGGGTCTCCTTCTTCTGTGCGACACAACATGTATTCCTGTAACAGTAGCAACAAGAGATGTAAGTTCCTCTTACTTATACATTTTCAGGGTGCCTAAAACCCACCTCCACTAATAAAATATACCCCATAATTGGCATAGCCCCACCCGAGATTCGAAGAAGCGTCGCAGGAGAAATCAAATGAGAAAAACAGGAGCATGACCCAAGGCACTCGATGTTTGGACACCAGGTCAGGTACAGAGCACAAGATTAAAATCCAGAAATATCTTCCTAAAATCAACACAGCCTATACAGACAAATGCTGAAAGTCACTGTATTGAGAGATGGCACGAATTGATGCAGGTCCCAGAGATGGAGCTTTGGGATGAACCTGCCCGTAGTCATCATCTACCATACACAACATGGAAGTCATTGAACAGACTTGTAACTGGTGTATCACAGTGCGAGAGGAATATGAAATGATGGGGATACACAGATGATGACACATGTGATTGTGGCACAATACAGGACCCGGACAGCCTGACGACCTTCCCCAACCTTCAGTAAACATGCAATAGGTGCAACATGCTAGAGGCAAATGACGGCCTTCCGTATCGCTGGATGCATACTGTATAATGTGGTGCTTGGACACAAAAAGTAAGTAAGTACTTACACATTATAACAATGTTTGAGTGGTGTTATGGATAATGAACAGGTTACTGGTATTCTTATTTTGAGAGAATTAAGAGCAAGACTAAAGATAATATCAAATCACATCAGATTGATACAATTCTGGAAACATGATCAATCAAAAAATAAGTATCGTGTTCTTTGTAGACCGTCGTTCTTACAACTACTGGTACCAATTTATTTGGCTGCTATAAGTTTCTTGGCAGGTATGCAGTTTGGTAGGTTGTCATTACTTTCCGCACGTGGAGAAGGGAATGTGTCAAGAAACGAACTTAATAACCAGAAAGGTACAACAAAACCAAATGGTGAAGAAGGTAGTATCTTGAAACAAATCTATGAAACTCAAGATACAGAATAAGATATAACTTGTAAAATGTTGCAGGTCCTGCTAGACAGATATGGTAAAAAAAAATATGCATATTTATGCATTATAATTTACCAGTACCAGAAAACTAAAATGTCAAGTGGAAAGAAAAGGAGCAAACAACACTATTGTATATGTACACTGACAGCGAGAAGACGTCTCTAGATATTTCTTCATCGACTTACTAAGATTTTGTATGGTTTGTCATGAACAAACAACAATTATTGTGAATTGAACACAATTGAAAAAGAAATTAAAGATATAACAAATATATACTGACAACAAGTGAAATCAGCACAAATGAGGAATTAGACTCTAGGTGTCATGTGCACAGCTCAGATAAACAATGACATCTGTGTTCATTAAGTGTACAATCACAGCATGCTGTTGTGGTTTTTTGATTTTTTGGCAAAAGTAGTCTGCAAAGGATATTCATAATGAAGTGTATGTCACATAAAGCATGCATAGCTGGATTGAGAAATGAGCTGTAAGATGGTCTTCAAAGTTGATTCTCGTTTAGTTTCCTATCTAAGACAATCAGGTTAACAGCCATACAAGCCAAAAAATGAAGATCCTGGGTTATATTATCGAAGGCTGTAGATCAGGTGAAGTGGAAGGATGTTTGCTGCTGCCCTAATAGTAATAATAATGTGTGATAGCCATCAACTGTTTTGTCAGTCATTGACTAAAAATCTTAGAACAATGTAAAAAAAGCAACATTGCTTATGAATCTCTCTTGGACAAAAAATGAACAAATATAGAAGTTTCTGAGAAGAATGCAACATAACATTGGAGAACTAAACATGTAATTTGTAATCTTTATGTCCAAAAAAAAATATTTGAGTGGCATTGGCGAATGAGATCTTTTACTTTTATCATGTCTTGTGCAATAGGACATAGTGATAGACGATGAATCGCTATCAAGTATGGCCACAATTTGAGATTGCTAGTACTCTTTTAAGTCTTTGTTTGGGTTGGAAGACTAACGTCTGGTCAGACAAAATATACTGATCAGACATGTTAGTCAGGCAAGACATGCTGGCCAAGACCCCCATCTCCGCTTCTTATCTTAGTTGCCCTCGCAGGAAACGGCTGTTTTCATGGCAGCCTGGCTAACAACCCGAGGGATCGACGTGATTCCTGTAGTAGTGAGTGACACGCAGATGAAGCCAAGCATAACACAACCGCCTGGAGAACCCCGATCCACCTTCAGCAGCACGCTCGGGATGTCAGGAAACTGGAAAGCTACTGACTACTGCAACCTGATTTTAGGGCGCACAAAAAAGTAACCTACCCATTGTCACAATGATTGTGGGCATTCGCAAACAATAAGTTTTTGTTTTTCATTACGACAGTTGATTGTGCAGACAGTGTTAGTGTAAGTTAGTCACTATTTAGTAGTGTAAGATAAATATTAAAAGTCAAGTTTTGAACTGGACTTACTGTTACTAGTGTTAGTGTTACTGTTACGTTAAGTGGTACTAACTAATTCAGTAATTGAAAATCCAAATGCAACGTTTACTTTAATACCTTTAGCAACTGCGAGGAAAGAATGAGCTTCCTACCTTGCAAGCACCGTCACAATATTTTCCAAGGTGGTGCGCTGAAGACCTAAAGACAGAGGAAGTAATTTCTAACTCTGGAACCGTTAGCTCCTCATAGCTCGGCAAATAATCCTCATTAGTGTACGGCATTTCTGTCAAGACTCCAGCCTCAGTGACCTTGGTCTAACCGGAAGTTGAAGACGTCAAATAAATAAACAGAGTTGTCTTTCCTTGGTCTTGTGTGGTTAAGCTTAAATTTGTCCTTCCTGCACTCGTCTTTCCCAATAAACTATAAGATATTTAAGAAATAGCCAATTTACCATTTTTTTTTAGCACCAAAATAAAAAAAACACACGCACACAACAAAATGAGCAATGAAATTTTGTATAATGTGATACTTAATCTGCTCAATCAGTACTTTGGCACAGTCTTCACAAAGGAGGACTGCTCCGAGATCCCAGAGCCTATAGATATTTTTCAAAGAGACATGGATACAGCGGGATTAAGATCAATCTGTATTACAGAGGAAATGGTTTTTAAAAAATTGGAGGGGTTGAAAGTGAATAAATGTCCAGGTCAAGATGGTATTCACCCAAAATTGCTGTATGAAATTAGAAACCAACTAGCAAAACCATTTGCTATATTATGTTCTCAATCACTTACAAAAGGGATTGTTCCGCGGGATTGGAAAGATGCAGGAGTGATCCCCTTATTAAAAAAAGGCAAAAAATCAGATCCGGCAAATTATAGACCGGTGAGTTTAACGAGCATAGTCTGTAAATTGTTAGAGTCAATAATCAAAGAAAACATTGTAATGCATTTAGAAAAATTTAATCTAATTAGAAATAGTCAGCATGGGTTTACTAGAGGGAGATCATGCTTAACAAATCTATTAGAATTCATGGAGGAGGTTACTAAAATCATAGATAAAGGGGAGCCAGTGGATGTTATTTATCTAGACTTTGCAAAGGCCTTTGATAGAGTACCTCATCAAAGATTATTTCGAAAGTTAAAATCACATGGAATAGGTGGCGAAGTTGCCAAATGGATTGAAAATTGGTTAACGGGAAGAAGGCAGAGGGTGGGCATAAATAAGGAGTACTCTGAGTGGAGTGAAGTGAAAAGTGGTGTGCCACAGGGCTCGGTTTTGGGACTAATTTTGTTCTTGATATATATAAATGATTTGGACATTGATATGAGATCCATGATTGCAAAATTTGCTGATGACACAAAACTATGCAGTAGTGTCTCATCTAAAGCGGAAGTGGATATATTGATGTCGGATTTAGATAAAATTCGAGAATGGTCTGTAAGCTGGCAAATGGAGTTTAATGTAGATAAATGTACAGTCATCCACATGGGTAGATCCAATATGGAACATAATTACAGAATGGGAGAAAACAATATTAGAAAGATAGATAAGGAAAGGGACCTAGGGGTTATAATAGATCATACAGGAAAGGTGAGTGAGCAAGTTAAGGTAGCAGTGAAAAAGGCAAATGCAATGTTAGGTATGATAAAAAGAAATATTAAACATAGGAGCAAGGAAGTGATCGTCAAACTGTATAAAGCTTTAGTTAGACCTAGATTGGAGTACTGTGTACAGGTGTGGAGTCCTTATCATAGAGGGGACATAAACATGCTAGAAAGAATACAAAAAAGAGCGACAAAGATGATAGTGGGATTCCAGAATTACAGTTATGAGGAACGACTCAGAAAAACCGGCCTACAGTGTCTCGAAGAGAGAAGAATTCGTGGTGACTTAATACAGGTTTATAAGATGATCAGAGGAATCGATAAATTAGACTATAACAAGTTTTTTAAAAATACAGCCACCTACAATAACACGAGGGCATAGCTACAAGCTGACTAAAGAGAGGTCCAGGTTAGATATTAGGAAATATTTTTTTAGTCAGAGAGTGGTGCCTGCTTAGAATGCATTGCCAGGGGAGGTAGTGGAGGCAGGGACAGTTAATGCGTTTAAGAATAAACTGGATGCGCATAGATTTTAGAGCAAGGTGATGTAAATGTAACTGGTTGTATACAGACTCTGCAGGGTCTTCTAAACCAGTATAAAGATGTTAAGTTAAGTTAATGGGCAAAGATACCCCGCACCCATCCAAAAATATCGCCTGCATAGTTTCCAAACTTAGAAGTCCTTTGCAATTTTGTCAGGGCTATATTTCCTGCATTGATAAATGAGATAAGTCAAATTGACAATATATTGCATTCTTATCCCATGTCTAATTGGTATATCTACTGTAAATATCGTCTAGATAGGGTTTTACGTGTCTGCGATCTGCAAAATCTAGTTTCGCTCGTTTCATACTTCTGTATGATTCTCATTCTGCGATCAGTTGTTCTCTTGAAAATGTGCATGTTATTTGTGGCTATTCGTTCTATCTGGAAGTGTTGATTGAAGAGGTCTCTGGTGATGGAAGAAATGCGACTGACGTGACTTGATGTAAGTGTTTATCTGACTTGGCTATACTTTTAATGATAATGAGGTTTGTGTAGTCCGAATCTGGGTTTTTTTTTTCGCTTCGACCTTTTCTTGCACCACGACCACAAGCGCTTAGACATATTATACATTAAGGATGGATGCTAGTGTTGTTCTAGTCTTAATTGTTTTTGTTTTTTTCGAGTTGCACCTATGTCAAAATGATAGAGTGCTTTTACTATGCGGTGGTCCCATGTGTGGTGAAAGGTGAGATTACTCCAACGTCGGTGACAATTTGTCAGTTGGAATATATATGATGGAGGTGTTGGTCGTTGGGGCTGATGCGTGTTCATCATTTCTCGGGTGGGGCGGATTCTCGAAGAAGATATTGACACTAATAGCAATAGGTCTCGCAAAAGGTTGCCATTTTTAAAGCCACCTCAATTGGTCTTTCTGTGGAGTGAAATCCAACAAATGTTTTCTATCTTTCGTGGGTCTGATTCTGGCATTTAAGTATCAGAGGACACTTTTGAAGTAGTTTAGACACTCGTGGTGTGTGTTAATAGACTTTTGTGATCCCGCGATTGGGGAGGGCACCTATATGATAGCGATATGGTACTTCTAATTGACATACGTCACAATCATCAATGCAGAAAGACAATGGTTGATGAAGCGAACGACTCGAACTCGATTTGCTGATGGGGGTTCAACAATGGTCGATTCTCCCTGATGTGCTACCTGCTTTACGTGAGTCAAGATATACTTCATACTCCTGTCTAAAGGCCGCCAACGGAACGAGTTGCATCACACCACAAGATAGGAAGCGTCACCAGCGAAGTCATTACAAATATTTTTAATTCATCATTTCCTGACCTCTGAGATCCGATGTTCTGCGGTAGACATACATTCTGAAAAGTACCCATACAAAGACGGCATCACGATAAAGGTGATCAAAGCACGTGGACAATAAAGGTGATCAAAGCACGTGGACGCCAAATCTAAGCAGCTTTTATCCACAGATGTTTCCTAGAAACATTAAATTCCATACATCTAGAGCAAGTCGAACACCATCGATGGCCTGACCATACCACACGAGGAAACGACGCGCGTTGGCCATCCAGGACTGCTCTATAGTAAGTAAAGATCCCGTCACGCCATGCGGCACATAGGAGATATTATTTTTGTAACCCACGGCACCTAGTGCTCTATGGCACCCAGACGAAAAGAAAAAGACCTCATGGATGGCCTCCTGTCTGATCAAAGGAATGGATAGTTTTATGTATTTTTGCCTTCTCAATTAATTTTATTTCCTTTTAATTTGTTTTCTTTGAATGATTTAAACAAAAATATATGAGTATATGATGTATTGTACTCATTTTTTTTTCAACCGTCTTTTGCGGAATACACAAAACGGCACCGCAATCCTAGTAAAATAAAATATCTTTTTGGTTGGTCCTAAATTATAACCTGAATTTGATTCAACCTTCAAATAGAAATGGATGTCCACCCACGCAGCCTTGCGTGATACCTGTTTACAGGAACGACTTCAAGAGTACACCCTGAGAAAAAATCTGCATTCCGTGCTATCTCCAGCCGTCTCGATAATGCCTTACCACTGGACAAAGGGAGCCCTGAATGAGAGAGTGAGCTTGACATATTGCCAAAAATATTCCTCACTTTAATCCAATTCACCACGCAAGTGACCCATTTTTTTCCTGTTTTTCTTGCGTTCTATTTATTTCTCTATTCCCCAAGGCGGGTGTACGTTGCACTGCGGTTTTTATTTTGTGGGTGTCAACCTAGTGCATCCGACCAGCATGCATTTTTATGTAAGGGTCTGCTTCATGTTGCATTTTCTAAGGGTTTGCTTCCCCTGGGTAACGACCGGTGCTGTGATGGGGATCGAACCCAGCACCTTCGGATTGTGAGCTGTCCCCCTAAACCACTAGCCCACGTCGTCCCAAAGTCACCCATTTCAGCGGACAGAGCAACTGGAAAAGGTTGTCCACGCGGTTGAACAGAGATAAAGTTATCTTTATCACTCGTGACAGACGAACAGAGAGAAAGTGGTCTTTATCACTCGTGACGGACGAACAGAAAGTGGTCTTCATCACTCGTGATGGACGAACATCATTGTACTCATGAAGAAAAATATAAGATAGTACAAATAAGGTAATACAAACAAATGTCCGTATATTAAGTGTTCGTACCAAGATCAACAAGCCGCTGTCCGAGTATCTGGGCAAACATTAGATTGGTTTGCAGTACAAAAAGGAGTCCGACAGGGATGTATCCTCTCACCTTATCTGTACAACATATATGCAGAATGTATAATGAGAAATGTTCGAGAAGACGAGAACATTGAAAGTGTCGACCCATTTACGATTGGGAGATACGAGATTCCAGAGTTACGATGCGCAGATGACACAGTGATACTATCAAGAAGTGCAGAAGGGCTGGATCAGCTACCTTCAGCCGTTAATGGACACAGTAAAGATCAAAACCTGTTCATAAACAAAACAAAGATAATGACCACCGACAAAACACACTGTCAGCATAAATTTACAGTGGGTGGTGAGGAAATAGATCAGGTCACACATTTTGAATATCTGGGCTTCAGAATTGACAAAAATGGCGACTGCTCGAAAGAAATCAGAAGAAGACTAGCTAGCTATGGCAATGCAGAAACTGAACAGCCTGAAGAAATTATGGCAGAGCACCAACAAAATGATAAAAGTAAAAGTCTTGAGAGCCTGTGTTTTTACTGTGACAGCTTATGGCTGTGAATCATGGACAATTACCAAAACTTCTAGATAAAGAATCGAATCCTTCGAGTCAAAATGTTACAGAAAGTTCCTCAAAATACCCTGGACAGAGAAAAAAAAACACAAATGTAGACATTCGGCAAGAGTTGAACATAGAGGAGAACTGGTTTATCAATTCCATTTTGGCTAGCAAATGCAAATACTTTGGTCACACCAAGAGACACAGCGGTCTTGAGAGAACGGTCATGGAAGGTATGGTGCCAGGCAAAAAAAAGGAATGGGTAGACCAAGAAGACGATGGCACCAAGATATCAAGGAATGCCTGGGTATGACTGTGGCAGAGGCTGGAGTTTTGGCAAGAGAACGAGTTTCTTTCAGACAGACTGTGATGGGAACGACGTTCTACAAAGGACATGCTACACGATGATGACCTACAAGAAATATATCTTAAAAAAAAATAAAAAATTACGGGTCTCACAATTTGTTAGTGTTGGGAATGTAATAAAACCTCCGGCCCACGCGGCCGGAGGAACATCAAATTCTAAAAAATAATAAAAAATAAATGAATAAAATATAAAGGAACATCGAGAGAACACTGAATCAACAGAAAAACTCTGTACAACAGAAACATTAACTAGTAGGTACATACAGCTACACGCACGCATCCATACACTGGCCAAGTAAGTACATTCTAACATAACCTAAAAGAATACAGTCTTGGGTTAAAAGCAGCGTGACTTCACATGTAGCATCGAGAGGCAAACGTTTAATCAAGAAAACAAAACTTGGTTTAGTTCAGTTCATGTGCCATCTCCACGTTGAAGGTTAGCTGCAACGTACTCAGTTCTCTGCCAGTTATTGATCATGCAACATGCCATACTTTTCCCTATCCATCATTTGCTATTATCCTTCCACTTATAGCGTTGTTTACATCCGGCACGTTTACATCCGGCACATTTACCTTCCATTTTTCCTTCCAGAATTACTTTCGGCAAAGTGCTATGTCTTTATGTGACCAAAATATATAATCTGACGGACTCTGATTACGTCCATCCATTACCTTTGCAATCCTAATTTCTCCAAGATTTCATTATTTGTTCTCTTTTCTGTCCAGAATCTGTGCTCCATACTTCTGTATATCCAAATTTCAAAGGCATCAATTCTCTTCTCCAATCGTTTGCTCACATCATCGCTCGCGATGGCCAGTTATTATTATGTTTCTACGTCATACAGTAAAGACGAGTGTATTTAAAACATCTGGTCAATTTCATTTGTAAGCAGTAACGCAGAATTAGAATAAACAGGATAGACTGAGCTATACCAAACGGGATAGAGAGAAAGATATGAGATCGATGAGAATGAAACGACCTACATTTATATTTAACCAGATGAACACGAGCTCACAAAGAGATGAGGAAGGACAGAAGGAAAACTGTGCTACTTTTTTCAGCAGACGTTCTGAGTTTTAAATGATAAAATACAAGAAAGAACGAGCTTGAAAAACTGGTTAACAAACGCTCATTTTCAATTTCAATTATTTGTGGCTTCAACAAAATTCTGATTGAACTAACTTTTATATAATTGAAGCAAGAAGAAACTGCTGGCAATCCCATCCCAAAACAAGGAGCAGTTAATTAATTTAGGCAATCATGCACATCATTTTGATAAAAGGACAAATGCAGAAAATGAAAATAGAAAACAGCAAGTAACAGACATACATGCGCATATGGAAGTGAGTTTTGAAAACACAATTATTAATCATAACGTAGGCCTTAATGTTAGATGTACCGTATCAAAACCCCCCTAAAGACTGAAGTGTTATCACAAGTTCTGACTCGGTCGACGGATCACGTGAACGTATGGTTATTTTAAGCAGGATAGTCACATGACGGGTGTACAGGCTGTTGATCAGATTTAATGTTTCAAAATGGGCATGAGAAATTTCACGATATTCCAGCCAGAGTTTATTTTGACATTTGCCGCCGTCTTTGTTTGTGTTCAGTCTTTTGTGCGGTTTGATTTAAGTGGAGATGGGTGGACTGTTACTGAAAGAGCATCAGGCGAGTAATCGTTTTATGTCACTTTGTAAGTTGTAACAATCCAATGCAACGTTCTGTCCTCATCGCTCATTAATTAATGATTAACAGTGTAATCCGGACATACTCATAGGCGCTGAATGTCTCTCTTTCTCTACTTTTATCTCTATCTTTCCCAGAATATGACGTAGTGTATAGATTATGATGGTTCCAGTAGCTCACTGGCTGTAAACACTAATGCTCTGTTCTCTTCTTATTCGCAATGTTGCTGATCCACATTTTGACGTCAATATATGCAGCCTGTGGTCGTATGGATCGCCAACTTATCCATTGCAGTGTGACGTCATCACCCAACAGGCGACTATTGATTGTTTCAAAATATTCTACCAGTAAAGAAGGTGTATGAAAACTTACAATCAGAGAACAAGGACGGAAACACAGAGCGAAGAATAAACACTAAATGGGAACGTATAAAAACCAGTATCCAAGTAGCAAATAAATCAATACCAGATTAAGAACTTAGAAAAAAACCAAGAATGAATGAGAGATGACATCTTAACTAACATAGAAGATAGAAAGAAGGCTAAAAACACTCGTGCATATCCATCACTACACAAAGAGATACGTACAATGTACAGGCTGGCCAAAGAACAGTGCTTGGAAGAAAAATGCAAGGTAATAAATGCATGGGACTAAAACACAGTACCAGAGAAATGCTTATAGAAATAAAGAAAACAACAAACAAGTGACAGGTAACACAGAGTGCTGGATGCATCCGAGATAAGAATGGGTGCCATTTTGATGGATGAGAAGGACATATCGAACAGATGGGCAGGGATCGAGACGCTGAGCAGCTCATGCGCTGTTCAGCATCTTGATCCCCCTGGAGGTCTGATCCATACCTACTATTCACTAAAGATATAGCCAATCCTGATGCAGTGTTGGCCATATCTTTCCTGATCAGCTGTTGCTATGTAGAAGTTATTATTCATTCAATGTTTTTTAAAATATTAAATGAGATTGCAGTGCCAAGGAAGAACACAAAAAATGGCACATGTAAATTGTCAGTCAAGCCGGGAAGTAAAATTATCACTTGATTTATTCATTTTATTTTTCTTTGGAACATAGAGCTGCGACGGTTGCTCTCCACGATTGTCTGATTTTGACTATCTTCTTGGACTCTACTCATGAGATTTTAGTACAACCTCATCTACTTTTCTTTGCCATGTGCTCTTTGGATTCCCAACTGTATTCTTCCATGTGGGTTCCATTTCAGTGCAATACCATTTCAGTGCAAACGTGATTACATTGTTAAGTTGCTTACTGAAATTGTGTTCTGTCCATGTCCAGATGTAACTGTTCCTGGCAGGGTTTCAGGATACATTTTCCACTGCCTTTGCTTTTCTTGATATTTTCTCATTAAAACAATATATATATATATATATATAATTTTTTTGAAGAAGACCTTTCGGTCATAATGTAGGTTACTTTGCTGTAGTTCTATCAACATAATGCATGAGTGGTTTCCTTGATGGATCTGTGTGTGACAAAGGCAATAATAGGATCACCACCACACTGAAAGGATATTATAAGATGCGACTAAAATTGCAGAGCCGAAGATGCAATGAATGAGAGGATAACGGTTATCGGCTCATAACTGGCTGCTTGCATCAAGGTTAGTGAACCAGTACTGACCAAGACCATATTCATCACCAAGTGGCAGTTCTGGAAACAGACTGCACTCATGCAGTATAGCTAAGTGAATAGGAATTGAAGAGGGGAGACATACTTGGTTCCAAAAATTGACCCTGTTGATATTGAATGTGTTGGGCCATCCCTACTGTACACAAACCTACCTGGAAGCAGCATATATTTCCGATGGTGGCAGAAAATATACCAGGTATTGGAAACAAGAACAGCCAAACTGAAAAAGAAAGAAGAGACATAACCCTGAGTTACACAACGGAAAACTACCCAAGCATGGACTGGACCCATGCATACACCGACGGTTCTGTAACAAACACAACACAGAACGGAGAGGCAGGGGTATTCCTGAGCCTGCCAAATAGTAGAAAAAAACACTGTCAGTGGCAACTGGAAAATACTCAAGCAATTTCAGAGCGGAGGCAGAGGCACTGAGGGCTGCAGCAGAAGCAATGCTGACAGGCAAAAGAAATGAAAGCCAGATAGTCTTGTTTACAGATGCCCTGGCCGTAGTCACAGCACTAAAAAGCCAGAAAAATACTGAACTTAATGATTTAAGAGCAGTACTCTGTCAACTATGCCAGCAGACCGCACCAAAAAGAGTAGTAGTACAGTGGGTTCCATCCCATTGTAACATCCAAGGCAACGAGGAGGCAGACAGACTGGCAAAAGAAGGTGCAAGACTACCACAACCAGATTCTAGTGTGACCTACGAAGAGTCAAAAAGGCTCATTAGAGCCAGATACATGACCAAATGGGAAACCGAACATACTGGCTACACCAAAAACGATGCCTATTACCAATTGAACAGAAGAGAGCAGGTCGTGGTCTTCAGACTCCGCACAGGCCACAACAGACTGAGGTACCACCTATTCAATAAACTGAAGATAGGTGGCACTGACGAATGCAGTTGTGGTACCGAAAAAATGACAGCTGAACATCTGCTGTAAAACTGCCCAAAATACGAGGACCAGAGAAAGCACATGTGGCCATCACAAATGGCAACACTAGACAAGCTCTATGGCAGTGTCGACAGCCTCAGGATGACCGCTGCTTTTTTCGAAAAAATACAGGTTGACGTCTGACAGCGTAAGAAGAAGAAGAAGAAGAAGAATGTGTTGGGCCAAAAGGAACAGATATCTGAGGCTCACTGCAAACTTTGACACAATGTAACAACACGTCCATTTTGGGATGAATGCAGAAGAACAAGAAGAAGAAGAAGACTAACATTGTGAAAGTAGAAGACTCTCCGACACACAATGAAAATGAAAGCCATATAGTCCTGCTTACAGATGCTCTCGCCGTAGTCACAGCGCTAAAAAGCCAGAAAAACACTGAGCTTAATGACTTAAGAGCAGCACTCTGCAAACTGTGCCAGCAGTCCGCACCAAAAAGGGTAGTGGTACAGTGGGTCCCATCACACTGCAACATCCAAGGCAACGAGGAGGCAGACAGACTGGCAAAAGAAGGTGCAAGACTACCACAAACAGATACTAGTATGACCTACGAAGAGTCAAAATGGCTTATCAAAGCCAGATACATGACCAAATGGGAAACCGAACATACTGGTTACACCAAAAACGATGCCTATTACCAGTTGAACCGAAGAGAGCAGGTCGTTGTCTTCAGACTTCGCACTGGCCACAATAGACTGAGGTACCACCTATTCAACAAATTGAAGATAGGTGGTACCGACGAATGCCCGTGCGGTACTGGTAAAATGACCGCTGAACATCTGCTGCAGAACTGCCCGACATACGAGGATCAGAGAGAGCAGATGTGGCCATCACCAGTGGAACTGCAAGACAAGCTCTATGGCGGTGGCGACAGCCTCAGGATTTTCGCCGCTTTTTTCGAAAAAATAATGGTTACTGCGTACGAAGAAGAAGAAGAAGAAGACTCTCCTTATGGTTTTTCACATCTCACCATTCACCCAAGCCAAAACTTTACAGTGAACAGCATTTACCTACTATCAATTACAGGGAAGGTATTTGCTAGAATCCTTCTGAATCACCTCACAGCTCATCTTGACAAAGTTCTTCTACCTGAAAGTCAGTATGGTTTCCGGAAAGAACTTGGAACCTCCTAAATACGATATTTGCTACAAGACAACTGCAGGAGAAATGCCAAGTACTGTGACATGTACGTAGGATTTGTTCGACCTGACAAAGGCGTTCAACACTGTCAATAGAGAGGGTCTATGGAGGATCATGACAAAATACGGTTGCCCAAAGAAATATATTGCAAGCTTGGGTATCTTTCTACGGAGAGACAGCTGTTAGCTGTACAGAAGGTTCCACCTTCTCAACAATGCTTATTTATCTTGGGGAACAACATTAGCCAATGCAGCCTTGAATCAGTGACCTGTAGAAGTTTCCAGAATAGCAATGAAACCACCATTTGACTGCATTAGAGACTCCAGCTCCGTATTTTTTCTCTGAGTTTACCCCCACATGAAACGTAACCATATTTGTAGTTCCCATATAAAAATGACTCGTAAATTTAGTTTCTACAAAAAATTGATGAATATTTGTCTTTGTGTTTTTCTAATTTGACATTCAGTTTGATTGTAGCTTTGGGATTTCTATATGATAATTTCTTCCATCTATCAGGTGTGAAAGTTCCTGGCAGCGTCCCGGGATCTATGTACACTGCGCTTCGATATCAGGGCATCCTGCCAGACCCTCTTTACAGAGATAATGATGTCAAGTTTGAATACCTAGGACTTGGCAACTGGACCTACTTTCGAACATTTTCAGGTACACAGTGAAAGCAGAATGCAAGGGAATGCTATTACTGTACATTACGCCCTCATAGTCCATTAATTTCCTTATCTTACATCCTTTGCCTATAATTTAAAAAATATAAATATTTTTTCAAATTTCGTGGGCTGCCAGGAGGATTTAATGTGGCTAAGAAGTATATGCAGGGGGTTGCTATAGCTGAAAGGTTTCCCTCTCAAAAGATGACAGCACATAAACAGTGGATGTTCCTACGAGTTTCAAGCCTTCCCTGGTCCAAAAGAAGGTGAGATCCAGTGCCTTGACCTATCGGAGATGAATGATAAAGTTTTTGGTCTCGTTTACATGCTGTTCATGTAAAGTAACCATTGACAGTTGTAAATCAAAACGATCAGGCTGTTATGTGCTGTCTAGGCAAAAATTCTTCTTCTTTTTCTTCTTCACTCATCGTCAAATCAAGGTCCCGGTTTCTCTTACAAAGGACCATTGTTTGTAAGGCTGTTCTGATCTTCAGCCAATCTGTTTCTATGAAAATGTACTTGCTGTGGGATAAGTAAACTTTTTGATTCCATATGCCAGGTTGCTCTAGTGTTAATGATTCGTTCCATTAGTTTCACCACAAGGCTGAGTAGACTAATAGGTCTGTAACTGCCTGGCTTAATGTTGTCTTTCCCATGTTTAAGGATGAGGACAGTCCTTGCCTTCTTCCACACTGTGCGGACAGTTTCTTGTTTCCAGCTTGTGCTAAAGATGTGTAGCAGTTTGTTCTTTGATACTTCTCCCATGTTAGAGAGCATTTCATTAGTGATAACATCCTTTCCTAGGGCTTTTCTCTTCTTGAGTTTATTAAAGGCTGACTCCAGTTCTGTCTTGGTGATATTTACTATCAGAGGACAAACATTCTAAAGGCAGTGGAATTCCTATTCAATATTAACCTGCGAATGAATGCCAAAAGGTGGTGACCCCTACATCATGCAACAGGCCAATCACCTGTTTGTCTGCACATTCTATTGCAAGTATATATGAAAGGACATCTACACCCCAAAGGGGTAGAAGAAGAGTAACTAATAGAGGAATATGCTTCAGCAGTCACTGCACAGTTTCAGGCAAGGTGTGTATTTCAACCTTTTGTTTGTTTTTGTTGTTGCGTTCATCTTATTTCTCTATTCCCCAAGGCGGGTGTGTGTTGCACTGTGGTTTTTATTTTGCGCCTGTCGGCCCAGTGCATCCGACTTCAGCATGCATTTTATGTAAGGGTCTGCTTCTTCCTGCATTTTCTAAGGGTTTGCTTCTCTGGGGTAACAGTCGGTGCTGTGATGGGGATCGAACCCAGCACCTTCGGATTGTGAGCCGTGCCACTTAACCACTAGGCCACGCCGTCCCTCAACCTTGATATAAAAAAAGCTTAGACTCTTACAAGGGTTTCTTCTTCTTCTTTGTTGTTTGTTCTCAATCTCCTGCTACCAAGCCCTGAACAGGGCTTTGCAAGTAGCAGGATGTAGTCTGGAGAACGGAATGCGTTGTGTTGCTAGTTTACATCTTGACTGTGATATTTACACCTGTCGGTCCAACACATCTGCCTTCGACAGTTTACCAGGGTTTGAACCCGTTTCCTGACTTTTTCTTCGTCCTTATCACCTTAGGGCATAGACCATCAAGCAACCCTCTCCAAGTAGACCAGTTATGTGATATATTTTCCAGTTTGTTTAAGCTTCTCTCTGTTTTTCTTGTATCTGCCTCTAGGTCTCTTCACCATGTGTTCATTGACCTTCCTTAAACTTTTTTTCACTGCGGGTTCTATGACAGACTGCCTGGTGATAATTGCCTTGCGGCCTTTGCATTTAGTAGGCTACTCAGCACCACCTTCTTTCAAAGATTTCCTTTCTTAAAGAATTTCCTTGCAGACAACTTACTGATGCTGTCTTGGTAGAAACAGTTCTGTACTTTTGCATTGAAATATATTAACATTTAATATCACCTATGTGTTACCGGGGCATAAAAGGGGAGCAACACTGCAGTGGTCAGCGACCCATAGCTGACTGCTAGCGTCAGGGCCAGCGAACCAGAGCTGCCAAGACCCTTCTACACCTCCACGCGGTGATCCTGGATAACAGGCTGTAGCAGGGCAGACTGGCTAAGGTACCCGGTACTAAAAAAATGTTTGCTGAAGTCAGATGTGTTGGACCGAAAGGTGCAAATATCGCAGTCAAGCTGTAAACTACGCCACAACGCATTCCGTTCTCTGGACTACATTCTGCTACTTAAGCCCTTTCAGGGTTTGGTAGTGGGAGATTGAGAATGAACGAAGCCAAGCCATTATATTACCGAACCCCATTAAAGTCAATGATCCTGAAGTTGGTTATCACACTCCCAGATAGCCAGAGTTCTGCTGGCCTGAGCATAACTCGTTCAATCTGAGTCACACGTAGGAACTAGAAAATGTATGTTCACAATTATAATCCATTTAGAATGATTAATATAATGCTTACATTACATTGAGGTTATGTGATACTTGCAAGTGATTGTCGACATCCATTCCACAGTGTCAAATGAAGTGGTCAGCGCTAAACAAATCTGGCTAATTTGTGAAGGTTTGGACACAATAGCAACTGTTATTGTCAATGGAAAGAATGTTGGCCAGTCCAGTAACATGTTTGTGCGATCAGCTTACAACGTGACTGGGATTCTCCAGGTAATGTGAGCAGCTCAGCGTTGACTGGAAGAAGTATGAGAATCAGTATAAATAATAGGATGGCTTACCCATGTATTGTCGAGGCCCAAATGGTAGCAAAGAATAGTAACACTGTAACCTGTCAGGCATGTCATAAGAGGAGACTTAGAGGGCTGACATGGGGCTGGCTATTTCATCCTTATGAAACTATAAGCATTAAGAAAAAGAAAAGAGGACATCTGCACCCGGTGATGGTAGAGGAGTAACTATGTCATGTCACATCATTAAAGGATGGATACAGGGTTGAGGATTGTTGCAGAAGGAAAATCAGTTAAAAGAATGCTGAGAGCAGTTAGAATTATGGCTGAGATACAAACATGTCTGCAAACCTATATAACAATGGTTTTGCAACTGGCGGCTCACAGGCTAAATCTGGTCCTCTGCTAGATTCAGCTTAGCATGAGTCTTGTAGTCAGAATTTAGATTATTTTCACAAAATTATTACAATGGGTTACATTAAAAAATACATTAGAATCTATTTTTAAGGTGGTTCATTTTACAATGGTCACTTTTACCACTCAAGGTGGGGAGGAAAACTAATGTTTGGTCAGGCAAAATATACTGATCAGACATGTTAGTCAGGCAAAACATACTGACCAAGACCCTCACCTCAGCTTACAAGCATCCCTCCCTGGTAACGGGCTGTTTTCATAGCAGCCTGGCAAACAAGATGAGGGATCGACGTGATCCCCGTAGTAGTGAGTGACACACAGATGGAGCCAAGCATAGCACAACTGCCTGGAGGACCTTTTCAGGGTGCACAAAAGAATAACCTACTCATTGTGGGTATTTGCAAACAACAACAACCACTCATTGTCAAATTAAGAAAAGAAGGTTTTCATCTGCTTTTCTGTTATGCCTGTATAGTTGTATCAAGGCAGTCTATGTTGTATATCACTCAAATCCAGTTCCATGTTTGCTAGCTACTTAAATGATTCTCATTTTTGCTCCAGGTAAAGAATTAAATTGTCACTACAGCTGTCTCCTTTACAGGAGCCTTTAAAGGTAGTTCAGGATGAGAGAGTGAGGTTGAAATATTGTGCAAATCTTCCTCACATTAATCCAAATCACAATCCAAGTCACCCATTTCAGCGAACAGAGCAAAATGGAAAGATTGTCTTCCATTTTTACAATCAGTGATCTTCATCATATGTGATGAACGAACATCATTATAGGAACCCAATATCTGAGCATTTGCTGTGGGGTCTACACAATAAAATTGCTAACCCCACACAACCTTCTTTAGTCACCTTGGAAGGTTACAGTGGACCTATTTCTGTCAACTCAATAACCACTTGAGTGATCAGATATAATGTTCAGTTCAAAACACTCTCAACAGATTTTTCAGAACATGACAAGAAGTCATATCGTTGAAACATGTACACATTGACTGTGAAGTACACTGATGAGAACGAACTAAGAATCTACTGGCCAGCCAATATTATGTCACCTGGCCTCCATGAAAGCGAGTTGTTGAGCACTATCCTAGATTGCTAAAGTGGTCTTGGTATAATATTACTTGTAGTATATTTTCAATCATTTCTCTCACTAGAGTGGAGAAAACACCATTGCTGTTAACTTTTACTCCGCCGTCACAGAAGCCTTGGCCAGGGTCAAGAACTCTACTTACACTATTCCACCAGAGTGCCCCACTCCTGCTCAGAATGGACAATGTCACATTAACCAGATCAGAAAAGAGCAATGTTCATTCAGCTGGGACTGGGGACCATCATTTCCCACACAAGGAATTTGGTAATTTGTCTGTGTGGATGGCTGCATGTGTTTTCAGTAGAAGAAACATAAAAATGCCAGTCCGTTGGCTGAACTCAAGATATTGGAAGAGAGATGGGGTGTGCAGATAATGTTGCAGAGATATCTGTACGGTTTTGATAGATTGAAAGTGTAACAGCAAAGTTAATTTCTGCTGATGAAAATGTGTACACCTGGCCAGCCAAAATGTGTATAAGGGAAAAAACTAGACATGAAAAATGTAAGAGATTAGCAGTGGATTACATAACTGTAGACTATTCTCTTTGAATAAAGAGAAGACAGCTAGAGATATTTTAAATCACTAACTAATAGATTGAAGACATTTTGTTATCTAGAAGCACATTTTGGATTGTTTTGATCAACTATTATGCAGACTCTGATAAATACATCCCCTGTGCTGTAAATGGGTTTAAAAGAATCAACCCACTTTAACTTACTAACAAGCATGTTGTACAAGATGACTAAAGAGTAACCTCATCATGTTGAACCATTTGGGGTCGAAAATGCTGCAGTGAATGAGCTGACAGCTCAACAAATACATTCCATTTTTTCCTGTCCTGTGTCTTTTGTTCCAGCTCTGTCCACATTTTCCCTATTTCCTTTCTGTTTGTCTGGAGCTACATAGTGCCTGAGCAACTTCCATAGTAATTCTCTGTATAAGTTGTCAAATGCTATTTCTCCCTTCTACACCTCCATGCGGTGATCCTAGATAATAGGCTGCAACAGAACAGACTGGCTAAGGAGAAGGGATCAAAGAGGGAATGCTAACCCGATACTCAAAAAATGCTTGCTGAAATCGGATGTGTTGGACCGAAAGGTGCAAATTTCGCAGTCAAGCTGTAAACTACGACACAACGCATTCTGTTCTCTGGACTACATTCTACTACTTAGGCCTGTGTCTGGGTTTGGTAGCGGGAGATTGAGAACGAGCCAAGCCAAGCCAAATGCTTTTTCTTAGTCCATGAATCCAATATAAAGTTGTGAGTTCCATTCCACAGTTTGTTCAACTATTATTCCCATTTTAGCTATCTGGTCTGTACAGGATCTATTTGAATGACAGCCTGCATAGTTGCTAGTATCATTCTGGGTACTACTACCCCTCATGCTATAAGTGCTTTTTGCAGTTCTTTTGGAAGAATTCGGACCACGCCCTCACTTTAGTGTATGCATTTTTCAGTGTGCCCTGGGGACATCAGCATTTCTCCTGCACGGTTTCATCCTCTTAACTCTGTTTAGCCAGTCCCAGGATAGCAATTTTTTTAATCTGCCAGTTTTCCTAGGTGAAAACAAAACAAATAAATCAGCGATGCAGATTGCTTACGACTTTCTTTGCATCGGGTTAGTCTTCTTGACAGAGGCCTTTCTTCTGTCTTGAATGGCTGAGTTGTATATTTCTTTATAATTGTCTTGTTTATTTGTAGCTTAATTAAAGTTTCTACAGGATGACTTCATTTGTTCTCAATCTCCCACTACCAAACCCTGAAAAGGGCTGAAGTAGCAGAATATAGTCCAGAAAACGGAATGCATTGAGTTGTAGTTTACAGTTTGACTGTGATATTTGCACCTTTCGGTCCAACATATCTGACTTCAGCAAGCATTTTTTTCAGTACCAGGTTAGCATTCCCTTTTTTGATCCCTTCTCCTCAGCCAGTCTGCTCTGTTGCAGCCTGTTGTCTAGGATCACCACATGGAGGTGTAGAAGGGTCTTGGCAGCTCTGGTTCACTGGCCCTGACGCTAGCAGTCAGCTATTGGTCGCTGACCACTGCAGCTCATGGGATGCTCAACATCTTGATCCCGTTTCTACAGGATGAGGTATCTGTCCCCATGCCCAATGTTCTCTTAGTTGCCTCTTATGACATTCTTTGCAGGTTTACAGCATTACTATTTTTTTCTCCCCTTTCAGATTTTTTCAATTATTTGGAAGGTTTCAGTGGTTTTATTATTTTCCACCTGAGTACTACTGAAATATATATTTACATAATTTGTAATGAAAAACCTTTTATGGGGAGAAAACATGTACAAAACAGTGTATGGAAATGACAAAAATGTGCAAAAAACTTTAACATTAATGGTGACCCATACAAGGTGACAACTATGCACAGCTAAATGTTATCACACTACTGATAGTTTCAAGTTGTCAACAACAAATCCAATTTAGAGGACGGCATCCTGCCGAAGACGGATGTGTCGTACCGAAAGGTGCAAACATCGCAGTCAAGCTGTAAACTGGCTACACAACACATTCCGTACTCTGGACTACATCCTGCTACATGTAAAGCACTGTTCAGAGCTTGGTAGCGGGAGATTAAGAACAAACGCAGAAAAAGAAGAAGAGGGGACAGCTTGGGCTAGTGGTTAAGTGACACAGCTCACAATCCGAAGGTGCTGGGTTCGCTCCCCAATCACAGTACTGGCCGTTACCCCAAGGAAGCAAACCCTTACATAAAATGCATGTCGAAGTCGGATGTACTGGACCAATAGCAAAATAAAACAGTGCAACGCACACCGCCTTGAGGAATAGAAAAATAAGACGATCACACACACACACAAAATGCAATTTGTACACATAATATCCTGAAAGTTGATGTTTTTATGTTTGTTTGTTACAGGAAACCCATTTACATTGAAGCCTATAACAGTGCAGTTATCAAGGAGATCACCGCTCTTGTTTTGAAAGGTAATCTACAAATTTAAAAGGGTGGAGTATATTGAGCTGGATAAAAGGAACAGAATGACATCATGACCTTGTTCTACCTGTTAGAGAAAATAGCTCTGTACCACTTAAGGACTTTGTTTGATGCTTTCCCATCAAAAGCCCAAAGCATCATAATCTTTACAGACTCACTATCTGCCCTTCAAGCTCTGGAAGATGGTGGTCACTGTAGGCCTGAACTTACCAAAATATCCCTAGATGCCAACCAACTTCTCACATCCAATGAAGTCAGAATAGTTATACAATATATCTCTGGTCACTCAAATACACCCTGGCAAGGACAAGGCAGACAGACTGGCTAAGAAGGGATCAAGTTAAGAACAACAATACACACCAACAACTCTACAGACAGCCAAACAACTACTGAAGACTGCGAACAAAGAGGCCTGGCTGAATAGATGGGCAATTGGAAATACTGGGAGAGAAATCTACAAACATATGACCATCCCAAAGACAACATCAACCTTCTGAAAAGGAGAGACCAAAGCACCATTTTCTGACTTTCCACTTAACATATACAGCTGAACAGCCACTTGAACAGAATCCGACCAAAACATACTCCAGAGTGCTGGCGGTGCGCACATCTCTATGAAACTGTTGAACATCATCTTTTTGAATGCCAGGCACTTGTTAGTGTTAGGGAAGAGCTTCTTCCTCTGAGGCCAGACAAATGGGACACTTTGTATGGAACTAAACAACAGCTTACAAACACTTGCAGATACCACTATATGGCATTGGAGCAAAGGGCAGGAGCTCATAGGCCGCTGGATCAATAACCAACCAACCTGTTTGAGGGACATATACTATATGGCAACTAGTATAATTATTGTGGAATCACAGAGAGTGAGAGAGCTGATGCCCTGTTCGAAGCAGGTGGCAAGATGGAGCAAATTATCCACATAGTGTCTTACTAAGAGTAAAAACAACTATAATCCACAATTATAGTACAGCTCAGCATGGAAGAAAGACATGGAAGTGAGCAATAGACCTGACCCAACCCACCAGCTCCACAGACATCAACAAACCACCATCTTTCACCTGAGAACAGACCACTGCAGACTTTTGGGTTACCTACATCAGCTCAAGATATCACACACAAGTGACTGCCCATGTGAAACCGGAGTCCAGACCCCTGAACATATCCTGCTGGACTGCCGAGTTTACAGAGACGTACTATGTCAAATCTGGTCAGAGGGAGCCAAAATGACGCAAAAGCTGTGGGGCTGCCATCCGGACCTGGAGAGGACTCTGGACTTTGCCATAGTGATGAGATTACAGATCTAACATGTCCATAAAGCCTGAACCCAGAAGAAGAAGAACAGCCTCGCTGTTAACTATGACACAACATCACAAACATACTTTTCAGAATGAACGCTGAAGAAGAAGACGAAAGACACAGTGAAGCATAGGTTTTTTTCTGTTGGGGATAAAATTAATACCTAGCCTGTACACTGCATGGTGACAGCTGAGGCAAGTAGCCTTTATTTCTCAGCCCTATAAATCCTCCCAGTGAACTCCAGCAATAAGAATAGACACAACAATGATTGTGTTGTTACTCATAGTTACATGCCATGTTTTAGGACAACAGATCAGGACAGATTATACATTTGTTTTCAACAGCCTAACTCATTCACTCCAGTATATTTTGGGTTTCTGGACAAATTTATTTATGCAATGTAAAACTCCTGGTAGGAAGTAAAGGTCAATTTAGAAATTCAGGAAAAGTTGTGGCTGAGAAACATTTAAATATAAGTATAGAAAATAAATGTTCAAGCCAGTTTATTAATTCAGTAGCATTGCTAGAAAGTTTGCAAGTCAATATATCTTCTCTATGGAGTGGAACAGTAAATCTTATTTCCTGTCAAAAGCTGGTATCAATCAATTAAAACCTTTGCTGACCTTTGGGGAGCATAGCTCATCACAAATTCACGCTAAGTCCTCATGTCATGGGCAATCCATGTCTTCAAAGTCTTTTTTGTATTTGCATCAAGCTCTCTCTGTCATGAAAGATTAGGCATGTCTCTACTTCTCTTGTTCCTGTGGTTCCAGAATGAAGACTGCCTTGTAATGCTATCAACTGGTTTTCTTTATATATGACTTATCCAATTTAAAAAACTGGTATAAACTTACAAAATAGAATTGGAGACTGTACATGTATTCAGAGATCCTGTGTGGATTTGAGTGCCAATTTTAGAGGAGGACTCTGCCAAAGACGGATGTGTTGGACTGAAAGGTGCAAATATCGCAGTCAAACTGTAAACTAGCGACACAACGCATGCCGTTCTCTGGACTACATCCTGCTACTTACAAAACTCTGTTCATGGCTTAGTAGCCGGAGATTGAGAATGAACGCAGAAGAAGAAGAAGAGTAGGACAATCGAACCACTTCCCCCTACTGAACATGTCATAATAGGTGACTTACCGAGCAGTGTGCACTGGGCTAGCAACTTCATGATGTAAAACCAAGTGCCACAGTAAGAGCTCTTATGATTCTGTAGCTCTGGTTTCATGTTTGGAAGACCACTGTAGTGATGACCCAGTGTTTCTACTGAAGCACAAAAGCAATGAAGAAGGATGACGTATGTTAAGAAATGTCATACTTTATTTTTTTCTGAAACATGGAGAACAACAAAAACAACAACCAAAAAGGTACAAACTCTCAGAAATGGGTGCCTGCAGAAATAGAGAGATTGAAATGGTAGGACAAACATAAAGGAAACGATGAGGGGTGCACAGATCCGGAATGGATGACTTGTTTATTTGATGAAGACATGTGCTCAACAGGGAGCTGACAGGCTCTGATTTATTTGATACTTGACTTCATTTTATTACACTTTGATATAGTCACTTTATTGCGACAAGTGTGATAAACTGACAAATTATTTGTTGATTTAGCCTGAGCAAGTTTTATTATTTTCAGTGAACAATCAGTGGGTGGTTCAAATTAATGTCTTCTTTGACCTCAACATTGTCAAGGAGGTTAGAGGTCAATTGTATGCTGCAATAGCAGATTTGAATGTGATCTATAGCCAGGAGGTGATAGTTACACCAAGCAACAACAGCCTGATGTTGGCATTGTCAGTACCATCGGTAATTATAGTTTTTTGTCTGTCAGTACAAACAATGAATACAGTTTTTGTCTATTGGTACAAACAGTGAGTACAGTTTATTGTCTTCTTCTTCTTCGTTCATTCTCAATCTCCCGGTACCAAACCCTGAAAGGGCTTAAGTAGCTTAATGTAGTCCAGAGAACGGAATGTGTTGTGTCGTAGTTTACAGCTTGGCTGCGATATTTGCACCTTTCGGTCCAACACATCTGACTTCAGCAAGCATTTTTTGAGTACCGGGTTAGCATTCCCTCTTCGATCCCTTCTCCAGTCTGCCCTGCCACAGCCTGTTATCCAGGATCACCGCGTGGAGGTGTAGAAGGGTCTTGGTAACTATGGTCGCTGGCCCTGACGCTAGCAGTCAGCTATGGGTCGCTGACCACTGCAGCTCATGCGCTGCTCAGCATCTTGCATTTTTTTGTCTGTCAGTACAAATAGTGAATGCAGTTTTTGTCTGTTGGTACAAACAGTGAGTACAGTTTTTGTCTGTCAGTACAAACAATAAGTACAGTTTTTGTCTGTCAGTACAAACAGTGAGTAGTTTTTGTCTGTTGGTACAAACAGTGAGTACAGTTTTTGTCTGTTTAGACCAGTGTTTCTCAACAGGGGCCCTGCTGCTCCCCAGGGGGCATTTTGGAAATGTCAGGGAGCATTTTTGATTATCATGATTATTGGGGGGCATTTTTCGTGATTCTCGATCATGCCAGTGAGTGTATTTTGAAAAATTAATAATGACAGCTAAATAATAATAAAATTTAATATTACCAGCTATAATCACAAAAGGTGATTAGTACCATGATTGAAAGAAATCCAAGTGAAATAGTTACTTCTATTCCACTGAGCAATGGAATGATACTGTGTTTAGAAGAATAGATGAGATGGCAACTAATGTTGATAATCAACTTTGTCAGACTTTGCAATCAACCAAATTTTAATTACAGCTTGATGAAAGCACAGTACGCGACAATGAAGCCTTGCTCCTCGCACATGTTAGATTCGTGAAGAATGAAAAAGTTGTGGAAGAAATTTTATACTCAAAATTGCTGACAGCAGATTCCAAGGGCTTGTTGATCTTTGAAATCATTGAAAAATATTTAATTACAAAAGACATTTTTTTGGTAATGTTAAATCATGCAAGCTCCTGCAATGGTTGGTCGCTATCGTGGTTTTCTGGCACACTTAAAAAAAGATGGGATGAAATATCTTAACAATTCATTTTGTTTTTCACTGGCAGCACTTAGTAGCCAAATAACTTAGTGACAGACTCAGCAAATCAATGAGTGTAGTTATCAGTGTTATTAATCAAATCAAGTCACATTCCTTGAATGATCAATTATTTAGTAAATTGTGTAATGGCAATGATGCTGAGTTTGAACATCTTCTCCTACGCACGGAGGTAAGATCGCTGTCCAAATGCAATTGTTTGAACAGATTTTGGGCATTATTTGATACCATTATGGAGTTTCTTGATTCAATGAAAGAACAGCTTAGCATTGAAACTGAAGTACTGCATAAAGATGTGACCTATCTTTCAGATATATTTGACAAGTTAAATGATGTCCTTGTTAAGCTGCAGAGGAACAATATCAGTCTTATCAAAGTGAAAGGAGTTATTATGGAGCTCATCAGCAAATTGAGATTGTTTAAAAATAACCTTGGTCGTCGTGAACTATATCAGTTTCCTTATTTAAAGCAGTTAGACAAGGGCAGCTTGAAAGTTGCAGATTTGGAAATGTATTGCTGCGATTTAGAGGCTGGTAAGAATGATATGATTGTCAGATTTAAAGATTTGCAGGAACTCAACATACCAGAATGGGTGATTCATCCGTTTGAAACAGATGTGGAACTTGTTAGTGGACATCTCCAATAAGCGTTGATTGAACTACAAAATGATTTTAAGGCAAAGGCACGGTTTAGTAACGTTCATTACGCAAAATTTTGGCTCCAGATTAGGATGCCTTATCCTCTTCTTTGGCAACAATTAAACTGCTTATTACAGCATTTTCAACATCATATTTAGTAAAGAAAGGGTTTAGTTCTGTAGTGATGCTGCTGCAAAAACAATAAATCGATTGCAAATATGTGACAGAGGAGACTTGAAACAAATATAGAACCAGATATTGTTCAGTTAGCTGTGTCACACGAAGCACAGGGATCATACTAAATTTAATTGGTAAGTGATTTTTTTATAACAAATCAATCTTTCATTGAATGATTGAAAACGAAAGATTCAAAGTAATGTGAGGGGTATGATTGTTGTGGAGAGGGAGCGTTTACACATTTTTCGTGAGATAACGGGGCGCCAGCTCAGTTAGTGTTGAGAAACACTGTTTTAGACTCTTTATTTTAATTCACAGTTACACCTCAGCCTTGTTTTTATTTTGTGGGTCTGATGTAAAAATTCTGGTTGTATGAAATTGACATACATTAACAGGGGTAGTCCACAGATTGAAACACAAAATCATCAGACTGTATTTTTACTTTTCATATTATGAAATGATAATATCTGTTTGTTATTGCAGACAACAAGTGTGCCACTGTGGTGGCCTAATGGCTATGGTAGTCAACCATTATTTAATCTTAATGTGTCCTTCAGCTCTGAATCAGACACAACACAAAAGGCAATCAGGATTGGGTTCAGAACTGTTGAGCTGGTGCAGGATCCTGTGTCCAACAAGACAGAAGATGGTTGGTTTTAGTTATGCCTTTTCTTTACAGAAGCAGAACCAATTACATTTAGAAGTAGTTTTCTGGATTGGAAAGAAAGCTCTAGAATCATTAGTCTATATCAGTGCTCTTCAACCTTGGCGCCAGCAGCCACTAGTCGGTGGCTTTAGCTTTTAGGTGGGCAGTAGCATAATAATTGCATGCTGTACAAAAAACACAACCTGAGGAAACTATGGCACAATACCAGCAAACTAACAAAAGTGCATCTTTTGAGAAAATGTGTTTTTCTGTGACAGCATACGGCTGTGAATCAGACAGTTACCCAAATATCGTGTGGTTCGAGTCAAAATGTTATAGAAAGGTCTTAAGAATACTGTAGATAAAAAAAAAAAGAAGAATGCAGACAAGAGTTTGGCATAGAGGAGAAATTGGTTCATAATTTTCATTATGGACAGAAAATTGAAAAACTTTGGCCACATTAAGATACACAGCGTTCTTGAGAGAATGGTAATGGACTCTGAGTGGGGTGAAAAGTGGTGTGCCACAGGGCTCGGTTTTGGGACCAATTTTGTTCTTGATATATATAAATGATTTGGACATTGATATGAGATCCATGATTGCAAAATTTGCTGATGACACAAAACTATGCAGTAGTTTCTCATCTGAAGCGGAAGTGGATATATTGATGTCAGATATAGATAAAATTCGAGAATGGTCTGTAAGTTGGCAAATGGAGTTTAATGTAGATAAATGTACAGTCATCCACATGGGTAGATCCAATATGGAACATAATTACAGAATGGGAGAAAACAATATTAGAAAGATAGATAAGCAAAGGGACCTAGGGGTTATAATAGATCATACAGGTAAGGTGAGTGAGCAAGTTAAGGTAGCAGTGAAAAAGGCAAATGCAATGTTAGGTATGATAAAAAGAAATATTAAACATAGGAGCAAGGAAGTGATCGTCAAACTGTATAAAGCTTTAGTTAGACCTAGATTGGAGTACTGTGTACAGGTGTGGAGTCCTTATCATAGAGGGGACATAAACATGCTAGAAAGAATACAAAAAAGAGCGACATAGATGAAAGTGGGATTCCAGAATTACAGTTATGAGGAACGACTCAGAAAAACCGGCCTACAGTGTCTCGAAGAGAGAAGAATTCGTGGTGACTTAATACAGGTTTATAAGATGATCAGAGGAATCGATAAATTAGACTATAACAAGTTTTTTAAAAATACAGCCACCTACAATAACACGAGGGCATAGCTACAAGCTGACTAAAGAGAGGTCCAGGTTAGATATTAGGAAATATTTTTTTAGTCAGAGAGTGGTGTCTGCTTGGAATGCATTGCCAGGGGAGGTAGTGGAGGCAGGGACAGTTAATGCATTTAAGAATAAACTGGATGCGCATAGCTTTTAGAGCAAGGTGATGAAAGTGTGACTGGTTGTATACAGACTCTGCAAGGTCTTCTAAACCAGTATAAAGACGTTAAGTTAAGTTACGTTAAGTTAATATGGCACTAGACAAGAAAAACAGAGGCAGACCAAGAAGGCAATGCACCAAGATATCAAGGAATGCGTGGGCAAGACTCTGGAACAGACTGGAGATTTGGCAAGAAATTGAGTTTCTTTCAGATGGGCTGTGATGGGAGCGATGTTCTGCAAAGGACATGCTACACGATGAGTCAAAACATTCAAAATACACAGACTCAGTAGATGATAGCGAAATTTTCTTCCATTTAGATTTTAGTGGATGGTAAGGAAAATTTACCCTCACAAAAGTTATAAAAGTGGGTGCCAGGTATAAAAATGTTGAAGAGCGCTGGTTTAAATGACATAGGAATACAAGAATTAATTAATTTCTCTTTTTTCCTGGGATTGGAAGAAGACATAGGAATAGCAGTTTTGTCAAAAAATGATGCAAACTGACAAACTTATAGGTGTTCCATCACCATCTGAAAATGGTGAAGAGTGTGGATACTGATGGTTTCAGTAGTTTGTTGGTTTACATATACTCCTGCCCCATCCTCTTAAGTGTCCTTTCCTGCTCAACCCATAATTAATTGCATCATTCTGGGATCTCTTGATTGCCAGTTTATTGATTACAGTGTCAACATACAAGAGCTGGTCATTGATTGATATCAGAATGCCATCACTTTGACTCCTGGACAGAATATGACCCACCATCTCCTTTAGCTCTGTTGGTAGTGAGAATTCTGCTGTAGAGAAGCATATTGCCCTAAAGATATGGGATGCCCTGTCTGTTTTTTCTTAATTTCTGTGAAAGGTACCATTTCCAATTTCTTCCTTGAGCTCATTCTCCTTTTCATATATGCTTCTAATATTCCATGTTAAAAAAAAAACCAAGTCCAAAATTCACACTAATTCGTCATCTGTCTGTTGTCTTTGCATGATGGATGCCTACATGCCGGCCACCATTAGTGGTTCACAGCTGTGTATTTGGTATTTGCAGCTAACCTCCAAAAATAGAGGCCATTCAACAATCCACCACTCAGCTGATGTGCTTAGGGCTGAAGGTGCAGCACAGTGAATGAGCTGACAGCAGCCAATGATTTATAGGTGGCTGCTTGCATCAAGGTCAGCGAACCAGAGCTGGCCAAGACCCTATTCTATCTCCGAGCAGTGATCCTGGAAACAGGCTGCACAAGTGTAGTCTGGCCAAGAAAGGGATTACAGTGGCAAGACAAACCAGGTAGCAAACAAAGTCAGCTGAAATCGGATATTTCCGGCCGAAAGGCGCAGATATCTCAGCCTCGAACTATGCCACAATATCTTTGTCTGGATGAATGCCAAAAAAGAAGTAGAAGCTGCTGCGCCTAGTAGGAGGTCCAACTCCTCCTGCAGGAGAAGTAGTAGTTATCAATATGAAAGTTATCAACATGAGTATTTCTAATGTACGCAGTGGTCAGCCTAGGGTTATTGGTATGTCCATAGTGCTCGTATAGGAATGGTCTTGATGTTGGCCATATGTTTTTGTGTACCTCATACAAGTTTACTGATTAAACCATTGATTGTTATACATTTTTGATGTTTATAGGAGGATGTTTTTAGGGGACCCAATGGTCTCGAGCTAAGGTGTTCGCCTTGGGTGCTGAGGTTGCGGGCTCAAATCAAGATGGAGATCAGAATTTTAAAATGTGAAAATCCGATACAAATTTCCCCTGATCTCTGAGTAGTGAGATCAAACACCTGTGTGCAGTGGCACAAACGTTAAAAATTACTTGGCAGTTGGAAATCAAAAAGAGTGGGCTTCATGGCTGTTGCTCGGGCAAAATTCAAGTTAAAAATCTACTCAAATTATTCTAGGGATTCTTGTCCCACGAAGAATATATCGCAAAAGAGGACTGTGTGGTTATAACATTAGGTTTTGGTTATTTAGTTAACGGAGCCGCATAGATGGCGCCTGACAGGCTGTGGGTCTACCTTGCTCTAATTTACGCTTCCATAACCACCAGTCCCAAAAATAGGCGATCGTATATTCCAGGGGCTACCAACCTAATGGTTGATAACAGATACTGGGATTGATCTGACAAGTCGCCAGTGGATTTTTACCTGCCAACAAAATATGAAACTATGGAGGTCACACACGACATCTAACGACACAAGTTGACTGAAGATAGATAGATAGATAGATGGGTGGGTGGGTGGGCAGGGTAGGGTGGGTGGGTGGTATTGGGCTCTGGGGGCGGGCGAATATTGTCACAACTGAGTAAGCCACTGAATATGTTTACTTCCTTTCAGGCCTGACATTTTACTTTCGAGTAAATGGCATACCAATATACCTCAAGGGAAGTAATTGGATTCCAGCTGATAGCTTTCAGGAGACGATAACCCTAGAGAGACTTCAATTCCTTCTTGGATCTGCAGCAAATGTCAGCATCAACTCATTACGAGTCTGGGGTGGTGGGGTGAGTCATTGTTGATGTCTTTTACCTGTTTTGACATATCTTTTCTTTGGATATATTGTCTTTTTCTTCGTTCAGTAACAGTTTATTGTTAAGTACTATTTGGTGATTTGCCTGACTGTTACTGGGGTCAAAAATAGGAGCAAAGAATGTATTTTTTGGAGACCTATGCTCAGCAGGCAGCTGGAAAGATTTTGATTTAATTGATCTCATGGTTCTAATGAGAACTAGAAGAAGCAAGTCAGATGTGCAAATGGGATTAAGATGCTGAGCAGCACATGAGCTGCAGTGGTTAGCGACCCAAAGCTGACTGCTAGCGTCAGGGCCAGCGAACCATAGCTGCCAAGACCCTTCTACACCTCCACGCGATGATCCTGGATAACAGGCTGCAGCAGGGCAGACTGGCTAAGGAGAAAGGATCGAAGAGGGAATGCTAACTCGGTACTAAAAAATACTTGCTGAAGTCGGATGTGTTGGACCGAAAGGTGCAAATATCGCAGCCAAGCTGTAAACTCCTTGTCATACAGGTGTTCAAGGACCGTTATAATATTTCCGTTGATTTTATACATCTTCATAGCGCTTTATGCCTTACCCTATCAAACACCTTCTTAAAATCAATAAACACATGATACAGTGTTTGCTGCTGTTCTAGATATTTCTCGCTTAGCAGCCTTAAATTAAATATCTGTTCTGTAGTGCTTCTTCCCTGTCTGAACCCTGCTTGCTCCTCGGCAATGATGTTCTCTGCTTGGGGTTTCAATCGGTCGAGGATTAATCTAAGCATGACCTTGCTAGGGTGGCTGATGAGGCTTATTGTTCTGTAATTTTGGCACAGCTTTAGGTTTCCAGACTTATGTAACGGTATAACCATTGATGTTGTCCATAAGTCCGGCCAGTTTCCTGTCGCCCATATTTTGTTGCAGATGTGTGTCAGGCCTTCCACCACTACCTCTCCACCTGCCAGTAAGAGCTCTGCTGGTATATTGTCCACGCCGGCTGCCTTCCCTCTTCTCAATGTCTTTACCGCTGCAGTTACCTACGTCTTCCTGCATTATCAGTTGGTTATCCTCTATATTTGTTGGTGTTGGGGGGGATTGTTTTCTCAGGTTCGTTTCGTCCTTCATAGTTATATAGCTCGGAACAGTACTCTGTCCATTGTGCCAGTACGTCATTTTCCTCAATAAGGCACTTACCGCTTTTATCCTGGATCATAAAGTTCCTGCCTTGTCTTGGTGTTACCAGTTCTTTGACAACCTTGTATGCTCCTTTAGCGTCATTTCTGTTGAGTCTCTCTTCGATGTTTGCGCATTGCTCACATATCCACGCTTCTTTTGCCTCTCTCATCTTTTGTTGTATTGCTTTCTTGACCTCTTTATATCTGCCGACCTCCTCTGGTGGGTGATTGTGGTTTTTCAGTGACCTTCTTTTATCACAAAAATCTAGAATTTTTTTGGTCACCCATGGCTTCTTTTTTGTTTGATGGCATCCCAGGATCTCTGTTGCTGTATCTATGAGATCTGCGTTAAGAGACTCTGTAACTGTATCTGTATCCAGTCCCTCTCTGAGAGCCAACAGGTGCGGAAATCTCCCTCCCACCCTTGCTTGGAACACTTCTGTGATTTTTGGGTCCATTAGTTTGTCCAGGTCAAACTTTAGTCTGGTCACATCCTTATTTGCGACTCCCTTCAATCGCAGACGCATAGTCATCATAACCAGATAACCTCAATAATTTGTCTACAGGTGTCCTGAACATAATGATCTGGTTATGTTCAGGACACCGGTAGACAAATTATTTGGCCACTTGCTCCTCTACCCTGATTACTAACTGTCAAAACTTGATACTAAAATGGTTGTGTTCCTCAGGTGTATGAGTCCAATGAATTCTACCAACTCTGTGATGAACTGGGCATTATGATTTGGCAGGACTTTATGTTCAGTGTAGCTATGTACCCAGTGTACCAGGAATTTCTTGACTCTGTTACTACAGAAGTTAGACAACAGGTGAGAAAACAATATAATAGGTGAGTTAACCATCATCTTTATTACATTTTTCTCATTGCTATGGTTACTGGGGGATTTATAGGATTAAAGAATAAAGGCTGCTTGTCCTGACTTGCAGAACAGTGTGCTCTTGATAGAAAATAATATAGGTTGTTACTGGGGTTTGAACTCGTATTCGAGAGATGCCAAGACTCGTCTCCACCTCCACACAGTGATCCTGGATAACAGGTCGCAACATGGCAGACTGGCTAAAGAGAAAGGATCAAAGGAGAAAACCCAATCTGGTACACAAAAATGTCATGCTGAAGTCAGAAAGATGCAAATATTGTAGTCAAACCGTAAACTAAGACACAATGCATTCTGTTCTTCTGACTGCATCCTACTTGCAAAGCCCTTTTCAGAGCTTGATAGCTGTAATTTTAAAACGAATGGCGAATAAGAAGAACCCATATTCTCCTAACTAGCAGAACAGAATCTAACTGTTTGGCCACCAGTTCACTAAAGAAACTGTATACTGGAAGAGTGAGACCAGTTCTCGAGTATGGCATTGCGGCATGGACAACAGCAGCGAAGGCGAACTTCGATAAAGTTAACAAACTTCAAAACCAAGCCATGAGAATTATAACAGGTGGCATGAAGTCAACGCCAATTGTAGAACTTGAAAAGATTACAAAACTGCAATCCATGACCGATAGAATAGACTGCAGAGCCCAGCTGCAGTCAGAGAAACTCCGAAGACTGACTGACCATCCAATGCACCAGAGACTAATTAATTTGGGAAATGGGAAACTAAAGCGGAGAAACTTTGCAGAAATAGCCAAAGCAAAGACGCACGAAGATCCCATAAACGCACTAACAACACCAAAACCCATCACTACTGTACGAAAACCTACCTGGAGGCAGGATATATTTCCAGAGGTGGTAGAAAATATACCAGGTATTGCAAACAAAAACTGCCAGACTGAAAAAGAAAGGAGAGATACTACCCTAAGCTTCATAACAAAAAGCTACCCAAGCATGGACTGGACCCATGCATACACCGACGGTTCTGTAACAAACACTACACAGAACGGAGGGGCAGGAGCATTCCTGAACCTACCAAATGGCAGACAAATAACACTGTCACTCGCTACTGGTAAGTACACAAGCAATTTCAGAGCGGAGGCAGAGGCACTGAGGGCGGCAGTGGAAGAAATGGTGACACACAGTGAAAATGAGAGCCATATAGTCCTGCTGACAGATGCTCTCGCCGTAGTCACAGCGCTAAAAAGCCAGAAAAACACTGAGCTTAATGACTTAAGAGCAGCACTCTGCAAACTGTGCCAGCAGTCTGCACCAAAAAGGGTAGTGGTACAGTGGGTTCCGTCACACTGCAACATCCAAGGCAACGAGGAGGCAGACAGACTGGCAAAAGAAGGTGCAAGACTACCACAAACAGATACCAGTATGACGTACGAAGAGTCAAAATGGCTTATCAAAGCCAGATACATGAACAAATGGGAAACCGAACATACTGGTTACACCAAAAACGATGCCTATTACCAGTTGAACCGAAGAGAGCAGGTCGTTGTCTTCAGACTTCGCACTGGCCACAACAGACTGAGGTACCACCTATTCAACAAATTGAAGATAGGGTGTACCGACGAATGCCCGTGCGGTACTGGTAAAATGACCGCTGAACATCTGCTGCAGAACTGCCCGACATACGAGGATCAGAGAGAGCAGATGTGGCCATTACCAGTGGAACTGCAAGACAAGCTCTATGGCAGTGGCGAGAGCCTCAGGATGACCGCCGCTTTTTTCGAAAAAATAATGGTTACTGTCTGACTGTGTACGCAGAAGAAGAAGAAGAAGGCCACCAGTTCTTTGGTAACAAGCTGAATAAATTGTATGATAAGTAGAGTGAGTTACTTTTTTTATGTGGCTTAGTTTCTTCAAGATCGGGTAGATGGAGCTTGAGTTTGAAAATGAAGATCGAGGAAGTCACTGGTATTGAGTTGGCTATCTGTGATGTCATTAATGAGTGCTCTAATTGTCTCAGACTTTCAATCCTTGCTTCAGAAGGTACAAAAGGGCTGCTTATGGCATGAGTGGATGACAGATACAAAGACCTCAAACGATCGAGATCTTGTGTAGATCTACTGTCTTGGTCATTCTGTGGTTGGCAGGAATGAAGGAGCTGACATCCTGGCCTGAGATACCTGTAGCAGGGAGACAATTGATAGAGATGAAATTGATCAACTAATGAAGAGTTATCTTCATCCCCAAGGGCATTTTTTGCCATGGGACTGACCTTTACCTGTTTACCACCTCTTGGATGAAGAGTGGAGTGTGAAGCCTAGTCGACAGTGAGCTGAGTTGCTAGACTGGTATTACAACCTGCCAAGGCTCGAAATCTGGTATGTAGTTTGTGCGTCGTACGACTTTTCCTTCAGTCGACCAGCTGTAAATCAGTACCTAACATATGAGTTGGGTAAAGTAAAAAGAGGCAAGGAAGGGAACTGGCCACCCCACCTCATATAGGCTGTGGCTTAGTACATGAAGAATTATCTTCATCTGGATGGCAGTTGTTGTCATGGAACTGACCTGTACCTCTTGAATGAAGACACGCCAATCAGTGAGCCAGTGATGCATAGTTTGAGAAGTTTTTAAATCATACCCAGAGCACCTGAGAGGGCAGAGCAGGGGTGTGTACAATCACAGCAAGCTAGGGGATGCATCAATATCTACACATTTTGCCCTTTACTGAGCTAGACTGTGGGCCTGTCTTGAGTGTAATAACATTGATTCTTAACAGAATAGAACGGGATAGCTGACCCTATGCTTAACCTTCCGTAGTCTCCTCTTATCTTCTTCTTCAACTGATGCTTTGCTTCTAGTCCGGTGAGGATCACGAAGGAGACTGTGTGTTTCAGGTTTTTGCCGGTCCCCCACAGCTTTTTGAGCATTCTTGTAGAATATGTTTTGGTGTTGCTTGGGTGCTCTACAATTGCACGTGGCAGTGTCTCTGAGACCCATTCTGTGGAGGTGGGCTTTGAGTCTATAATGTCCCGTTCTGAGTCTGAAGATCTTTGTCTGCCCACCTCTGCCAAGTTTGTCTATGTTGTAATTTTCTTGCTTGTATTCTTTGTGCTGGTCTCTCCATTCTGTCCTCATAGATTATTTGATGAGTGTCTTTCCTTCTTTATAGCTTTGTGGATGGAGAGTCTGCCTACCTCCACTTCTGACTTTTGCGAGCTCATCTGCTTTCTCTTAACTTAACTTGACGTCTTTATACTGGTTTAGAAGACTCATCAGAGTCTGTATACAACTAGTTACATTTGCATTACCCTGCTCTAAAAGATATGCACATCTAATCTATTTTTAAATGCATTAACTGTCCATGCCTCCACTTTTTCCTGGGGCAATGCACACATTCCAGGCATTCATCACTCTCTGACTAAAAAAATATTTTCTCATATTCATTCTGGACCTTTCTTTAGTTAATTTGTAGCTGTGCCCTCTTGTTCTTGTTGGTGGTTGCATTTGGAAAAACTTGTCATAGTCTAATTTAACCTTTCCTGTGATTATCTTATAAACCTGAATTAAGTCACCTTGAATTCTTCTCTTTTCTAGACACTGTAGGCCGGTTTTTCGGAGTCTTTCCTCATAACTGTAATTCAGAAATGTCACTATCAGTTTTGTCACTCCTCTTTGTATCATTTCCTGCATGTTTATATCTCCTCTACGATAAGGACTCCACACTTGTACACAGTACTCAAATCTAGGTCTAACCAATGCTTTACACAGTTTGACAATCATTTCCTTACTCCTATGTTTAATATTTATTTTTATCATACCTAACATTGTATTTGCCTTATTCACTGCTATCTTGACTTGCTCACTCACCTTACCTGAATGCTCTATTATAACCCCTAGGTCCCTATCCTTTTCTATCATTCTAATATTGTTCTCACCCATTCTGTAATTATGTTCCATATTGGATCTACCCATGTTGATGACTACATTTATCTGGTTTCCAGAGATCCCACAGAATCCATTGTAAGACCAAATCTATTTTTTGAGACAGGAATCCTATGTTGTATTTTATTTCATGTGAGAGTCTATCGTGCTTGGGGTTTGAGATGGCTCGGCGTACAATCCTGGAGTCTGTTTAAATGACCATTTTCTTTATAGTTATGGTCTCTTCTTAGAACATGCCTTGCAGGTTACAGTCTTACTATTCATTGCTCTCCTATATGGTCCTTGTAGAGAAAGTTCAATTGGGTCTCATGGACGGAAATCAGGAAGACGGTGGAACTAATGTACCAGATTCTCAGTCTCCTATCTTAACTACACAATTCACTAAACTTTATTTATACAAATCTTTTATTACACTTTAATGGCTAACTAGCTAAATTCGTTGTCTCTGATGCTCGCCCAGGACGTTGGTTTTGTGATGAATCTGCCGCTCTCTGGTTGACTGAACTAAGTTGTAAAACAAAATCTTGTCACATGGGTTAAAATGAACTCCCGAAGGATGCTTAGGAACCAACTCACTCTTGGACCAAAGTGATTCTCAAACGTTGGGAATGTGTGTCTCTGGTGCCCATGTTACACCTCTTCTGAGAGAATGTGTTCCCTAAGGTTTCTTAGGGTTCTCCTGACCCTTTTCAAACAAGACAAGGGATTTTATCCCAGGTTTTTCCTGACCCTATTCGAACAAGATATGGGATATTATCCCTGGGTTCTCCTGACCCTAGTTCGAACAAGACGTGGGGTAGTATCCCAGATTTCTCCTGACCCTATTCAACCAAGCTATAACCTTCTTGCTCTAAATGATCAGATTTCCTTCTCATCTTGCTTATTTCAGGAAGTCTGCCATTCACACCAATGGGCAGTAGTGCAATTGCTCCTGACAGATAGTGGGATAACTCTCTGTTAAACTCTGCTGGAAATCTAACTTGCTCCCAGTTTTATTGGATTTTTAGTTCCATCTCAAACAAAATGGCAGTGGTCATGTGGAATCACTGTCCCTTCCCAGCTGACTGGTCATCAGTCAACAAATCACTGCTGTGCCTGCAACCCTTGTCAATCTGAATCTGACAAGTTCCTCCCACTAAACCTATTTCCTAGCTGACTTTTCTTGTGATCCCTGTCAATTTGCCAGGACCAGTCAATGCAGGACATGGACTGTCCTAGCCACCCATTTCTTCATTGCCAATTGTCTCTAGCTTGAAGTAGACATTTATCTGCCTCTCTCTCGTGTATTTTTAATCCAAACCCAGCTCTGACCATGGACACACGTGTTGTAACCTTAGATTGACCTGACCATGTCTGAATTGAGATATTCAAATACTATGTCACATAATTTTTGTCTCTGCAAGAATGTCTCCGGCCCCAATGTCCTCTACTCTACAGGGATCTGTTACAGGTGACCAGTTCCTTTCTTCATTGTTTTTGCAATAATATTATTTAGAATGATTTTTCTACTAATCTGTTATTACATTTGACTATTATTCCAAAGTCTTGATTTTGCACAAGGAAGTTATTCACTGTGTAAATTTAACTTTACTTAACATGGCTGCTCCACTTTTACCATGCAGTGTAGATGTGTTTTTTTTGGTGGCTTATAGTTTTTACACAATAGAGTAGCCAACCACATGCCCAACCCTCTTTAGTTGCCTCTTATGATATGTTTGGTACGTTAGAGTGTTGCTATTATTTGCTCCACTTTCAAGTCCTGATTGTTGTTGTTATTGTTGTTGGAAGCTACTTGTATTGAGTTAATTCAACACTTGATGCCATTTATTTGGTGGTGGGTTACAGTGGCTCTTATGACATCCTGAAATGTGCATGAGAAGGTGCACTGGCTCTAGTGCAATGCAATGCCCTTCAGTAAACCCCCTTACTATGGGATTACAGTGGCGATCTTCACCTTGCTGGCTAGACTGCTGTACCACAGCCTGTTTCCAGGAGCACTGCATGGTAGTGAGGTGGGATTCTTGATAAGTATGTTTCACCTGACTCTAATGTTACTCTTCACTCCCACCTTGATCATTATATTTCACCTGACCCTGGTAATACTCTTCACTCCCACTTTGATCAGTATGTTTCACCTGACTCAACACATTACTCTTTACTCTCTCTTTGATCAGTATGTTTCACCTGACCCTGACATTACACTTCCGCTCTTTCAAGCTTTGATAGCATACTACTGCAGTGGCTAAGTTTGTGTTGCACTATAATTTCTGATTTCTGTGCTGACACATCATTGATCTTATATTTTCACTGTCATTCATGCTCCACCATTACAATAATAACTGACCTGACCAGTTGTTGTACACACCTGTCTGCAGGCGAGGAGACTTAAGCATCATCCATCTATCCTGTGCTGGGCTGGCAATAACGAAAATGAGCTAGCTCTACGTCAGAACTGGTTTGGAACTGCCAGCAATTATACTCTCTACTACAACAACTATGTAGAGTTGTATGCCAAAGTTATCCGAGCAGTTAGTAAGTATCTTGATTATCATCAGTAACAGTTAATCTGACTGTCCTGTCCCCATCATCGAGGGGGTGGGGTGGAGGGGTCTATGACACTCAAGAAAAGAACAAACAAAAGCATGAAGTAGTGGGTGCTCAAATTACACAAGTTTCAAGCTACCCTGGGAGATGAGATTGCATATCTATTCCTATTGGAGATGGATGATAAACTCTGAGATCATGTGTATATGCTGGGCACTCAAAAGGTCTCTCTGCAGTTGAAAATGAAAAAAGAGCAGACTGTTAGCTGCTGTTTGGGCAAAAACATTAGGAAATTAAGTAAATTCCATTCCAAGTTATGTGGTTGGGAGTGAACAGGTGAAAAAATAAAAATACGCATGCTAAGCTTTTTTTCAGTAAACTCAACTAACACGTCTTGCCACTGGACCAAGGTAGCTCAGATTGAGAGAGTGTGGTTGATGATAGCACAAATCTTCCTCACTTAAATATAATTAAAGCACAAATCTTCCTCACTTCAATATAATTAAGGGGATGGCGTGAGCTAGTGGTTAAGTGACATGGCTCACAAACTGAAGGGGCTGGGTTCGATCCCAATCACAGCACCGGATGTTACCCCAAGGGAGCAAACCCTTAGAAAATGCAGGAGGAAGCAGACCTTTAAATAAAATGCTTGCTGAAGTCAGATGCACTGGGCTGACAGGTGATTGGTCTGTTCGGGCTTTGTATGATGGAGGGGCCTCCACCTTTTGGCCTTTATGCTGGTCACTATTGGGTAGGAATTTCATTATCTTTAGAATTTTTAACCGGACAATGGCTAACAGCCTACTCTTTTCAGTTTTCAACCGTAAAGGATTCTTTTACATGCGCATCATGTACACATGCCTTCTGAGTGTATCTTCAATAGAATTGTGTGCAGATCTCATCTTGAGATCAGGGGGTGTTTGAAATATGCAGGTTATGGTACCCCACCATTTCTCACTTTCATTTGTTCATTTCTAAGAGACAAGCACATTAACTCTCAGCTGTAACTACCCCACAAGTCTAACTATTGTTGCTGTTGTTTGCAAATGCCCACAATGGGTAGGTTACTTTTTTGTGCCCCGTGAAAAGGACGTTAAATGGCGGGTTGCAGTAGCTTTCCTCACATTCCGAGCATGCTGATGGTGGACCAAGGTCCTCCAGGTGGTTGTGCTATGCTTGGCTTCATCTGTGTGTCACTCACTACTACAGGGATCACATCTATCTCTCACCTCATTAGTCAGGCTGCCATGAAAACAGCCCATTTCCAGGGAGGGCTACTAGGAAGCCGAGGTGAGGGCCTTGGTGAGTTTGTTTTTTCTGACCCTGACTAACATGTCTGATCAGTATGTTTTGCCTGACCAGATGTTAGTCTTCCTCCTCAAGTCTAACTATAAAACATTAAAACTTCTATTCATTTTCAGTGATCAACAGTTGATGTCTGGATATTGGCAACTCAAGTTGGTTACATAATGTTGGCTACCATTATTTCAATAGAAAAACAACTATGACCATTTCACAAGATGGAGATGCCGTGAACAAAATTTCCACTAGAATTGCTTTGGCCTTATGCGCCTTCAATTAGCTCATCAACATCTGGAAATCAATAACCCTGAGCAAACATACCAAGCTCAGACTATATATCTCAATTGTAATATCAGTCCTGACATATGGATGGGAAAGCTGGAAGACATCAAAAGCGCTGGAAAACAAACTAAAAGTCTTTTAGAATAAATAAAATAAAGAAAATTATTGAATATACTCTGGGACCAGTTCATAACTAATGACGCGATAAGAACAGACACAAACCAACTATACGTGTCGACCAACATTAGGAAAAAATGATGGACATACATTGGACATGTTCTTATAATGAAAAACAACCATCTTCCATTGCAAGCACTCAAATAGACACCAAGCGGTGTTGAGAAAAGAGGCAGACCCAAAGAAATACTCAGAAGAATAATCATCTGAGAAAGTTCAACTATTGGCCTCAGCATCATACAAGATCTAAAAAACAGTGGCATCCTACCGTTCCAACTGGAGATCATTTGTTTCTGGCTTATATGCTGTATTTGGCACGCAAAAGACAGATTGATTTCTTATCACTGTAAGCAATATATTATCAGAAGGTGAACTATGCGTTAGTTTTATTGATTGTTGTAGGAGATAATAATGACGGAAAAACGTCTTAGTAGCACAGTAGCATGTTTGATCCCTGTTTATTGACATGATCCAGTTCACCAATCAGTAAGTCAGTGTCTGGCATAATGTTAAGAAAGGAAAGGTAGCAAGGAAGGGAACTGGGCACTCAACCTAATAAAAAGTAGATAGAAATTTCTAATAACACTTCATCCTCAACAGCAGTGTCTGCTAATGGGCGAACTTTTAATTTTAGATTGATTGAAAAATGCTGTCTATACTTTTGGAGTTTGAAGAACAAAAAATACTTTGATATATTTTGTAATAACAGTACTCTAATATTTGTAAACATATACCTGTGACATATACTAGCTTTGAATTGGTACGACAAGGTCACTAATATTGACCTGTACAATAAGACCTGTCAAATATTATTGGCACATGAAGCAAAGAGACGGAGATGGAGCTAGATAAGTCATACATTGTGGAAGGGTTCTGATAACATTCATATTCAGCCTCTGTTGTGGAACTTTGTAGGTATGATGCAGGTGTAGTCTTCAACATACTTGGAGAGTGGAAGCAAACTAGAAAGATGTTGGTCCGTCATGGAAAATGTTAGAAAGGTTGACATATGATAGACATTGCTTGGTGAATATTTGTTGAAGACCTGGGCTCTGCTCAGAGTTAAATGATTTTGATTGATTGATTAATTGATTGATTGAATGATTGATTGATTGATTGATACACTAGAGGACTAAACAAATAATATACAGTTGTCCAGGGAAAAGGATGGGAAAAACCCATGGACATTACAGGTAAGATGCACATATTGACATCTGTCTAATGTTCTTATTTGTTTGTTGCCTGCTAGTTCAAGAGGAAGATCCTAGCAGAGACTATCTTACATCAAGTCCATCAGATGGCAAAGAGAGTGAGAGGGAGGGATATGTGGCTCAAGACCCTGGCAGTGAATTGTATGGCGACAGTAAGTTTGGAAATGACAAATTGTTTTTGTAGTATTTTTATTTTAAAGAAACAACCATAACTGTCACCCTCTTTAAGTCAAAACAAGCAATCTCATCATCATCATGTAGTGTGTTCTTTGTAGAATGTCGCTCTCATGACAGCTGATCTGTAAGACACTCGCCAGTTCACCCGCCTGTCAATCTCAGAGCTTCTGTAATGTTCCTTGTCCATTTCCATCTTCTCCTCAGTCTGCCTCTTTTGCCAGGTACCATACCTACCAGTATCGCTCTTTCTAGGCCAATGTGACATTTAATGCAACCAAAGTATGTTAATTTCCTAGACGTAATGTTGTTTGTAAGCCAGTTTTGTTCTACATTGAGCTCCTGTAGGGTTTCTGCATTTTATTTTTTGCTATTCATGGTGTTTTGAGCATTCTTCTGCAGCATTTGTGCTCGAAGGATTAAATCTCGTTATACCCAGGAGTACCCGCACAAGTCACAACAGACTGAGGTACCATCTATTCAATAAACTGAAGATAGGTGGCACTGACGAATGCACCTGTGGTACAGGGAAAATGATCGCTGAACATCTGCTGCAAAATTGCCTGACATACGAGGACCAGAGAAAGCACATGTGGCCATTACCAGTGCCAACACTAGACAAGCTCTATGGCAGTGCCGACAGCCTCAGGATGACAGCTGCTTTCTTCGAACAAATTCAAGTTGACGTCTGACAGCGTACGAAGAAGAAGAAGAAGATACCCAGGAGTACTTCAATGAAGTACAAAATACATTTTAAAAATACTTTTGGCAGTGGGAGACGATATGACACCAAAGAAACTTGTCACACAGGCAAGAGATATTTTCATCTCATCTGCACATAGCAAAATACCTTGAAAATTGCACAAAAATCTCAGTTACATTAAAGAAAAGACCTTTGGTTTCAGATCAAACAAAAGCTTCAGAACAATCCTAAATGGAGCAAAAAGCTGTCATATACAGGAACTGCACATGGGAAATTAGAAGAGCAATTAGGAAGGACACGAAGCAACATATATTGAACACATGCAACAGGATAGAAGAGTTAAAAGACAAGGGAAGGAAGGTGACGTATTCAAAGAAATCAGAACACTCACTGGTGAGCTGAAACTATCACTGCATGTAATACATGATGGCGATTGTAATACACTGAGGGAGAAAAAGGATATACTCCAGCGATGGAAGCAATATTGCAGAGAGGGAAACAACAACATAATGTCTAAGATTCAGGACATAGAGCCGGAACATGTACGCTAGATCAATAAAAATATTTTTTAAAAATCTATTAATAATTTATAGGGGATTGAAAAACTCAAAATAATAAAATGAAGCTTTGTAAAAGAATAGAAGCAGATCTCTACAATTTCCAACAGATTAGGGTCTCAATAACTTTCCATAGCTGGGGGAAGCGACATTGCAAAGTGGTTAGTGACATAGCTCACAACCCAAAATTGCTTGTGCTTGGATTCACAAAAACAAAAATGTCATGCTACAATGGAAGGTAAATTCAATTTTTTAAATGTTACTGAAGTCTTAAATTGCAGCATAGTGCACAAAATCTTAGGAAACAAGGTGAATGAGAATAGAAACAAAAACTTTCTATAGGTTAGATCTGCTATAACTTACTATAGCTTAAGACCTCACCATGCCTCAAACTTGTTTTTTAAATTTCAGTCCACTTCTATGACTACTCAGTGGATCAATGGAAGGATTCATCATTTAAAGTTCCCAGAATGGCTTCAGAATATGGGGTTCAGGCTTGGTGTAATAGCGAAAGTCTAGCCAATGTTTTCGCTGATGAAGATTTCAGCATCAACTCAAACATGGTGAACCACAGACAGCACCATCCAGGGGGTAGGTTTTTATGAAGTGCTGTTGTGACTACTATTGGTTTTAGTTTTTGAAGTCTGACGACATGTCAGTTAGACTGCGACTACAAAGGGTTAATTCAGTGGGGTGGTATTTCTTACCATATTGAATATTCCTCTCAGGTATTTCTTACATTCATTTATATTCCTCTGAGGTATTTTTTCCATATTGGAGGAATTGCTTACCATATTGGGTATTTCTATTATCTATTTATTTTCAAATTGGATATTCCTCTCAAGTATTTTTTTACCATTACATGGGTATTTCTCTTATTGTAAAATGTATTTGATATCTTCTTGAGTATTCTTTCAGATATTGATTTTCATATTGGATATTTCTCTCTGGTATTGAATACCATATAAAGATTTTTTTAAAATTGTATAATGTATATTATATCAAATTAAGTATTTCTGTCAGATGTTTTGTCTAAATTGGATATTTGTTACTAACTGTTTTGCAAAAATTATATAACAGGGAACCTGGAAATGACACTTGAAGTTGGACTGCATCTCAACCTACCAAACTCATCTGATGAAAGATCTAAATTTGTAGACTTTATCTATCTGACACAGGTAAAATAAGCATCAGTGTTTGTGAAAGCTTTGTAAAATCAATAAAAGACATGTCTGTGTGTTAGTAATGCCCCAGTTATATCGCATGCCTTTCCTGGTGTCCTCTGCATTCAACTGACATTTAACAGTCAGCTTAGAACTTGTAAGGACCACTGGAGTCTGGCTCTCTTAACATAGCCAAATACCTCGTCATCTAATTAGTGAGGCGTAGCGGGTCCTTACATTGCATCGCCTGCATCTGCTGCCATTCAACAGTTAATTCATAATTGGTTTTAACCAGAGGAATCAGACTGTCTAGTTGAAACAAAACATTGGATGAGCGAGTTTGTGAGGTAAAATCATCAATGTATGATTGCCAAATCTAAGTGTGTCAAAGAATCAATACTAGTGAGTAGAGAGGAGTCAAAGAATCAATACTAGTAGGGAGTAGAGAGGAGAGTCAAAGAATCAATACTATGGAGTAGAGAGAAGTCAAAGAATCAATACTAGGGAGTAGAGAGGAGAGTCAAAGAATCGTCTTCTTCTTCGTACGCAGTCAGACAGTAACCATAATTTTTCCGAAAAAAGCGGCGGTCATCCTGAGGCTGTCGACACTGCCATAGAGCTTGTCTTGCAGTTCCACTGGTGATGGCCATATCTGCTCTCTCTGATCCTCGTATGTCGGGCAGTTCTGCAGCAGATGTTCAGCGGTCATTTTACCGGTACCGCACGGGCATTCGTCGGTACAACCTATCTTTAATTTGTTGAATAGATGGTACCTCAGTCTATTGTGGCCAGTGCGAAGTCTGAAGACAACGACCTGCTCTCTTCTGTTCAACTGGTAATAGGCATCGTTTTTGGTGTAACCAGTATGTTCGGTTTCCCATTTGGTCATGTATCTGGCTTTGATAAGCCGTTTGAGTCAAAGAATCAATACTAGGGAGTAGAGAGGAGAGTCAAAGAATCTTCTTCTTCTTCTTCTTCTGCGTACACAGTCAGACAGTAACCATTATTTTTTCGAAAAAAGCGGCGGTCATCCTGAGGCTCTCGCCACTGCCATAGAGCTTGTCTTGCAGTTCCACTGGTAATGGCCACATCTGCTCTCTCTGATCCTCGTATGTCGGGCAGTTCTGCAGCAGATGTTCAGTGGTCATTTTACCAGTACCGCACGGGCATTCGTCGGTACACCCTATCTTCAATTTGTTGAATAGGTGGTACCTCAGTCTGTTGTGGCCAGTGCGAAGTCTGAAGACAACGACCTGCTCTCTTCGGTTCAACTGGTAATAGGCATCGTTTTTGGTGTAACCAGTATGTTCGGTTTCCCATTTGGTCATGTATCTGGCTTTGATAAGCCGTTTTGACTCTTCGTACGTCATACTGGTATCTGTTTGTGGTAGTCTTGCACCTTCTTTTGCCAGTCTGTCTGCCTCCTCGTTGCCTTGGATGTTGCAGTGTGACGGAACCCACTGTACCACTACCCTTTTTGGTGCGGACTGCTGGCACAGTTTGCAGAGTGCTGCTCTTAAGTCATTAAGCTCAGTGTTTTTCTGGCTTTTTAGCGCTGTGACTACGGCGAGAGCATCTGTCAGCAGGACTATATGGCTCTCATTTTCACTGTGTGTCACCATTTCTTCCACTGCCGCCCTCAGTGCCTCTGCCTCCGCTCTGAAATTGCTTGTGTACCTACCAGTAGCGAAAAGACAGTGTTATTTTTCTGCCATTTGGTAGGTTCAGGAATGCTCCTGCCCCTCCGTTCTGTGTAGTGTTTGTTACAGAACCGTCGGTGTATGCATGGGTCCAGTCCATGCTTGGGTAGCTTTTCGTTATGAAGCTTAGGGTAGTGTCTCTCCTTTCTTTTTCAGTCTGGCAGTTTTTGTTTGCAATACCTGGTATATTTTCTACCACCTCTGGAAATATATCCTGCCTCCAGGTAGGTTTTCGTACAGTAGTGATGGGTTTTGGTGTTGTTAGTGCGTTTATGGGATCTTCGTGCATCTTTGCTTTGGCTATTTCTGCAAAGTTTCTCCGCTTTAGTGTCCCATTTCCCAAATTGTTTAGTCTCTGGTACATTGGATGGTCCGTCAGTCTTCGGAGTTTCTCTGACTGCAGCTGGGCTCTGCAGTCTCTTCTATCGGTCATGGATTGCAGTTTTGTAATCTTTTCAAGTTCTACAATTGGCGTTGACTTCATGCCACCTGTTATAATTCTCATGGCTTTGTTTTGAAGTTTGTTAACTTTATCGAAGTTCGCCTTCGCTGCTGTTGTCCATGCCGCAATGCCATACTCGAGAACTGGTCTCACTCTTCCAGTGTACAGTTTCTTTAGTATGCCTACGTCTGCTCCCCAGCTTGTGCCAGCAAGTTTCCTCATGATTGCCATTCTTTCTCTGGCTGTCATTCGGTTTCTCTCAATCTGACTTTTCCATGTCATGCGCCGATCAAATGTAACTCCCAGATAGGTTGGGTTGTCGTTTGGCTGCAGGATTTTGCCATTTAGACTTAATTTGGTACTTTGGGGTTTTAATGAAAGCGAGAATATTGTGCATGTTGTTTTCTCCTCGTTTATTTTGACCAGCCATGAGTTCGCCCACTCTTCCAGCGATGTTAGGGCCGTCTGCATCCGATTTCTTGCTATGGTGAGATTCTTTTCAGAGGTCCACATAGCCAGATCGTCTGCAAACATTGAGCTATGGACTCTTCTTGGTATATTCTCTGTAATATCGTTTATATATACCAGGAAGAGTGTGGGTGACAATACTCCCCCTTGGGGTACTCCCTGCTCGAGTGTCACCTTTTTGCTCATATGCCCTTGTACTTGGACTCTGGCCGTTCTTTGTTTGAGGTAGTGATTGATCCACTTGTACATCTTCCCACAGACATCACTTCTTCTTAGCTTGACTCTAAGTCCGTCCTTCCAGACTTTGTCAAATGCCTTTTCCAGATCCACCCAAACAGCTACTGTGTGTTTCTGTGCCTGGTAGGCATCTTCTATCTCCTGGGCTATGAGGATGACCTGGTCCTCAGTGGATCTGTGCTGTCTAAAGCCGGCTTGCTGTGGAATTAGTATTCGTTTTTCTTCCAGATGCCACATCAGTCTGGTGTTTATCATCCGTTCCATCAGCTTGCCGACACAGCTCAGTAGGCTGATGGGCCTGTATCCATTTGGATCTGTTTTGTCCTTTCCTGTTTTTGGTACTGGTACCAGTATTGCATCTTTCCATGCCTGTGGTACAATTCCCCTTTTCCAGCTTTGGTTCAGAACCGATAGCAGTTTCTTCTTCGCTATTTGGCCCAGCCCCATCAGCATTTCGTTTGTTATCCCGTCTTTTCCGGGAGATTTCCTTTTCTTTAGTGTTCTCATTGCCTCTTCCATTTCGCGCATTGTTAGTTTGGCCATCATGTGCTCTTCAGGAGCCGTATTCATGTTTTCGTGTCCCTTTAGCTCTTCGCTAATGTCTGTATGCTTATCTGCAGGGACCTCGATGTGGTTTGCTCTGGCATAGTGATCGACAAAGGCGTTTGCGGCTTTCTTACCTGTGATCAAGTTCTCGCCCTGCTTGATAGTAATTTGTTTATTTGACGGGGTTTCGTCGTTCATGGTTCTGACTAGCTTCCATAGCTTGTTCCCGTCTTTGTCCAGGTTTAGACTTTCCGTTTTATTTTTCCAGCTTTCTCTTGCTGTTTGCTTGAGAGTGTGTTTGTACTTCGCCGCGGCGGCTTTGAGGGCGATGTTTGCCTCCGTGGATTTTTCTCGCTCTGCCATGTTCCTAGCATTTGTTACTGCATCTTCCACTTTCTGCAACTCATCATTCCAGTAGGGCTTATAGTTTTTCCTAGCTCCTCTTGGGATGGTTTCAGTGGCGGCTTGCATTATTGCCTTGCTTAGGCTCTCTACCATGGGCTTCATTTTGGTGTTTCGTGTGTTGATGGTTTCACACAGCCCATCTGTCAGGATTGCAAATCTGTCCCAGTCGGCTCGTTTGTAATTCCAACGTGGGAGCGGATTTGTTTCCTGTGGGCCTACTTCCATGTCAATGGTTAGCCTGATCGGCCTGTGGTCGCTACCTGCCAGTTGGTTTAGTACCTGGCGGTCTATTTTATGGTGTATGTCCTGTGTGGAGAAGGCCAAATCTGGAGTCGAGGTGGTATGCCATGTTCTTGAATAGAAGCTAGGGCTATCCTCCGGCCTATTGATTAGGGAGAGATTTGCATCTATCTCCCAATCTTCCACTTCGTCACCTCTGCTGTCTGTGTCAGAGTATCCCCATCTCTCCGAGTGGCTGTTGAAATCTCCAACTACTATGCAGTTGGAGTCTCTGACCTCCATACTCGAGAGCGATAGGACTCTGTTTGGTGGGAGTCAAAGAATCAATACTAGGGAGTAGAGAGGAGAGTTGTCTAGTGTAAACTTACTCAAGTCACACTTTTACTTCTATATTTTGGGGTCGCTCTAGTCAAGAGGTTAAGGCACTCGCCTCTCACAGCGATGAATGGAAATGAGGGGCGATAGAGTCCCGCAAGTTTCAAGCGACCCCTGGTCTCACGGGGGTAAGACTAGAGTGCCTTAATCCTGAGTTACCTCCAGTCGTCTCAACCAATAGTCTTGCCACTGATTCAAGGTAACTCGGGGAAAAGAGTAAGATTGATGACCAGCGCATACTCTTCCTCACTATAATCCAAATACAGCGCACATCACATTATTAAGACAAAACTGTCTAATGTTGTGGCCATCATCGCTTTCGATGGGCAATAATAATAATAATAATAATATTTGACCAAACAACTGTTACAGATCAACCAGGCCATGTCTATCCGCACCCAATCAGAACATTATAGACGTCATCAGAATCAGCTGCTCCCAGATGGCAGGGGCTTGACAATGGGTGCCCTCTACTGGCAATTGAATGACATCTGGCAAGCTCCAACATGGTCTTCTATAGGTAATTCTCTCATTCATATAAACTTTTTTGTCCCATGGAAAAATAGAAACACCACTACAAGAAGTATGTATCCAAGCACTTGCAATGGTGGTTTCTGTAGCAATGGTTTTAAAGATGCGGCTGCTAGCCCCATGCACTGCCATCTTCAGTAATAATGAAGATACCCAGCTTGGGTATCACTAAGATGTTATAGGATTAGGAACTGCAGATGTTGAACCGGGCAGAGTATTACAGAGATATTGCCACAGTGGCGAGGCAATAACTGTTTCACCTCTTTGTGTGGCTCTTACAGTTGGAAACATCTACATAGCCAGGTATTTTATAGAAATACGTTTCTGACAAACACTGACATGATTTCCCTGGTGTATAACAAGGTCATCAAAAATATTCTAGAAAGAAATAATCAGTGGGAGTGTCTGACCTTCCTTGACGAAATGTCCATGCAGCCATTGTCCCTCTTCAAGCTGGCTCTGGTTCCAGTGTCGTCTGCTGTAAGTATATTTCATGGACGTGAGAACAGAGCGAATGCTCTGCCCCTACTCTGGATGATGAAAGACAAACTCTTGTTTAAATCAGTGAATGTACCAGAGAAGCACAATGATGAGGAACAAATTAATCAAGATATGACAATTAGAAGTGTCATTGACAACATGGATTTTCGTAACTACATCGATCCTTATAATGAATACTCATTTAGTTGTGTCTGTATGTCCGATTGGGATGTAGATCATTGGGATACTGACTAAAAGAAATATTATCAAACTATTGGATTAATTTTTGTTCCTGATATATATGATTTGGACAATAATATTGGATCCATAATTTCAAAATTCGAGGATGTCACAAAACTATGCAGAAGTGTCTCATCTAAACCAGAGGTGGATATACTAAGGTTGGATTTAGATAAAATTCAGGAATGGTCTGAGAATGGTAAATGGAGTTTAATATAGGAACATGAACAGTCATCCACGTGGGTTTATACAATATGAAACATAATTGTAGAGTGGGCGAGAACAATATTAGAAATACAGAAAAGGAAAAGAACCTAGGGGTTATAAAATATTATACTGGTAAGGTGAGTGAGCAAGTTCAGGTAGCAGTGAAAAAGGCAAATGCAATGTTAGGTATGATAAAAATAAATATTAAACATAGGAAAATGGAGGTGATAGTCAGTATAAAGCTTTAGTTTAGAATTAGAATGGAGTACTCTGTTAAGGTGTGGACTCCTTATTGTAGAATAGATATAAACATGCTGGAGAGGATACAAAGAAGAGCGACAACAACTGATATTAGGATTCTGGTATTATAGTTATGAGGAAAGACACACAAAAATCGATTTACAGTGTCTAGAAAAGAGAAGAATTTGAGGTAATTTAACGCAGGTTTATAAGATAATCAATGGGACTTTGGACATTAGACTTTGACAAGTTCTTTCAAATACAGTTACCTACAAGAACAAAGGGCACAGTCACAAATTAATTAAAGAATGATCCAGATTAGTAATAAGGAAGTATCTTTTTATTAAAAAAATTGTGAATGCTTAAAATGTGTTGCCATAGCAAACAGTGGAGGCAGGGTCAATTAAGAATAGATTGAATGTGGCTAGCTATTTTTAGATTAAGTGAATCTAAAAGAAACTGGTTGTAAACAGACTCTGCAGAGTCTTCTAAACCAGTATAAAGAAGCTAAGTTTGATCAGTCATTTTTCACAAATTATCTCAGGTATTCATTCAATTTATCTAAATAAGAAGACTTTATCTCTTATAAGGTGGCTAGACGTAAAGCCAAGATAGTTGTACCCCACGAGAAAGAAAGTGCTTGACAGAAATATTGGGAGGTACTGAGTGAGCTATGTCCAACATCTTCTATAGATTTTTTACAGAAATATTTTCACTCTACGGTTGAGAGATGAACAATATAGTCCTTACACAGTGGTCAATAGGAAAGACATGCAACCACTATATGAACCTGAGGAGATAAGAGACAGATGGGAGGAGTATTTTACAGACTTACTTGTCCAAAATGCAGAAGGAGATAGGGGTATAAAATCTGTGCAACATCATTCTTTAGTACAAATCCCAAAAAATAGTGCGCATAGCGACAGATTAATACTCGAGCAAGAAGACAGAGAGCCAATTGGAAGAAGTCCTAACTACAAGGCCTCAGGTGTAGGCAACATATCAGCAGACGCCATAAAAGCTTGTCACAATGTAGGTGTAAGATGGCTCACAAATGTCTTTAATGAGGCATGGATTGAATGGAAGGCACCTGGAGTTTGGCAAAGAGCGGTGGTGGTACCTATTTGGAAAAACAAGGGCAGCATAAAAGATTGCAACTCTTATAGGGGCCTATCATTCCTTAACCACGTTGGAAAAATGTTTGCATGGGTCCTTGAGCAATGAGTTTGAGCTATTGTGGAGCCGCTACTCATTGCTTCACAATCTAGTTTTCGGAAAAGTAAGAGATGTACAGATGCTATATTTATGCTCAGACAGTTTGTGAAAAAAAATAATAGAATACAATAAAAAAAACTCCAAGTGCAGAGAAGTTTCCACATCAGTAACATTGATATTAATCAAGTACAGGAGTTCAAATAACTAAGTAATATGTTCGCAGATGATAGCAGAGTGGACAGAGAGATTGCACATAGAATTCAGAAGGCGAACAGTGTCCACTATAAAATTGCACCAATTTTAACTTAACTTAACGTCTTTATACTGGTTTAGAAGACTCTGCAGAGTCTGTTTACAACCAGTTTCATTTACATCACCTTGCTCTAAAAGCTATGTGCATCCAATTTATTAAATGCATTAACTGTCTCTGCCTCTACTACCTCTCGTGGCAATGCATTTTGAAACACCCTAGAGTGCTTCTTTCAGCTAAGAGGAGGCTGATAAATGCACTATTTATTCATACATTGTGTTACCAATGTCAATCTTGGTCCTTACTAGAAACACATAAAAAGAAGATCTATAGCTGTGATATGTGCTGTGGTAGAAGTGCAGCCAGAAAGACAATCCGTGACTGAATCCGCAACACCACACTAAGACAGCTAGTGAGGACAAAATGCTGTTAGTGCCTACATTGAAGCACAACAAATCAAGTGGTTTGGTCATTTAGTCAGAAAGAATTATGACCAGTCTGCAGGAAGAGCGTGTCTTATGCAGGTGGTGAATTTAAAAACTTCTTTTGTTCTGTACCATCTCGCCATCGCATAGGAATCACATCAGGATGCATACAGAATATTGTTGGCCTCCTCGCAAATGGCACATCTGTTGAACTGATGCTTAGGGGGACCACTATAGCTGGATCTCGTACAGGAGTTGTATTGTAGCACTTTTGTGTTTGCTATAGCACTTTGGTGTGTTGTAGCACTTTTGTGTGTCATGGCACTTTGGTATGCTGTCATATTTCTCAAGTGTGCTGTGATATTCTTTTCTTCTTTGGCGTTCATCATGAAAAGAACATTGTGACGTGTCTAGTTTACAGCGAGGCTATGATATCTGCGCCTTTCATCCCGACACATCCGATTTCAGGTGGCTTTGTTTATTACTGGATTTACCTTCCCACTGTGATCTCTATCCCTTTGCCAGACTACATTAGGGACCAGTGCAGCCTGTTTTCAGGGCTGCTACATGAAGGTAGAATAGGGTCTTGATCAGCTATGGTTTGCTGACTGATGAAAGCAGCCAGCTATGAGTTGCTGGCTACTGTCAGCTCATGCACTGCTGCATCTTGGCCCATATGCTGTGATATTACAAGAGTTCTTTAATACCCAATTATAAAACCACTTATTTTATTATTGATCAATGTAGAATATTATTATGTCCCAGAATTACATTATAGACCAAATGTTCTAAGGTATTTTCTTCATTTTAATTGTGTCCAGAAATTGGAAAGGTTGAGAATCACTGGTATAAGGTATCAATGTTGGTTGTCATCTATTGTAGACTATGAGGGAGCATGGAAGATGCTGCACTATTATGCCAGATCATTCTTCAACAAATACCTGGTTTCTCCATACCTGAAAGATGAGAATACCCTGGATGTGTTCATTGTCATTGATGAGAACCCTGTCAAGGAGGTCAGGTCTACTGATGGTGAGTCAACACAATCATCAGTCCATGTTACTACTACCACTATCACTGAGTCTTTTAGCACTACCATCACTACTGCTACTACTACAACTGCCACATCTACTGTCCCTACCACCAGGGAGGCCAGGTCTGACTGAAAGGGAGTCAGTGCAATCACCAGGTCATGTTACTACCATTACTGACAAGACCACTACCACTGTCAAGACTACTACTACCACCACTGTGAAGTATTGGCATCCTGTCAGTTTTGAGAGATAATTGACTTCACTCTAGAGAGTGGCCTTAGTCAATTGTTGTCCTTGCTTTCGCCACACACATTTGAAGTTTGCATTTTGTCGTATCTTGGCTTCCACTTGGGGTTTGAATCAATTTCTATGAGTGACGTTTCATTCTGTAGACGTGATCAAACTATCGTAGTTGAGATTGCTCCACTTGCGTTTGCAGGAATCAGTTTTGAGATCATGCTGTTATAGTATGGTTGCAGTCTTTGTCACTTCTTATCTTTTGGGCCAACTTTCTTAAATATCTCATTTTTTACATTTACAATCATTGTCCAAGACTCATAGTTTATTTAAAAAAAATAGTAAATATCACTTTGGCTGCTAACACCACTGCAACTGCTGCTACCACTACAACCGTGTCTACTACTACCATAAAAACTACTAGTACTGGTACAATTACTAGACCTACTGTTACTTCTACCACTAACAAAACTTTTGGTACAAGATGGGTAGATAGACTGAATGGATTACAACTATCTTTGTCTTCTTATGTTGATGATCAGTGAACAAATATATGACAATGTAACCCTGACTTGCGTCTAAACCTTATCTCTTCATCCCCTCATTCTTCAGGAAGATTATCCTTCCAACCCATCTTGAACATAGCTGACCTCAAAGAGATGAAGATTCCACCAGGACAGGTTTATGAAGCGTCAAGAAATCTGCCCAGAGTTATGGCTGGTAACCTGACAGTTGACATCTATGCTTACAGCAGTTTTAATGTTCTATATTCGTGGAAAGTTTCATATAGTGTGAGTAGTCATACATAGATGTCATTTGTTGTTTACCAAGTGTAGATATAGAAAAAATAGGAAGCAGAGCATACAGGTCAACAACCAACTAAATGGGGAACTGTGACGCTAGTCTGGTCAGGCACAACATATCAGGACATCGCATCAGAGTTAGGGGTAATATACTAATCAAGACTACACCTCTCATGGAAGATGTGGCATTCACTGGAATCAGGCTGATTTAAAGGCAGTCTGGCTAACAATGTGTATCAACATGATTCCCATAGTATTGAGCAACACACAGATGAAGCCAATCATAGCATAACAGCCTGTAGGACCCTGGTTCATCTTCCTCAGCACTATTTGGATGTGAGGAAAACTACTGCAACCCACCATCTAATGCCCTTTTTAGGGGCACAAAAGAGTAAACATGCTCATTGTGTGCATTCAACAACAACAACCAAATGATGCAAATTACCAGCTCAACAGAGGTAAACTGGTGGTATTCTTTCGACTGCACAGACCACAACAGATTGAGATACCATCTGTTCAACAAAGTGAGGACAGGAAATAATGATGAATGTGTTTGTGGCACTGATAAAATGACTGCAGAACATCTGCTATAAAGGTGTCCAACATAAACAGAGAAAGCACATGACCATCACTAAATACCATTCCTGGATGTCTAATAATCTCAGGCTAACACCATTCCTGGACAAGTCTAATAATCTCAGGCTAACACCATTTCTGGACAAGTCTAATAATCTCAGGCTAACACCATTCCTGGACGTCTAATAATCTCAGGCTAACACCATTTCTGGACAAGTCTAATAATCTCAGGCTAACACCATTCCTGGACAAGTCTAATAATCTCAGGCTAATACCATTTCTGGACAAGTCTAATAATCTCAGGCTAACACCATTCCTGGACAAGTCTAATAATCTCAGGCTAACACCATTCCTGGACAAGTCTAATAATCTCAGGCTTATACCATTTCTGGACAAGTCTAATAATCTCAGGCTAACACCATTCCTGGACAAGTCTAATAATCTCAGGCTAACACCAATCCTGGACGTCTAAAAATCTCAGGCTAACACCATTTCTGGACAAGTCTAATAATCTCAGGCTAACACCATTCCTGGACAAGTCTAATAATCTCAGGCTAACACCATTTCTGGACAAGTCTAATAATCTCAGGTTAACACCATTCCTGGACAAGTCTAATAATCTCAGGCTAACACCATTTCTGGACAAGTCTAATAATCTCAGGCTAACACCATTCCTGGACAAGTCTAATAATCTCAGGCTAACACCATTCCTGGACAAGTCTAATAATCTCAGGCTTATACCATTTCTGGACAAGTCTAATAATCTCAGGCTAACACCATTCCTGGACAAGTCTAATAATCTCAGGCTAACACCAATCCTGGACGTCTAAAAATCTCAGGCTAACACCATTTCTGGACAAGTCTAATAATCTCAGGCTAACACCATTCCTGGACAAGTCTAATAATCTCAGGCTAACACCATTCCTGGACAAGTCTAATAATCTCAGGCTAACACCATTTCTGGACAAGTCTAATAATCTCAGGTTAACACCATTCCTGGACGTCTAATAATCTCAGGCTTACACCATTTCTGGACAAGTCTAATAATCTCAGGCTAACACCATTCCTGGACAAGTCTAATAATCTCAGGCTAATACCATTTCTGGACAAGTCTAATAATCTCAGGCTAACACCATTCCTGGACAAGTCTAATAATCTCAGGCTAACACCATTCCTGGACAAGTCTAATAATCTCAGGCTTATACCATTTCTGGACAAGTCTAATAATCTCAGGCTAACACCATTCCTGGACAAGTCTAATAATCTCAGGCTAACACCAATCCTGGACGTCTAAAAATCTCAGGCTAACACCATTTCTGGACAAGTCTAATAATCTCAGGCTAACACCATTCCTGGACAAGTCTAATAATCTCAGGCTAACACCATTCCTGGACAAGTCTAATAATCTCAGGCTAACACCATTTCTGGACAAGTCTAATAATCTCAGGTTAACACCATTCCTGGACAAGTCTAATAATCTCAGGCTAACACCATTTCTGGACAAGTCTAATAATCTCAGGCTAACACCATTCCTGGACAAGTCTAATAATCTCAGGCTAACACCATTCCTGGACAAGTCTAATAATCTCAGGCTAACACCAATCCTGGACGTCTAAAAATCTCAGGCTAACACCATTTCTGGACAAGTCTAATAATCTCAGGCTAACACCATTCCTGGACAAGTCTAATAATCTCAGGCTAACACCATTCCTGGACAAGTCTAATAATCTCAGGCTAACACCATTTCTGGACAAGTCTAATAATCTCAGGCTAACACCATTCCTGGACGTCTAATAATCTCAGGCTAACACCATTTCTGGACAAGTCTAATAATCTCAGGCTAACACCATTCCTGGACAAGTCTAATAATCTCAGGCTAATACCATTTCTGGACAAGTCTAATAATCTCAGGCTAACACCATTCCTGGACAAGTCTAATAATCTCAGGCTAACACCATTCCTGGACAAGTCTAATAATCTTAGGCTTATACCATTTCTGGACAAGTCTAATAATCTCAGGCTAACACCATTCCTGGACAAGTCTAATAATCTCAGGCTAACACCAATCCTGGACGTCTAAAAATCTCAGGCTAACACCATTTCTGGACAAGTCTAATAATCTCAGGCTAACACCATTCCTGGACAAGTCTAATAATCTCAGGCTAACACCATTCCTGGACAAGTCTAATAATCTCAGGCTAACACCATTTCTGGACAAGTCTAATAATCTCAGGTTAACACCATTCCTGGACAAGTCTAATAATCTCAGGCTAACACCATTTCTGGACAAGTCTAATAATCTCAGGCTAACACCATTCCTGGACAAGTCTAATAATCTCAGGCTTATACCATTCCTGGACAAGTCTAATAATCTCAGGCTTATACCATTTCTGGACAAGTCTAATAATCTCAGGCTAACACCATTCCTGGACAAGTCTAATAATCTCAGGCTAACACCATTCCTGGACAAGTCTAATAATCTCAGGCTAACACCATTTCTGGACAAGTCTAATAATCTCAGGTTAACACCATTCCTGGACGTCTAATAATCTCAGGCTAACACCATTTCTGGACAAGTCTAATAATCTCAGGCTAACACCATTCCTGGACAAGTCTAATAATCTCAGGCTAATACCATTTCTGGACAAGTCTAATAATCTCAGGCTAACACCATTCCTGGACAAGTCTAATAATCTCAGGCTAACACCATTCCTGGACAAGTCTAATAATCTCAGGCTTATACCATTTCTGGACAAGTCTAATAATCTCAGGCTAACACCATTCCTGGACAAGTCTAATAATCTCAGGCTAACACCAATCCTGGACGTCTAAAAATCTCAGGCTAACACCATTTCTGGACAAGTCTAATAATCTCAGGCTAACACCATTCCTGGACAAGTCTAATAATCTCAGGCTAACACCATTCCTGGACAAGTCTAATAATCTCAGGCTAACACCATTTCTGGACAAGTCTAATAATCTCAGGTTAACACCATTCCTGGACAAGTCTAATAATCTCAGGCTAACACCATTTCTGGACAAGTCTAATAATCTCAGGCTAACACCATTCCTGGACAAGTCTAATAATCTCAGGCTAACACCATTCCTGGACAAGTCTAATAATCTCAGGCTAACACCAATCCTGGACGTCTAAAAATCTCAGGCTAACACCATTTCTGGACAAGTCTAATAATCTCAGGCTAACACCATTCCTGGACAAGTCTAATAATCTCAGGCTAACACCATTCCTGGACAAGTCTAATAATCTCAGGCTAACACCATTTCTGGACAAGTCTAATAATCTCAGGCTAACACCATTCCTGGACGTCTAATAATCTCAGGCTAACACCATTTCTGGACAAGTCTAATAATCTCAGGCTAACACCATTCCTGGACAAGTCTAATAATCTCAGGCTAATACCATTTCTGGACAAGTCTAATAATCTCAGGCTAACACCATTCCTGGACAAGTCTAATAATCTCAGGCTAACACCATTCCTGGACAAGTCTAATAATCTCAGGCTTATACCATTTCTGGACAAGTCTAATAATCTCAGGCTAACACCATTCCTGGACAAGTCTAATAATCTCAGGCTAACACCAATCCTGGACGTCTAAAAATCTCAGGCTAACACCATTTCTGGACAAGTCTAATAATCTCAGGCTAACACCATTCCTGGACAAGTCTAATAATCTCAGGCTAACACCATTCCTGGACAAGTCTAATAATCTCAGGCTAACACCATTTCTGGACAAGTCTAATAATCTCAGGTTAACACCATTCCTGGACAAGTCTAATAATCTCAGGCTAACACCATTTCTGGACAAGTCTAATAATCTCAGGCTAACACCATTCCTGGACAAGTCTAATAATCTCAGGCTAACACCATTCCTGGACAAGTCTAATAATCTCAGGCTTATACCATTTCTGGACAAGTCTAATAATCTCAGGCTAACACCATTCCTGGACAAGTCTAATAATCTCAGGCTAACACCAATCCTGGACGTCTAAAAATCTCAGGCTAACACCATTTCTGGACAAGTCTAATAATCTCAGGCTAACACCATTCCTGGACAAGTCTAATAATCTCAGGCTAACACCATTCCTGGACAAGTCTAATAATCTCAGGCTAACACCATTTCTGGACAAGTCTAATAATCTCAGGTTAACACCATTCCTGGACGTCTAATAATCTCAGGCTAACACCATTTCTGGACAAGTCTAATAATCTCAGGCTAACACCATTCCTGGACAAGTCTAATAATCTCAGGCTAATACCATTTCTGGACAAGTCTAATAATCTCAGGCTAACACCATTCCTGGACAAGTCTAATAATCTCAGGCTAACACCATTCCTGGACAAGTCTAATAATCTCAGGCTTATACCATTTCTGGACAAGTCTAATAATCTCAGGCTAACACCATTCCTGGACAAGTCTAATAATCTCAGGCTAACACCAATCCTGGACGTCTAAAAATCTCAGGCTAACACCATTCCTGGACAAGTCTAATAATCTCAGGCTAATACCATTCCTGGACAAGTCTAATAATCTCAGGCTAACACCATTTCTGGACAAGTCTAATAATCTCAGGTTAACACCATTCCTGGACAAGTCTAATAATCTCAGGCTAACACCATTTCTGGACAAGTCTAATAATCTCAGGCTAACACCATTCCTGGACAAGTCTAATAATCTCAGGCTAACACCAATCCTGGACGTCTAAAAATCTCAGGCTAACACCATTTCTGGACAAGTCTAATAATCTCAGGCTAACACCATTCCTGGACAAGTCTAATAATCTCAGGCTAACACCATTCCTGGACAAGTCTAATAATCTCAGGCTAACACCATTTCTGGACAAGTCTAATAATCTCAGGCTAACACCATTCCTGGACGTCTAATAATCTCAGGCTAACACCATTTCTGGACAAGTCTAATAATTTCAGGCTAACACCATTCCTGGACAAGTCTAATAATCTCAGGCTAATACCATTTCTGGACAAGTCTAATAATCTCAGGCTAACACCATTCCTGGACAAGTCTAATAATCTCAGGCTAACACCATTCCTGGACAGGTCTAATAATCTCAGGCTAACACCAATCCTGGACGTCTAAAAATCTCAGGCTAACACCATTTCTGGACAAGTCTAATAATCTCAGGCTAACACCATTCCTGGACAAGTCTAATAATCTCAGGCTAACACCATTCCTGGACAAGTCTAATAATCTCAGGCTAACACCATTCCTGGACAAGTCTAATAATCTCAGGCTAACACCATTTCTGGACAAGTCTAATAATCTCAGGCTAACACCATTCCTGGACAAGTCTAATAATCTCAGGCTAACACCATTCCTGGACAAGTCTAATAATCTCAGGCTAACACCATTTCTGGACAAGTCTAATAATCTCAGGCTAACACCATTCCTGGACAAGTCTAATAATCTCAGGCTTATACCATTTCTGGACAAGTCTAATAATCTCAGGCTAACACCATTCCTGGACAAGTCTAATAATCTCAGGCTAACACCAATCCTGGACGTCTAAAAATCTCAGGCTAACACCATTTCTGGACAAGTCTAATAATCTCAGGCTAACACCATTCCTGGACAAGTCTAATAATCTCAGGCTAACACCATTCCTGGACAAGTCTAATAATCTCAGGCTAACACCATTCCTGGACAAGTCTAATAATCTCAGGTTAACACCATTCCTGGACGTCTAATAATCTCAGGCTAACACCATTTCTGGACAAGTCTAATAATCTCAGGCTAACACCATTCCTGGACAAGTCTAATAATCTCAGGCTAATACCATTTCTGGACAAGTCTAATAATCTCAGGCTAACACCATTCCTGGACAAGTCTAATAATCTCAGGCTAACACCATTCCTGGACAAGTCTAATAATCTCAGGCTTATACCATTTCTGGACAAGTCTAATAATCTCAGGCTAACACCATTCCTGGACAAGTCTAATAATCTCAGGCTAACACCAATCCTGGACGTCTAAAAATCTCAGGCTAACACCATTTCTGGACAAGTCTAATAATCTCAGGCTAACACCATTCCTGGACAAGTCTAATAATCTCAGGCTAATACCATTCCTGGACAAGTCTAATAATCTCAGGCTAACACCATTTCTGGACAAGTCTAATAATCTCAGGTTAACACCATTCCTGGACAAGTCTAATAATCTCAGGCTAACACCATTTCTGGACAAGTCTAATAATCTCAGGCTAACACCATTCCTGGACAAGTCTAATAATCTCAGGCTAACACCATTCCTGGACAAGTCTAATAATCTCAGGCTGACACCAATCCTGGACGTCTAAAAATCTCAGGCTAACACCATTTCTGGACAAGTCTAATAATCTCAGGCTAACACCATTCCTGGACAAGTCTAATAATCTCAGGCTAACACCATTCCTGGACGTCTAATAATCTCAGGCTAACACCATTTCTGGACAAGTCTAATAATCTCAGGCTAACACCATTCCTGGACGTCTAATAATCTCAGGCTAACACCATTTCTGGACAAGTCTAATAATCTCAGGCTAACACCATTCCTGGACAAGTCTAATAATCTCAGGCTAACACCATTTCTGGACAAGTCTAATAATCTCAGGCTAACACCATTCCTGGACAAGTCTAATAATCTCAGGCTAACACCATTTCTTTCTTAAAATATATTCAAGTTGATGTCAAAAAGGGTATGGAAGTAAGGTTGTTGTTGAACTTGGTCTGCCGTCAGCTCTTTCACAGTCAATGCCAAGTTATTTTTTGTAGGGTGAAGTAGGTAACATGATAGACTCTACAATAGTAGATGAGGTATTAGAGATTAGAGACTTCATTGTACTAGGTCTCAGCAATTTTTGTATGGATGGTTGACCTATTCTCTACCACCACTTGGTCATAGCATAGGTTTATAAAAATATATTTGCACCCATGTCTTCAGCCTTGTGGCCCTAATGTGAGTTTAATTTTGTTTCCGTTCTGGTGTGGTAACCATACTTATTTATGTGAACCATTTACAGTCTTTCCTAATTTGGTAGATTTGTGTCTTACAGTCTGAGGCAGGTGCTGTAACTCTATATGTCAAATAATTTGTTCCTTCTTCAAGATAAATTAATTAATATTAAACAAATTGAGCTAAATTTGTGATCTTCTTCTTCTTCGTTCGCTCTCAATCTCCTGCTACCAAACCCTGAACGGGCTTAAGTAGCAGAATGTAGTCCAGAGAATGGAATGCGTTGTGTCGTAGTTTACAGCTTTACTGCGATGTTTGCACCTTTCCGTCCAACACATCCGACTTCAGCGAGCATTTTTTTAGTACCGGGTTAGCATTCCCTCTTCGATCCCTTCTCCTTAGCCAGTCTTCCCTGCTATAGCCTGTTTTCCAGAATCACCTCCTTGAGGTGTAGAAGGGTCTTGGCAGCTCTGGTTCGCAGGCCCTGACGCTAGCAGTCAGCTGTGGGTCGCTGACCACTGCAGCTCATGCGCTGCTCAGCGTCTTGATCCCAAATTTGTGATCAAAGATCTAAAGACACGTAATTAAATTATCTATGACATGAAGTATTCATATTAAAAATCTATAAAAGTATGAAGCGTTAAGTGTTGTTAGTGTGGAGGGGAAAATACAATTTATTTGTTATGTCTGTACTCACTATGTGACTTGTATTTCTGCGTTATTTGAACACTAGCCTTACAACAATGACTAACTTCTGTGTTCCAGTCAGAGTCTGAATTGGACATGTTTTTGCCAGATTTGTAAGCTAGATGCATGAACATTGGCCTGATAAAAAAAATAAGTACATTGGTTTGATAAAAAAAAGAAGTAATTTCTTGTCTTATCAAAGTCCTAATTTCATTGTACAGAATGCGACAAGTTGAAAAATTAAACAATATTCATAAATATGGACCTGGCAGAAATAACTATACATTGAACAAAAGTTGCAAATGCGCCAGATATTTTGACATACTTTAAGTTATTTCAAAACCTGCATCGTCTTAGCTAACCAAAACACTTACACTGGCGTTAGATATCGATTTTGGTAGAATCAAACTGTAACTGATATCTTGTGCACCGTAGAAGATTCCGTTGAATGGTACTGTGAAGAGTTCATATCAACTAGTATAATTTATGGAATCATAACATTTGATAAGAGTGCATGTATTACCAAATCTGTTGTCATTTCTTGACAGATAAAGACATTAGCAGAGTCTGTGCTGACAAAGAATGTCAGTTCTTTGCTGAGTGAGTCTGGATGTCCATCAGTGGAGGACTGCCTACTGCAAGTAACAGCAACTGATGCCGGCGGGTCCATCTTGGCGACTTCATGGTTACCATTGGCCTATCCAAAGTTTTCAAAATTGTTACCCGCTAATGTCAAGGTACACGTTTGTCACTTTCAAATCAGAACTTAGACTTGGGGTTGCAGTAGTATTAATAATAGCCTTAACAGTAACTTGCATCTCTCTTCTCATTTTGTCCCTTTTCCACTCCAGCTGGAGGCAGAAAAGACTGCCAGGGTCAACTGAAAAATACTAACCAAGACACCCCCTTCCCCTCACTCTTCTTCTCCCTCCCTCACATCTATGTTGGACTTCTTTTCTTGGAAACAGGTTATGTGATAGTATTCTGGCCAATTAGGTGTGGAATAACACTGAAATCAGAGCTAAAGATGTAGCAGTGAATGAACTGACAGCAGCCTGCAATTCTTAGCTGGCTGCTTGCGTCAGGGTCAGCAAATCACATCTTAAAAGACTCTATTCCACCTCCAAGCAACAGCCCTATAAACAGGCTGCATTAGTGTTGTGTGAATAAGAAAATAGGATTGCAGTATCAAGGCAAATCCAGTACCCAAAAAAGCCAGCTGAAATTGGGTGCTTCGGGCTGAAAGGCGCAGATATCGCAGCCTCGATGTAAACTACGGCAGAGTGCAATGTTTTTCAGGATGAACACTGAAGAAGGAGGAAAAAAACCTGTAATCACCATAATGGTGAGCTTACTGAGGAACCTTGCATTGCACTACAGCTAGGAGGACTTGGGTCTACCTTCTCAAGTACAACTCGAGATTAAAGAAGAGCCACTGTAACTGCTACCAGATTAATGTCGTCAAGAATTACCTCAACTCAGCATAAGTAGTTTAAAAAAACAATAACAACAGGTAATCTAAGGCCATCTACACTTCATCAAAATGGTTAGAAAGACTCAATTTGTTTTTAAAATGGGGAAAAATACTTCACTAACAATGACTTAACTTGTTTTTATACTGGTTTAGAAGACTTTGCAGAGTCTGTTAACAACCAGTTCAATTTACATTTCCTTGCTCCAAAAGCTATGTGCATCCAATCTATTCTTAAATGCATTAATTATTCCTGCCTCCACTACTTCCTGTGGCAGTGCATTCCCAGCATTCACCACTCAAGGTGAAAAAGGCAAATGCAATGTTAGGTATGATAAAAAGAAATATTAAACATAGGAGCAAGGAAGTGATAGTCAAACTGAATAAAGCATTAGTTAGACCTAGATTTGAGTATTGTGTACAGGTGTGGAGTCCTTATCATAGAGGGGATATATACATGCTGGAAAGAATACAAAAAAGAGCGACAAAGCTGAAAGTGGGATTCCAGAGTTACAGTTATGAGGAAAGATTCAGAAAAACCGGCCTACAGTGTCTAGAAGAGAGAAGAATCCGAGGTCTTTACATGTTTGTGACGATCAGAGGAATGGATAAATTAGACTATAAAAAGGTTTTTTTTTAAATACAGCCACCCACAATAACAAGAGGGCATAGCTACAAATTTACTAAAGAGAGGTCCAGATTAAATATTAGGAAATATTTTTTTAGTCAGAGAGTGTTGAATTCTTGGAATGCATTGCCACTGGAGGTAGTAGAGGCAAGGACAGTTAATGCATTTAAGAATAAAATTGGATGCACCTAGCTTTTAGAGCAAGGTAATGTAAATTAAACTTGTTATATACAGACTCTGCAGAGTCTTCTATACCAGTATAAAGACGTTAAGTTAAGTTGAGCCAAACAGTTCTCAAGCGGTAATGTTTTCAATCATATTTTCCTCTGTAGTAAAAACTAGGTCGCGTGTGTTTTTGCCTCTGGTAGCTGCTTCTACATGTTGAATCAAAAAATCTTACGTTATGCACTTAACAAAAGGTTTTGACCCTACAAGTGCTTCTGCCATATCCCATTTTATTTCTGTAAAGTTGAAATCCCCCATTAAAAACAATTTCCCTGTAATTGCCTTTTTTATGCTACTAATCAGCTCCTGATCGTCCTCTTTTTGACTTGATGAACATCTGTAGCATAATCCAACCACTGTTTTTTCACCCCCACTTTCTATTTCTCCCCATACACTTTCATTTTTGTTGACAGTTATATTAACTGAATTTGTACAGTATAATAAAATGCCACCTCCCTTAGCCTTGTCTCCAACTACCCTATCTTTCCTTAACATTGTATATCCCTCGATTTCAAGTTCACGATCTGCAATGTCCTCATATGTCCATGATTCTGTTAACCCTATTATATCTGGATTTTCATCTTCTACATACAGTTCCAATTCTTCTCTTTTATTTATTATGCTTCTCACATTTGCCATAAAAACATTTTAGTTAGTTATTTTATTGTTTTTTTCCAATTTTTGGTTTTGCTTTATCCTTTTAATTTTTGCTTTTCCACTACTGGTTTCACACTTTCCTGACCTCAACGCTCCCCTACGACTGCATCCTCTATAGCACCCTGTTTTAGACCTCTTGAGATGAAAATCTGAAGCTTACACAAATGGATCAGCAACAAATGCTTTCAAGAATCGAAGAGCCCATATACTAATGTACTCATTCCGTATCTCACATTAATCTTCTCTTACACTAATGTACTCATTCTGTATCTCACATTAATCTTCTCTTACACCAATGTACTCATTCCGTATCTCACATTAATCTTCTCTTACACTAATGTACTCATTCTGTATCTCACATTAATCTTCTCTTACACTAATGTACTCATTCTGTATCTCACATTATTCTTCTCTTACACTAATGTACTCATTCTGTATCTCACATTATTCTTCCCTTACACCAATGTACTCATTCCGTATCTCACATTAATCTTCTCTTACACTAATGTAGTCATTCATTATCTCACATTATTCTTCCCTTACACTAATGTACTCATTCCGTATCTCACATTAATCTTCTCTTACACTAATGCACTCATTCATTATCTCACATTGTTATTGCCTTACACTATTGTACTAATTCCGTATCTCACATTATTATTGCCCTACACTAATGTGCTCATTCCTTATCTCATATTCTTACTCCCTTATTCTGTTTGGTTAATTTCTTGCCTCATAATATTGCAATACATAAACACGTTAAACCTTGCATATGAACCTAACTGTCACAACTGTGCTCATCCATATGAGACTGTGCAATATGTGCTACTTACACAAACAAAGTTATTGCTGGTACCTCAGCAATCACTAACACCTCAGCCATCACTAAATCCTCACCAATCACTAACACCTCAGCAATCACTAACACCTCAGCAATCACTAACACCTCAGCAATCACTAACATCTCAGCAATCACTAACACCTCAGCAATCACTAACACCTCAGTGATCACTAACATCTCAGCACTCAGCAATCACTAACACCTCAGCACTCAGCAATCACTAACACCTCAGCACTCAGCAATCACTAACATCTCAGCACTCAGCAATCACTAACACCTCAGCACTGAGCAATCACTAACATCTCAGCACTCAGCAATCACTAACACCTCAGCACTCAGCAATCACTAACATCTCAGCACTCAGCAATCACTAACACCTCAGCACTGAGCAATCACTAACATCTCAGCACTCAGCAATCACTAACACCTCACCACTCAGCAATCATTAACATCTCGGCAATCACTAACACCTCAGCAATCACTAACACCTCACCGATCACTAACACCTCAGCAATCACTAACACCTCAGCAATTACTAACACCTTACACATCTCTTTCACCAGCTACAACACACCTGCAAATTCTTCAACTTGACATTGACTGTGAAAGTGTGACCAGCTTGACAAACCTAGTTATTAAACATAATATAATTATCCACTGTCTCATATTGTTCTTGTTAATTTCTTCATCGATAGATTCACATTCTTGCTCCAAGTGAGGCAAAGTGCTGCCACTACAGTTAGCTTCTTTACAGCTGTATCTGATCATTAGCAGTGACAATTTAAATAACAATGATTTTACATGATAAGGCTGCTAACCCTATTCACAACCCTCTTGGTCACTTTTTATGACATCCTTGGAGGATTACAGTAGTCCTATTCTCTTCAACCCGAGTACCACTTGAGTGAATACATTTTTTGTGTGCTTTATTTCTCTATTCCCTAATAGGGGTGTACGTTGCACTGCGGTTTTTATTTTGCGCTTGTCGGCTCAGTGCATCCAACTACGGCATGCATTTTATGTAAGGGTCTGCTTCCTCCTGCATTTTCTAAGGGTTTGCTTCCAAGGGCTAATGGCTGGTGCTGTGATGGGGATCGACCTCAGCACCTTCGGATTGTGAGCCGTGTCACTAAACCACTAGCCCACGCCGTCCCCAGTGAATTAATTAATTCATGACCTCATATTGTTCATCAGCAGATGTAGACAGGTCAACGTTTGATGATTTAGCATGCCTATGTTGAAAACCTATCCTCTACAGGGAGCTGAAAAAGTTTTGGTTGATTTCATATTGTTTTTCTGATCCGCAAGCATTTTATTTTCTATATTGTTTTTTATGTTTATATTTTTACAGATCAGCTCAGTGACTAAGATTCAGCTGTACCTGTTTAACATACAAGTCTCGACTGATGCCATAGCCCTGTTTGTGTGGCTGTCAACAGAGAATATCAAAGGCTATTTCTCTGACAATGGTTTCTTAATGCTGACCCCAAGTACCCAGGTTTTGTTCCATTCCCAGGTAGATGTCAGCGTAGATGAGCTGACTTCACAGCTCAACATCAGGAGTGTAGTCAAAGTTACGATTTAGTATTGTGGTTTCATGTGGGGATAGGTGGAATTGAAGATTTGTGGCTACATCGAAGGATAGATGGAAATAAAGATTGATGGCTTCATGGAGGGATAAGTGGAATTATAGATTGGGGGTTTTATGGAGGGATAGGTGGAATTAAAGATTGGTGGCTACATTGAGGGATAGGTGAAATTAAAGATTGATGGTTTCATGGAGGGATAGGTGAAATTAAAGATTGATGGTTTCATGGAGGGATAGGTGGAATTAAAGATTGGGGGTTTTATGGAGGGATAGGTGGAATTAATGGTTTCATGGAGGGATAGGTGGAATTATAGATTGGGGGTTTTATGGAGGGATAGGTGGAATTATAGATTGGGGGTTTTATGGAGGGATAGGTGGAATTATAGATTGGGGGTTTTATGGAGGGATAGGTGGAATTATAGATTGGGGGTTTTATGGAGGGATAGGTGGAATTATAGATTGGGGGTTTCATGGAGGGATAGGTGGAATTATAGATTGGGGGTTTTATGGAGGGATAGGTGGAATTATAGATTGGGGGTTTTATGGAGGGATAGGTGGAATTGATGGTTTCATGGAGGGATAGGTGGAATTATAGATTGGGGGTTTTATGGAGGGATAGGTGGAATTGATGGTTTCATGGAGGGATAGGTGGAATTATAGATTGGGGGTTTTATTGAGGGATAGGTGGAATTGATGGTTTCATGGAGGGATAGGTGGAATTATAGATTAGGGGTTTTATGGAGGGATAGGTGGAATTGATGGTTTCATGGAGGGATAGGTGGAATTATAGATTGGGGGTTTTATGGAGGGATAGGTGGAATTGATGGTTTCATGGAGGGATAGTTGGAATTATAGATTGGGGGTTTTATGGAGGGATAGGTGGAATTTATGGTTTCATGGAGGGATAGGTGGAATTATAGATTGGGGGTTTTATGGAGGGATAGGTGGAATTGATGGTTTCATGGAGGGATAGGTGGAATTATAGATTGGGGGTTTTATGGAGGGATAGGTGGAATTGTGGAATTGATGGTTTCATGGATGGATAGGTGGAATTGATGGTTTCATGGAGGGATAGGTGGAATTGATGGTTTCATGGAGGGATAGGTGGAATTATAGATTGGGGGTTTTATGGAGGGATAGGTGGAATTATAGATTGGTGGTTTCATGGAGGGGATAGGTGGAATTAAAGATAAATGGTTTCATGGAGGGATAGATGGAATTAAAGGTTGGTGGAATTAAATTGTTTCCGGTTTTGTTCGGAGTTAGTGGTATTATGCTTTATAATTGTGTGGATCAGTAGTTGTGTGTGATACTTGGCAAAATTGATCAAGATTTGTGATACTTAACGAAAATGTATCACAATTTGTTACAGCTGGCAAATATTCATCATGTATTTTGTTACTTAGCAACAGTCATCAAGTATCATGATTTGTGATACTTGTCAATAATTTATCTAAATATGTGATAATAAATAAAATTGATGAGTGTTTATAATTTGTGTGACACTTCATGAAAGTTAAGGATGATGTTATCAAATTAAAACACAAATTTGGTAACTTACATGACAATTTAACCATATCAGTTTTTATTTGTTCAATATAAATTTGATTTACCATTCAACATTAAATTGTATTATTTCATATCATTATTTAGTATTTGCATCTTGTGTTGTTTACCTACACAATATTCTTGTATTACTCTGTGATATCTCATATCTCGTGTTCATAACTAACCTAATATTCTTGCCTTACTCTGTCTTATCTCATATCTTGTGTTCATAACTTACTTAACTTAACTTAACATTTTTATACTGGTTTAAAAGACTCATCAGAGTCTGTATACAATGAGTTACATTTGCATTTCACTGTTCTAAAAGCTATGCGCATCCAATCTATTCTTAAATGCATTAACTGTCCATCCCTCCACTACCTCCTGAGGCAATGCATTCCAAGCATTCACCACTCTCTGACTAAAAAAATATTTCCTAATATCCAATCTGGACCTTTCTTTAGTTAATTTGTATCTGTGCCCACTTGCTCTCGTTGGTGGCTGTGTATTGAAAAACGTGTCTAAATAGTCTAATTTAACCTTTTCTGTTATTATCTTATAAACCTGTATTGTCACCTCAAATTCTTCTCTTTTCTAGACACTGTAGGTCAGTTTTTCTCAGTCTTTTCTCATAACTGTAATTCTGGAATCCCACTATCAGTTTTGTCACTCTTCTTTGTATCCTTTCCAGCATTTTTACATCCCCTCTATGATAAGCACTCCACATCTGTACACAGTACTCCAATCTAGGTCTAACTAATGCTTTATTCAGTTTGACTATCACTTCCTTGCTCCTATGTTTAATATTTCTTTTTATCATACCTAACATTGCATTTGCCTTTTTCACTGCTACCTGAATGTGCTCACTCACCTTACCTGTATGATCTATTATAACCCCTAGGTCCCTTTCCTTGTCTATCTTTCTAATATTGTTCTCTCCCATTCTGTAATTATCTTCCATATTGGATCTAGCCATGTGGATGACAGTACATTTATCTACATTAAACTCCATTTGCCAGCTTACAGACCATTCTTGAATTGTATCTAAATCTGACCTCAGTTTATACACTTCTGTGTCATCAGAAAATATTGCAATCATGGATCCCATATCAATGTCCAAATCATTTACATATATCAAGAACAAAATTGGTCCCAAAACCGAGCCCTGTGACACTCCACTTTTCACTTCACATCACTCAGAGTACTCCTTATTTATGCACACCCTCTGCCTTCTTCCCATTAACCAATTTTCAATCCATTCAGCAACTTTCCCACCTATTCCATGTGATTTTAACTTTTAAAAAATCTTTGATGAGGTACTCTATCAAAAGCCTTTGCAAAATCTAGATAAATAACATCCACTGGCTCCCCCTTAACTATCATTTTAGTAACCTCCTTCATGAACTCCAATAGATTTGTTAAGCACGATCTCCCTCTAGTAAACCCATGCTGACTATTTCTGATTACATTAATCCTGTCTAGATGCATTACAATGTTTTCTTTGATTATTGACTCTAACAATTTACATACTATGCTTGTTAAACTCATCAGTCTATAATTTGCTGGATCTGATTTCTTTCCCTTTTTGAATAAGGGGATCATTCCTGTATCTTTCCAATCTCTTGGAACAATCCCTTTTGCAAGTGATTGAGAATATGATATAGCTAATGGTTTTGTTAATTGGTCTCTAATTTCAAATAGCAATTTTGGATGGATACCATCTTGACCTGGACATGTATCCACTTTTAATCCCTCCAATCTTTTAAAAACCATTTCCTCTGTAATACAGATTTACTTTAATCCAACTATAACCATTTCATATTTGAAAATATCTATAAGCTCTGGGATCTTGGAGCAGTCTTCTTTTGTGAAGACTGTGCCAAAGTATTGCTGTGCAAGCGCCACTATTGTCTGTGCTATTCTGGCCAACACCTCACATTTTGATCCTTCATCACTGACAATTGAACCCAGATATATAAAACGGTCAACCATTTCAAGTTCCTGGTCATTAGCTTTTATCCTACTGTTGAAGCCCTTGGCGTTATTGGTCATTAATTTGGTCTTTCCGGCGTTTATCTCCATACCATTGTCAAGAGCTGTTTCATCGAGTCTTTTGACCCATTCCTGGAGTTCTGCTTCTGAACCCGCCAACCCATCAATGCCATCTGCAAAACAAAGGTTGGTAATCGTTCGGCCCATCCCTTCTCAACAGTACCAACGTGACCTCCAAGTGCCTCACTCACAATTCCCTTAAGGAGTATATTGAAAATCCAGATAGAGCTTCCTAAAATCAACAAAGCCAATACAGACAAGCCCTGACAGCCGCAGTTTCGAGAGATGGCAGGAATTGATGCAGGCCCCAGAGATGAAACTATGGGAGGAACCTATTCCAGGACATCATCTACCATACACAACATAGAAGTCGTTGAACAGCATCAGAACTGGTGTATCACGGTGCAAGAGGAATATAAAACGATGGAAGATACACAGATGATTACACATGTGACTGCGGCGCAATACAGGACCAGACCATCTGATGACCTGCCTCAACCTCCAGGAAACATGCAATAGGTGAAATATGCTGGAGGCAAATGACAAGGCAATCCATGTTGCTGAATACTGGATGCATGATGGATGACGTGGAGCTTGGACACGGAAAGTAAGTAAGTACCAGGCCCAGAACGTGATCATAGACAGCTACAAGCACCCGAACACGCTGGGTGCTGGGTTTAGAGACCTTCACCACACTTTAAATACCAAGTTTATTGAGCCGCCTCTTCTTCTGCATTCGTTCTGCATGTGTAGCCGAAAAATGTCGTATGACAACTAGATGGGATTGTTGGCAAATTGTATTACCAGCTCCGCCCCAATGAAATAATCTCCTACTCTCTAGCCACCTCACTCTTGTGTGGTCTAGTCTTCCCCCTCAAACATAACCTTTTATTCTAGTCCTCCTGTCTCTCTAAATATCATACCTCTCTAGCCACCTCACTCTTGTGCGGTCTAGTCGTCCCCCTCAAACATAACCTTTTATTCGTCCTCCTGTCTCTCTAACTCTCATACCCCTCTAGCTTTCTTACATCTCCAACCCTCTTACCTCTCCAACCCTCCTAACCCTCTTACCTCTCCAACCCTTCTGACTTTCCAACCCTGCTACATCTTCAACCCTCCCAACTCTCCAACCCTCTTACCTCTCCAACCTTCATAACTCTATAAAGCCTCCTAACTCTCCAACCCTCATACCTCTCTAACCCTCCTACCTCTCCAAGCCTCCTACCTCTCTATCCCTCCAACATCTTCAACCCTCCTACTTCTGTAGCACTCCTACCTCTCCAAGCCTCCTACCTCTCTAGCCCTCCTACCTCTCTAATCCTCCTGCCTCTCTAACCTTCCTACCTCTAAAAGTCGCCCACTTTTGCAACCCTCCTACCTCTTTCTACCTCCTAACTCTCCAATCCTCATATCTCTCCAACCGTCCTACTTTTCCAACCCCCTACCTGTTTCTACATCATACCTCTCCAACCCTCCCACCTCTTTAACACTCCTACCTTTCCAATCTTATTAACTCTCCAACCCTCCTACCTCACCAACCATCTTACCTTTCCAACCCTCTTACCTATTTCTATATCCAACCTCTCCAACCCTCTTACCCATTTCTATATCCAACCTCTCCAACCCTCTTACCTATTTCTATATCCTACTTCTCCTACCCTCCTGCCTCTTTCTACCTCTTACCTCTCCAACCCTCCTACCTTTCAAACCCTTCTACCTATTTCAACATCACACCTCTCTAAGCCTTCCACCTCTTTAACCCTTTTACCTTTACAATCCTCCTACCTCTCCAACTCTCCTACCTCTCCAGCCCTCTTACCTGTCCAACCCATCTACCTCTCCAACCCTCCTACCTTTCCAATCCTTATAACTCTCCAATCCTCCTACCTCTCCAACCATCCTAACTCTTTAACACTCCTACTTCACCAACCCTCCTAACTCTCAAACCCACCTCTCTCAACCCTCCTCCCCAAGCCTCCTATCTCTCCACCCTCATAACTTTCCAACCCTCCTACATCTTCAACCCTCCTTACTCTCCAATCCTTCTACCTCTCAGACCCTCCTACCTCTCCAACCCCCCTACCTCTTTAACTCCAACCTTTTGAACCCTCCTAACTCTCCAACCCTCCTACCACTCCAACCCCTACCTCTCAAACCTTCTTTCCACCCAAGCCCATTAAACGGACGAGCAAAGAAGCCATCAAGAAACAGGTCGACATTTGCCCATTTCACGAAAGACCAATATCTCAAATGTACAACAAATAAGTTGCTGCATTGATGAAACAACAAACACAACAACTGAAAGTCAATAACTGGCAGATCGAAGAATCAATAACACGTTCACTAGCTTCAAGTAAATTTAGACGTGAACACTTGATGGTTTACATATGCAATAAGTGATGTCCCAGCTGCAGGACAATAACATATAGAAACTTAAAAAGCCAAGCGACAAATTCATCACCTCGTCTCACCAGTTCACGTATGTCGTTATACCTCGTAATGCGGTTCAATCTTCTTTCGTGTGCTGTCTATATTTCTGATATTATTTTCAATCCCAAAACGTTAAGTTCTGTTTCGTTCCTTGTGAAGCATATGGTAACCCCTGTTGACTGCTTCTTATTTTATGCCTGTTTCTAATCACTATGTACATTCAGTGGTGTTTTATGTACACATATATTTTACATGATGAGGTTGCTAGATGCATGTGCAACCATCTTTAGTCGCCTTTTATGGTATGGTTGTAGGTAGTATCGCCATATTATAAATTATAAATATTATATTCACACCAACGCTCTGAATCTTGCTGCTGTAATGAATCCAGCTGCACTCATTCTCTCGTCCTTCTGCCAAGTGTCATGTAAGTGTTTGTCAGTTGTTTTTTAGTTTCATACTAAGGGTTCCATGTATCTGGCCTTGAAGGAAGACGTATTTTGCTAGCACTGTTGAGCGCCGAGCTTTCAAAGAGGTGATGATTGACGGTTTATTGGGGGCGTGCTCACAGCTGGCACTCTGCGCTGTGTTATGGTTAGATTCTGTTCATGCGGTTATTAAGTGTGTATATGCTAGATTCGTAGCAAGAACACGGTACTCTGATTCCTCTTTGTGAGTTGATTGATGCTGCTATTATAATTGGAGCTTACTATATGCCTTTATGCCTCCCTTTCTGTTTTTTTTTCACAGGCCATCTGTTCAGCCAAGTTTCATTTCTGTTGTTCTTATGAGCTCCCTGGTTGTCTGGCAAGTTGCTTTTGTGTTTGGTTGTTTTTGTCCATAGTTTTTCTTTGCTAATGTGCCCAACCCTCTATTATTGGTGTCAGACATGAACCGTGATCAAGGTATACGAATGAAAGATCACAACACATGAAATTAAATACTTGCGAAAAGTAGCGATTCTCACAAAACTAGACAGAATTCGAAATGAAAACATCCGACCGAAAGTATGAACAAAGTCATTCATTTGATTTATTAACATACATAGAATGAAATTGTCTAGACATATGACAGAATGACTCAATGCAGAACAAATCCTGGAGCATTGTAGCATGGATAATAAATAACCTGTTAGTAAAGATCTTTTAGTATTGTAGCATGGATAATAATCTGTTAGTATTGTACCATGGATAACAATTTGTTAGTATTGTACCATGGATAACAATTTGTTAGTATTGTACCATGGATAACAATTTGTTAGTATTGTACCATGGATAATAGTTCGTTAGTATTGTAGCATTGATAATAATTTATTAGTTTTGTACAATATATAATAATTTGTTGTATAATAATCTTGAGTATTGTAGCATGGAGAATACTTTGTTGGATACTATTTTGTTGGTATTGTAGACTGGATAATAATATGTTATTATTGTAGCATGGGCATTAATTTTCTGGCTTTGAAGCATGGATAATAATCTGTTAGTATTGTAGCATTGATAATAACTTTTTAGTATTGTAGCATGAATAATCATGTTTTAGAATTGTAGCAAGGATAACAATATATTAGTAATGTATCATGGATAATAATTCGTTGGTATTGTAGCATGGATAAAAATATGTTAGTACTGTAGCATGGAAACTAATTTGCTAGTATTGTACCACGGATAATCCATTTTTAGTATTTTAGCATAGATAATAACCTGTTAGTAATGTAGCAAGTCCGTTATCTTGAAATGGTGGTGAGGGAGCTTGCATGTCTCAATGATCACAGGAGCTAAGCCAACGGAAGTGAAAGCTTCCGGAAGGGTCACCCAAGTTGGATAGGTCACGAGGAAGGGAATAAACTAAACACGGACAGCTCACATAGAGTATAATAGGTTAGGTTAGAGCCGACCACCCAAATCTATTTGTAAAAAGTCGGTTACGAAAACATTGATAACAATGCAAAAGCAAACGGCCTTAGGAAAGGAAGGGCCTTCGGAAACGAGAAGAATGACGCAGTGGAGTGAAAGCTGCAAGGAAGCTCCATGGCTGACTGTCTGTCTGAATACCAAGAAGAAAACAAATATAGCGATATGGAATATTAGAATAATGTACCAAGCAGATAAAACAGACGAAATTGCTGAAGAAATGATGAATTACAAATTGGCAGTGCTAGAACTGTGCGAAACAAGATGGACGCAATCAAGAAAGATGAGACTGACTACTTGGGAAATGATAATGTATTCTGGAAACAAGGGAACTGATGCCCAACATACAGAGGGAGTGGCACTGATGATCTCCAGAGAAGCACAGCGGGCGCTCATACAATGGGAGGCTATTACCACCCGAATCATGAACGCAAGCTTTAGAACTAGGAAAACACACTTCAATATAAACATCATTCAGTGCTTTTCCCCAAACTAACGAGACCGACGATGATAAGCAGTAAGAGTTATACAACAAGCTGGAAGAAGTCCTTGACACGCAGAAGAAGAAATATCTTTTGATTTTAATGGAAGACTTTAATGCTAAAGTGGGAGTAGACAATCTAGGTTACGAACAGATTATGGGAAGACAAGAAATGAGACAGATGAACGAAAATGGAGAAATGTTTGCAGAGTTAAGTGCGCTTCACAAAATGATAATTGGAGGAAGCATATTTCTACATAAGAAGATACATAAGGTCACATGGAGATCTGCAGACCATGTAACGGAAAATCAGATTGCTCACATCTATGTCAGTCAAGCGTTCAGAAGTACACTACAAGATGTAAGAGTAAAGCGAGGCGCGGATGTAGCGTCATACCACCACATGTTGCTGGGGATTTTGCAGATCAAACTAAAACAGTACCTAGTACAGGGCGGAAGGAGAGCAAGATATAACGTACACATATTGCAACGCCAGGAGAAGAAGACAGAATTTCGCTCAAAAATTTATTATAAGATATCAAGTGCTACAAGAGCTATGTGAGGATGAAGAAATGAACATTAATTGAATGTGGTACCAGGCTAAAGAGATGGGGAATAAGACATGTGAAGAAACTGTGAGATTCGAGAGAGACCAACACAAAGAATGGATCAGAACAGAGACATTACATAAAATAGAATAAAGGAAAAAGAAGAAAGCTATACAATTGCCGAACCCAAGCCACTAGTGCAGAAGCACAGAGTAATTATACTGTTACAGACAAAGAGGTCAAGACATGTATAAGGACAAATAAAATGGAATATATAGACAAGCTGGCACAGGAGGCAGAAGAGTCAGCAGCAGAGAGAAGAAATGGGAGAGATCTCTACTCATTAACAAAAAGAAAATAGCAAACAGATATATACAGACAGACCAATCAAAGATAGAAAAGGCAGGATATTGACATCATCGGAGGAACAACAGAAACGATGGGTTGAGTGTTTCAAAGAAAGTCTAAACAGACCTCCACCACAAGAAGTACCAAACATCCTACCAGCAGAGAAGACCCAGAACTTGGACGGCAAACCACCACGTAAGATATAAATCAAAATGTCCATATCCAAACTCAAGAACGGGAAAACGGCAGGACCAGGTGGAATAGCAACAGAAGCCATAAAGACAAATATAGATAAGGCCACTGATACATTGCAAAGATTTATTAAAGAAGATATGGGAAGAGGAGAGAGTGCCAACAGAATGAAAAGAAGGACATCCGATTAAACTGTCTAAGAAGGAGGCCCTGGCAGATTGCAGCAGTTATAGGAGGATTACATTGCTGTCGGTACCAGGCAAGATATTCAACAGAATCATCTTGGATAGATGAAAAACTGAAGTAGACAAAAAGTTCTCAGAAGAACAGGCAGGATTTCGTCAGGGAAGATCATGCACAGATCATATAGCTACGCTACGCATCATAGTAGAACAAAGCATTGAATGGAAATCCATCCCTATACGCAAATTTTATAGACTATGAAAACGCATTTGACAGTGTGGACCAAAGCACTCTATAACAACTGTTGAGACACTATGGGATACCAAAAAAGTACACAACCCTCATCCAGAATATGCACAAAGGCACAGTTAGTAGAGGGGTACATGAAGGAGTACTGCCTGACAGCTTCGGGGTGCAAACAGGGGTGGGACAGGGATGTCTGCTCTCACCTTTCCGGTTTTTGTTGGCTATAGATTGGATAATAAAGAAATCAATCAAAGGCAAAAAAAAAAACGGGTATTCAGTGAACACTATTGTCACAATTGGAAGACCTGAACTACGCAGATGATCTGGTACTTTTGTCACACAGTCATAGTCAAATGCAAGAGAAACTTGATAAAGTGAAAGAACAATCGGCCAAACTGGGACTGAATATCAACACGAAGAAAACCAAGTTCCTTAAACTCAACACCAACAACAAAGAACCAATCATCCTGGAGGGAGAGCAGTTGGAGGAAGTGGATACCTTGACCTATTTGGGCAGCACAATTAACACATCAGATGTAAGGATCAGAATTGGAAAGGCACGAGGGGCATTCCTGAAACTAAACAATTTATGGAGATCCAGAGATATCAAGATTCACACCAAAATTTCAGTAATCAACGCAAGTGTCAAGTCGGTGTTGCTGTATGGAGTGGATACATGGAGAACGATCAAGGTCATACAACAACTCCTAACTTTCCAACCCTCCTACCTTTCCAAGAATCCTACCTCTCCAACAAAAATATAACAAGAAACCTCATCATCAACATGTGCCATCCTGACAACGTTGGTGGTCCTGATTCTCTCCAACTTCTTGTCATCTCCCAGTGATGTTTATCAATTTTGCCCGTTGGTCGTGTTCCGTGCCTTGAATTAGAATAGTCCACCATTTTCTCTTCTTTTCGTCTTGTGCCTCCCTCCCTCGCCTCATAAATTATGTCAGTTCTTCTTCCTTCCTTCCTTCCTTCCTTCCTTCCTTCCTTCCTTCCTTCCTTCCTTCCTTCCTTCCTTCTCTTTGTCGCCCTCCTACACTTCTTCCACTCTTTGTCGCCCTCCCTGCTTCTCTTCCACTCTTTGTCACCCTCCTGCTTCTCTTCCACTCTTTGTCACCCTCCCTGCTTCTTCTTCTTGTTCCACCTCTTCTCTTGTTCCTCCTCTTCTTCTTCTTCTTGTTCCACCTCTTCTTCTTGTTCCTCTCTTCTTCTTCTTCTTGTCCTCCTCTTCTTCTTCTTCCTCTTCTTCTTATTCTTCTTCTTGTTCCTCCTCCTCTTCTTCTTCTTCTTCTTCTTGTTCCTCCTCTTCTTCCTCTTCTTCTTATTCTTCTTCTTGTTCCTCCTCTTCTTCTTCTTCTTCTTCTTCTTCTTGTTCCTCCTCCTCTTCTTCTTCTTCTTCTTGTTCCTCCTCCTCTTCTTCTTCTTTTTCTTCTTCTTGTTCCTTCTCCTCTTCTTCTTCTTATTCTTCTTCTTGTTCCTCCTCTTCTTCTTCTTCTTCTTCTTCTTCTTCTTCTTGTTCCTCCTCCTCTTCTTCTTCTTCTTCTTCTTCTTCTTGTTCCTCCTCCTCTTCTTCTTCTTTTTCTTCTTCTTGTTCCTTCTCCTCTTCTTCTTCTTCTTCTTCTTCTTCATCTTGTTCCTCCTCTTCTTCTTCTTCTTCTTCTTCTTCTTCTTCTTCTTCCTCTTTTTGTTCCTCTTCTTGTTCCTCCTCCTCTTCTTCTTCTTCTTCTTCATCTTGTTCCTCCTCCTCTTCTTCTTCTTCTTCTTCTTCTTCTTCATCTTGTTCCTCCTCTTCTTCTTCTTCTTCTTCTTCTTCTTCTTCTTCCTCTTCTTGTTCCTCTTCTTGTTCCTCCTCCTCTTCTTCTTCTTCTTCATCTTGTTCCTTCTCCTCTTCTTCTTCTTCTTCTTCTTCATCTTGTTCCTCCTCTTCTTCTTCTTCTTCTTCTTCCTCTTCTTGTTCCTCTTCTTGTTCCTCCTCCTCTTCTTCTTCTTCTTCATCTTGTTCCTTCTCCTCTTCTTCTTCTTCATCTTGTTCCTCCTCCTATTTTTCTTCTTCTTCTTGTTCCTCCTCCTCTTCTTCTTCTTCTTCTTCTTCTTCTTGTTCCTCCTCCTCTTCTTCTTCTTTTTCTTCTTCTTGTTCCTTCTCCTCTTCTTGTTCCTCTTCTTGTTCCTCCTCCTCTTCTTCTTCTTCTTCATCTTGTTCCTTCTCCTCTTCTTCTTCTTCATCTTGTTCCTCCTCCTCCTCTTCTTCTTCTTCTTCTTCATCTTGTTCCTCCTCTTCTTCTTCTTCTTCTTCTTCTTCTTCTTCTTCATCTTGTTCCTCCTTTTCTTCTTCTTCTTCTTCATCTTGTTCCTCCTCCTCTTCTTCTTCTTCTTCTTCTTCATCTTGTTCCTCCTTTCTTCTTCTTCTTCATCTTGTTCCTCCTCCTCCTCTTCTTCTTCTTCTTCTTCTTCTTCTTCATCTTGTTCATCCTTTCTTCTTCTTCTTCATCTTGTTCCTCCTCTTCTTCTTCTTCTTCATCTTGTTCCTTCTCCTCCTCTTCTTCTTCTTCTTCTTCTTCTTCCTCTTCTTCATTATTCGCTCTCAAACAATCCCAGTTATATCACTCATACATTTGACCATCTTTCACAGATTTCTCTCCACCATACAGTTTATCCCTCATCTGGGTTGGGGAGGACCACTGCTCTCGTAGAGGCTACTAACTTTGCCAACTAGGTCTATTGTTTGTATGTCCTCCCTGCACAGACACACGAATGTCCTCCCTGTACAGGCACATGTATGTCCTCCCCGCACAGGCACATGTATGTTCTCAAAGACATTCACATAAATGTCCTTCACGCACAAACACACGAATGTCCCCCCTGCACAGTCACACGAATGTCCTTCCCGAACAGACACACGAATGTCCTCCCTGTACAGGCACATGCATACCCTTACATTATTACATGTCTGTCCTCTTCATAAGAATCACATGTCTATCCTTCTCAGAAAATGCACATGACTTGTCTTCCACACACGGACACATGGCTGCCCCCTCCCAAACAGACAAATGCAAGTCCGTCCTACCCGAGCGTTTGTCTCTGACCGATGGTTTTTCTTTTGTTGAACATATGATATTATGACCTACAAGGATATGGGGGAAAATCCCGGTGACAGTTAGTCGTAAACAAAGTCTGCTTGTAATTGACAACGAGCACAGAGACAATTATTTGTTTGCGCTCGGAAAACATCCATAACAAACAACAGAAAATAAAGCGAGGTAATAGGTGGCCTGGATTCGAACCACGGAGCTTCTGGTGACGATAGCGACTTGATATTAGAGAGAGGGAGAGAAAGAGAGTGAGAGAGAAAAAGGGCGGGGGGTGGTGAGAGATAGAAGTTGAAGACGACAGAGAGAGAGTGACAGAGAGAGATAAAGAAATGATGTGGAACGAGAGAGAGAGAAACAGAGAGAAGAGAGGGGGCGGAGCGAGAGAGATAGATAGATAGAGAGAGAGCGAGAGAGAGATGTGTTTCAATCAGCCAGACATCCCATAAAAAATGATCTAACAGGTTATTCCGTTCGTCATTCACGACTTTCATTTATGGAATATACATTAGTGCGCTCCAGACACATTCATACCACCCCCTTTACTTCCTGCCTTTCCTATCATCAAACATAGACCCTTACACAAACCATATTGCTAATGATGTCAGAGACAGAGAAACCAAGAACAGTGGTAGTTCCAAATTAAGAAACGTGTTAATTAGGCAAAGTGGGAAACCTCGAGGAAGTCAGTTGTAAACAGTCTGCGGTGACCGGGCTGGCGGTCTAGACCATATCTAAGCAGTGCTGGTTTTCTAACCTCGCTCCTTTCATAACATCTCTTCTCTCTCTCTCTCTCTCTCTCTCTCTCTCTCTCTCTGTCTCTCTCTCTATCTCTCTCTGTCTCTCTCTCTCTCATCCAACCATCCCCACACCCCTACCCCATGATAGCTTTGATCTCATCAACCTGATTTCCTTTTATTAACTGAAAACGACAATATAATAAAGAAGATGCATGCGCCCAGATGTCTGATGGCTATGCCGGTTAAGCAGTATTTATATAGGACAAAAGCTTTCAAACTATTAAATCAATTTTGGCAGGCTTCGTGGACCAGACTGTAAATATAATTATCAATACACCAACGTAACCATATTATTATGATTAAACAATCAATCAATCAAAACATGTTCTGCTCCCTGCAGAGCATAGGTCTTCAACGAAATGCTCGTCAAGTTCTCCACGGTTGACTTGCCATTAATCATTGTCTATTGACGTTTTTGTGGATTACATTTTAAACTTGATGGGATAACCAGCCATTTCTTAATCGCGGATGACGACATGTCTGACAGGCTAGTAGTACTATTTATCTTTGTTAGTTCTTTACTTCTTATTTTAGTTGATATACGATTGATTACATTGAGTGTCATGACTTTTGTCTTCTTGATATTAATATTCCGCATCACTTGTTAGCGATATGCGTTCAGTTTTTTTCCGTTTTCTCTTGAATGTGTTGGCGTCAGTGTGCAAAAAATTAATGTTGTCTGCTTATTCCAGATTTTCCAATGTGCAAAGTTGTCTGCTTATTCCAGATTTTCCAATGTGCAAAGTTGTCTGCTTATTCCATATTTTCCAATGTGCAAAGTTGTCTGCTTATTCCAGATCTTCCAATGTGTAAAGTTGTCTGCTAATTCCATCTTCCAATGTGCAAAGTTGTCTGCTTATTCCATATTTTCCAATGTGCAAAGTTGTCTGCTTATTCCAGATCTTCCAATGTGCAAAGTTGTCTGCTTATTCCATATTTTCCAATGTGCAAAGTTGTCTGCTTATTCCAGATCTTCCAATGTGCAAAGTTGTCTGCTTATTCCAGATCTTCCAATGTGCAAAGTTGTCTGCTTATTCCAGATCTTCCAATGTGCAAAGTTGTCTGCTTATTCCAGATCTTCCAATGTGCAAAGTTGTCTGCTTATTCCAGATCTTCCAATGTGCAAAGTTGTCTGCTTATTCCAGATCTTCCAATGTGTAAAGTTGTCTGCTTATTCCAGATCTTCCAATGTGCAAAGTTGTCTGCTTATTCCAGATCTTCCAATGTGCAAAGTTATCTGCTTATTCCAGATCTTCCAATGTGCAAAGTTATCTGTTTATTCCAGATCTTCCAATGTGCAAAGTTGTCTGCTTATTCCAGATCTTCCAATGTGCAAAGTTATCTGCTTATTCCAGATCTTCCAATGTGCAAAGTTGTCTGCTTATTCCAGATCTTCCAATGTGCAAAGTTATCTGCTTATTCCAGATCTTCTAATGTGCAAAGTTGTCTGCTTATTCTAGATCTTCCAATGTGAAAAGTTATCTGCTTATTCCAGATCTTCCAATGTGCAAAGTTATCTGCTTATTCCAGATCTTCCAATGTGCAAAGTTGTCTGCTTATTCCAGATCTTCCAATGTGCAAAGTTGTCTGCTTATTCCAGATCTTCCAATGTGCAAAGTTGTCTGCTTATTCCAGATCTTCCAATGTGCCAAGTTGTCTGCTTATTCCAGATCTTCCAATGTGCAAAGTTATCTGCTTATTCCAGATCTTCCAATGTGCAAAGTTATCTGCTTATTCCAGATCTTCCAATGTGCAAAGTTGTCTGCTTATTCTAGATCTTCCAATGTGTAAAGTTGTCTGCTTATTCCATATCTTCCAATGTGCAAAGTTGTCTGCTTATTCCAGATCTTCCAATGTGCAAAGTTATGTTCACAATTTAAAATAAAAAATGACATCTATGATCAGGCGTATCGCCTAGTCACTGTCAGTTACGTTATGGCTTTGCTTCGTTCGTTCTCAGTCTACCGCTACCAAGCTCTGAAAAGGGCTTTGCAAGTAGCAGAATGTAGTCTAGAAAACGGAATGAGTTGTGTCGCTAGTTTAAAGCTTGACTGCGATATCTGCACCTTTCGGTCCGATACATCCGACTTCATCAGGCATTTTTTAGTAACTGGTTAGCCTTATCTCTTCGATCCCTACCCCGTAGCCAGTCTGTTATGCTGCAGTATATTATCCAGGATATCGCATGGAAGTGTAGAAGGGTCTTGGCATCTCTGGTTCTCTGGCTATGGGTCGCTGACCGCTGCAGCTCATGTGCTGCTCATTATCTTGATCCCAGTTACGTTATGAAAAGAATGGTCGATAAGGGGCTTCCTTGTCGTACACTAGTTTTCACTTCCAAAGTTTGGTCGCTTTAGTCAATAAAAACAAAAATCTGTATAGCTCAGCTACACGGGGATATTTATGTTTTAATCGATTTTTTACCTTGATTAATGTCGCAGCTTCGATTAATTGGTTTTCCTAGTTAATGTTACGGCTAATTCTATTTACCTCAACATCGTATATGTTTTAGTTTGTTCTTTGTCCTTGGCGAAAACCTTGCTAACACAACTTATATTTCGTTTTGTTTGAGTTCCGGTGCAGTTATTGATCCATGCTACTTATGTTTTTATCGACTTTTGACTTTCAATACTGTCGCAGCTTTTATTTATTATTATGAATATTAAAGGTTTTATAAAAGAAAAAAAACACATAACGTAATTCAATTACCAATCAAAATATAAATGATTGGCGGACCTTAAAAACACATTGACCTACTGGATTCTGGCCCGCCGGCCGTAGGTTAGAGACCTTTGATATGGAATATTGAATGGTCTTCATATACCGAAAATTGTAGTGATCACCTGTCGTATTAGGGAAGGACAGAATAGTAATTTTTTTAAGCATGTCGTAAAACGTAACTAGTGTGTTTATGGCTTGGGGTTAGCAATCTCATAATATAACACGGATTGCTAAACTACGACTGCAAGGGCACACCCAAAGTGCATGGAAACATACATCCTGTTAGGCAGGGATCGGTAACGACGGCTCACCAGCCGACAATTTCTGACCCGCAAATTAGAAATTAAATATAAAATTTTTTAGCTCCATGTAGGCATAGTCTAAAATAACATGTAAGCTCTGTTATTGTGGTGCAAGACACTCATACTGAGTAGTGTCCTTGGCGGTAGGTTATATTTACTTTGCTTTTATTCCAAGCCATACTTGAGAATTTGGACAACGCCCCTTCTGACTAGCGCAATGCGAGACTACTCGGTAAGCCCACTACAGTAGAGATTAATTTATGTAATATAACACACTGGGGAAAGAAGGTAGGAGGGGGGGGGGGTGTGAGGGGAGGAGTCCATGGCGGGTGAAGAGGAGGGTTGGGGGGGGGGGGGGGGTCAATATAACGGAGAGATAGGGTGCTCGTTTCCCAAGAGACGAACGAACGCAAGCACGAATCCGTGGGTGTTGGAGTCCTACAAGGTTTAAGCATCCCCTGGTTGCAACGTATGTAAGATCAGCACATAGTCCCATCGGAGACAGACGATCAACTTAGAGGTTCCGTGTGCACACCCCGCATGTAAAAGAACCACTGGTAGTTATAAATCGAAAATAACAGGCTGTTAGCCGCTGTAGGGTTCAAATTCTAAAGGTAACGAAATTTCTACTCAAAACTGGCCTACATGAAGGTCAAAAGGAGGCACCCCCTCCATCACGTAAAGGCACAGTAGGCCAATCACATGTTCATCTGTACCCTTAATTGAAGAGAGTATGTCGTAAGAGGCGATTAATTGTGTGACATGGGATAGCACGGGTCGTGGTTATGTGGTTTGTTTAGAGCAGCATAGATGGCGCCTAACAGGCTGCAGGATCTACTTTGCTCTAATGTTGTTTTTTTTTTGCGTTCGTCTTATTTCTCTAATCCCCAAGGTGGTGTGCGTTGCACTGTAGTTTCTATTTTGCTCCTGTCGGCCCAGTGATCCGACTTCATCATGCATTTTACGTTAGGGCCTGCTTCCTCCTGCATTTTCTAAGGGTTTGCTTCTCCGGGGTAATGGCCGGTGCTGTGATGAGGATCGAACCCAGCACCTCTGGTTGTGAGCCGTGTCACTTAACTTCTTGCCCACGCCGTCCCCACGCTCTAATGTTTGATTCTATTAAGATGGACTGCCACAGTGGTTAACCACTCTCCGTAAGCGCTTGTTCCAACGCAGCGGAGTATTAGCCTGCTCGAGCCTAACCGGCTAAGCAGGAAACCCTTCTCCCGGCTACATCCAGCTCATATCAGAGCTGTGACCTGCAGAGGGACATCTGCCCCTATAGAAGTACAGGTCGACTAAAACTAAGAACTAAGAACTTAATTGCAAATATATACAAAAATCTCTTCACCTCCAGGGTAGAAGAGGAACGACTAAGAGAGTGGAGCTACAGAAACCATCCACGCAAGAGCACGGTAAACTCATCGATACAGTCTTTCTGTAAGGCAACAATGACTCACATCCGAAATATCTCTGACACGCACTTAAAAAAAAACTGTTGTTGTTGAATGCCTACACTGAGTAGGTTTACTCTTTTATGCGCCCTAAAAAGGACGTTACGGGTTGTCGTGTCTTTCCTTACATCCAGAGCATGCTGATAAAGGTGGACCAGGGTCCTCCAGGTGGTTGTGCTAGGCTTGGCTTCATCTGCGTGTCGCTCACTACTACGGGGAGCACGCCGAACCTCACCTTGTTAGCCAGTCTGTTGTCCTCGACAACAGCCCGTTTCCAGAACGACCAACGAGGAGGTCAGGTGAGGGTCTTGACCAGCATATTTCTCCTGACCCAGGCTAATGTTGTCTGATCAGTGTGTTAAAAAAACCCTGAAAACTGAACATTATATCTGCCAGCCTTCTGTGGTCCTAGACTAAAGTATAATGTAAGTAATATTGTTATGTAAGTTACATGTTTTGAGTTAATTCAACTTTTCACGACGTTTCTGTTTTGGCGAGTTACTATTCTTTACTCCTGCTAACTATTTCTGGTCTGGGAATCATCATGTAGCATGTTCTTTGCCGAACGTCGCTTTCGTAACATTCTATTTATAGAACTCGATCTTTGGCGATATCTGCGCCTTTCGGTCCAGCACGTCAGCTTTCGGCAAAATCTTTTATTTTTGGTTAACTCTCCCTAGCCTTTAGCGGTCCCCAGTCTTCCTTCAAGACAGCAGGTGGTTTTTGTGTTAGAGTACTCCTTCTCCAATCATAGCACAACCGACTGGAGGACCCCGCTCTACCTTCATCAGCACGCTCGAGATGTGAGAAAAGCTACTGCAACCCGCCACGTAACGTCCTTTTCAGGGCTCACAAAGAGTAACCTACTCACTTGTGGACATTCGCAAACAACAAGAACAACATTCTAGATGAGCTGCGTACCAAGCTAGCGAGTCTCATCTATCTGGGTTGTCTTCGGTTTCCACCGGTTGTTTTTGAAACGCCAGAATCTCATCTGCACGGTGGAAGATGATTTTGAAATCAGAGTTTTTCCTTCTCCTAGACGAGCTGCCTTTCTAGGCTTACGAGTCTCATCTACCTGAAGCATCTATTTTTTAAAAATGATGCCAGAAACTCGCCCGTCGCCGCTTCTCCTGTTAGAATAAACAGGCGTGCCACAGGAAGGTCCTGGAGTTGGACCTTTGCTGTCAGAGACTATTTGAGATGCATGCCTTTGGGAGGTATTTGAATGAAGTTAGAGAGATTATCCTCCACTCAACTCCCTACTAAAACAAGCATTTATGTCCCTGACCCTAATATAACATATATAACATTATATAATATAACATACCATTTTAACATAACACAATAGAGCACACCAGCACATAATATAATTGTTGTATAACATATCATTATATGCCATTACGTAATACCATTATATTATATAACACGCATAACATTATGAACTAACATTGTGTAATATAACATGAAATAAAATAAAATAACATCATTCAATATACAATAACATGAAATAACATAATGTAAACTTCTGAACAAGAGTGGCAAATACATACCGGCTAACACTGATTCTGCTCCCCTTCTTACTGGGGAAGAAATGATATGACCATTACACATCCATTCATATCGTTAGTGACGATTACAGAGGACTGTGCATCGGTTAAGAAACTCGTTGCCTAAAACATGTTGCTACAAAAACATCCACTCCATGAGCTCACAAAGTGCTTTAGGACATGTTTCCTTCAAGTAAACATCTACAGTTCGGACTCTATGCTTTATAAATAGCAAATAAAGAAGAAGAAAAAGAGAAATAACAACCACATAAACAAGAAGAACAAGGAGAAGAAGAAGTACAAGAAGAACACGAAGAATAAGAAGAACACGAAGAAAAAGAAGTCGAAGAAGAAGATGTAGAAAAAAAAGAAAATTAAGAATAACAAGAGATGGATGAGGAGGGAGAAGAAGAATAAGACAATGAACATGAAAAATAAGAAGAAGAAGACGATGAAAGAAGAACAAAAAAGAAGATTGATATAAGAGACGCATGAGTTGTCGCTTTAAACTGTCTAACCTATAACTTTATTGCCATTTCTTTGCAAAAAAGTGAAGGATATATTGATTGACATTATCTTCAGATTATATGCAACAACTTAACTTAACTTAACGTCTTTATACTAGTTTAGAAGATTATGCAGAGTCTATATACAGCCAGTTTTATTTACATTACTTTGCTCTAAAAGCTTTTTTCATCCAATTTATTCTTAAATGCATTAATTGTCTCTGCCTCCACTACCTCCCGTGGCAATGCATTCCAAGCATTCACCACTCTCTGACTAAAAAAATATTTCATGATATCTAATCTGGACCTCTCTTTAGTAAATTTGTAGCTATGCCCTCTTGTTCTTGTGGGTGGCTGTATTTGGAAAAATCTTGTTATAGTATAATTTATCCATTCCTCTGATCATCTTATAAACCTGTATTAAGTCACCTCGAATTCTTCTCTCTTCGAGACACTGTAGGCTGCTTTTTTTTAGTCTTTCCTCATAACTGTATTTCTGGAATCCCACTATCAGCTTTGTCGCTCTTTTATGTATTCTTTCCAGCATATTTATATCCCATCTATGATAAGGACTCCCCACCTGTACACAGTACTCCCATCTAGGTCTAACTAATGCTGTATACAGTTTGACAATCACTTTCTTGCTCCTATGTTTAATATTTATTTTTATCATACCTAACATTGCATTTGCCTTTTTCACTGCTACCTGAACTCACCTTAATTGTATGATTTATTATAACCCCTAGGTCTCTTTCCTTATCTATCTTTCTAATATTATTATCTCCCATTCTGTAATTATGTTCCATATTGGATGTACCCATATGGATGGCTGTAGATTTATCTACATTAAACTCCATTTGCTAGCTTACAGACCATTCTCGAATTTTATCTAAATCCGACCTCATTATATCCACTACTGCTATAGATGAGACACTGCTGCATAATTTTGTGTCATCAACAAATTTTGCAATCCTGGATTCCATATCAATGTCCAAATCGTTTATATATATCAAGAACGAACAAAAATGTATCCCAAAACCGAGCCCTGTGGCACTGCACTTTCACTTCACACCACTCAGAGTACTCCTTATTTATGCACACCCTCTGCCTTCTTCCCGTTAACCAATTTTCAATCCCTTTGCCAACTTCCCCATCTATTCCATGTGATCTTAACTTTCGAAATAATCTTTTATGAGTTACTTTATCAAAATCTAGATAAATAACATCTACTGGCTTTCCCTTCTATCATTTTAGTAACCTCCTCCATGAATTCTAATAGATTTGTTAAGCATGATCTCCCTCTAGTAAACATATGCTGGCTATTTCTGATTAGATTAAATTTGTCTAAATGCATTATAATGTTTTCTTTGATTATTGACTCTAACAATTTTTAGACTATGCTCGGTCTATAATTTACTGGATCTGATTTTTTTGCCCTTTTTGAATAAGGGGATCACTCCTGCATCTTTCCAATCCCGTGGTACAATATCTTTTGCAAGTGATTGAGGACATAATATAGCCAATCTTTTTGCTAGTTGGTCTCTAATTTCAAACAACAATTTTGGATGAATACCATCTTGACCTGGACATTTATCCACTTTCAACCCCTCCAATTCCTCTGTAATACAGATTGATCTTAAGCTGTATCCGTGTCTCTTTGAAAGATATCTATAGGTTATGGGATCTTGGAGCAGTCATATTTTGTGTAGACTTTGTCAAAGTACTGATTTAGTAGATTAGATGCCTCCCTATTCTCACTTATTATTTCCCATGTACTGTCTATGCGAGGGTCTACTTTGTCTTTCGTTTTTCGTTTATTTCTAACAATTCTAACAGTTGTGGGATTATTGTATGAAATCAAATGTATTACATATATGTCTAGATATCGACCAGTTTATCTAACTACCTACATACCTACATACCTACTAAACTATCTACTTGTCTACCTATATTCTGACTACTCTAGCTACATACACACACAAATACGCAGAAATACATACATACATTCATACACTCACATACAAACATACAAATATACATACATACATATACGAATGCATGCATGCATATAATCTATCTATCTATCTATCTATCTATCTATCTATCTATCTATCTATCTATCTATCTATCTATCTATCTATCTATCTATCTATCTATCTATCTATCTATCTATCTATCTATCTATCTATCTATCTATCTATCTATCTATCTATCTATCTATCTATCTATCTATCTATCTATCTATCTATCTATCTATCTATCTATCTATCTATCTATCTATCTATCTATCTATCTATCTATCTATCTATCTATCTATCTATCTATCTATCTATCTATCTATCTATCTATCTATCTATCTATCTATCTATCTATCTATCTATCTATCTATCTATCTATCTATCTATCTATCTATCTATATGTCTGTATGTCTGTCTGTCTGTCTGTCTGTCTGTCTATCTGTCTGTCTGTCTATCTCTCTCTGTCTGAATCTGTCTGTCTATTTGCTGTCTATTTTCTATTCTGTCGTGTTATTTAAAGACGTCATCGCTGGCCTGGCCGACCTAATGTTGCCTATCTCTTCAAGCAAGTTCAGGAAGGGTGTGTTCTCTAACGCTCAGTGTCTAGCTTACTGCTGAACTTCCCTTGCAACCTTTTCAAAGTTATGAATGGCTTCACTCCCCTTGCGCCTTTGACGACTATGTGATAACGTGTGATAACCATGCGAGTTTGTTCGTGCATGATTCCATGAAGCTGTTAACATCTGTTGGCCCTTAGTTTTGCTCACGAACTATGGTGACTCGCATACATGCACATGTTAAAATACGGTTCACATAAAAATAGCAAAATACGGTTTCTTGCATAGTAAACTATATTAGAACTGAGTAACGTTCCCAAAGCTGAAACACGTGATTCAGACTTCTTATCTAGTCTTCGTGCGCTCCTGACAAACTATAGGGATACTACTGCAGTTGTTGCCGCGATGCAGTCTTCACCAGAGCATTTTGTATGTTCTCGAAGTAGTCGTTTCTGTTGCAATTTGTTTTACATGATGCGGTTCCTAGCGACATGCACATAATCTGATTAGGCGTATTTTACGACTTACGTGGACCTCACGTACACCACGTGGTTAGTCGTCTGTTACGATATGGGGGGAATGTTTACTGGATCAATAGCGGAAGATTTTGCTCTCATTAATTAATGTTACTTTTAAATTCTTCAGCTCAGCGATTGGACATTTCTTTCAACTTTGTAGCACACTCCCGTAACACAAAGTACATTATATAAAGAGATCTTCTCAGACGATTTTAGGCCAACACAATTGAATTAACTTTATTTTGCGCAATTTATTAAATTTAAAAAATCACAAACTAACCTTAATTATAATTTTTCTCCCGGTAAGATCAGTTTAATTTTACTTAGTAATTATTAAACAAAATATCGCATTTGAATTAACTTAACTGAACGTCTTTATATTGGTTTATAAGACTCATCATGGTCTGTATACAACCAGTTACCCTGCTCTAAAAAATATGCTCATGCAATCTATCCTTAACTGCATTAACTGTACCTGCATCCACCATCTCCTGGGGCAATGCATTCCAAGCATTCACTACTCTTTAATTAAACAAATATTTTATAATATCCAATCTGGACTTTTCTTTAGTTAATTTGAAGCTGTGCCCTCTTGTTCTTGTAGGTGGTAGTATTTTGAAGAAAAAAAAACTTGTTATAGTCTAATTTTACAGTACCTGTGATTATCTTATAAATCTGTATTTAGTCACCTCGAATTCTTCTCTTTTCTAGACACTGTAGGCTTATTTTTCTGAGTTTTTCCTAATAACTGTAATTCTGGAATCCCACTATCAGTTTTGTCGCTCTTCTTTGTATCCTTTCCAGCTGGTTTATATCCCATCTACGATAAAGACTTCACACGTGTACACAGTACTCCATTCTAGGTCTAACTAATGCCTTTTACAGTTTGACAATCACTTTCTTACTCCTATGTTTAATATTTCTTTTTATCATACCTAGCATTGCATTTGCCTTTTTCACTGCTTCCTGGATTTGCACACTTACTTTACCTTCATGCTCTATTTTAAATTATAGATCCCTTTCCTTATCTATCATTATAATATTGTCCTCGCCCATTCTGTAATTATGTTCCATATTGGATCTACCCATGGGAATGACTGTAGATTTATCTATATTAAACTTCATTTGCCATTTCACAGACCAGTCTCGAATTTTATCTAAATCCGACCTCAATATATCCACTTCTGCTAAAGATCAGACACTCCTACATAGTTTTGTGTCGTTCTCAAATTTTGCAATCATGGATCCTATACCTTGTCCAATTTGTTTATATATATATGTAGTGAGAGTGTCTCACCTTCTTTCATGTCTTTCCTGTTCTAGCGGTAAGCCAGGTATATATTTACAGCTGAGTCAACTGGAGAGTGTCAATAACGGGTACTAACACCAGTACATTTGTATCTAGAAAGTTTCACGTCAAACGGTTTCACAAACTCTATTTTACATATTGATTTCCGATATTTGTTTTATTTTGTTGTATCGTTTTCATTTGCTCAGGGTATTTTGTTTTATTTGTTTGGAAGACTTTTATTTATTATAACGTCGATCCTTGATTTACGCTGCTCTCATTTATATCTGCACTAACCTTTTCTTGTTTTGTATTTACCATTATTATTTGTTTTATCTTAATAAGTTAGATTAGTTGGGGGCGGGGGAGGTAGGCAGGGTCTATTAGAAGAGGGTGCAGGGGGTACACTGTACCCGGATACTACTACTACTACAACTACTACTACCTCTACTACTACTACTACTACAACTGCTATTACCACTACTACTACTACTACCACTACTATTACTACTACTATTACCACCACTACTACTACTACTACCACTACTACTTATGTCACTACACCACCATTACTACTACTATTACTACTACTACTACTACTACTATCACTACTACCACTACTATTACTATTACGACTATGACTACTACTACTAGTGCTATTCTCAGGGAGAATTGAAAGCGGATATAGCGGTGTCCATTTTCTCGTGTTGAAGAGAACACACTAAACACTGCTTTAATCAAACCCAGTCAACGACCGTGTCCTCGCGATCAGATTAAATTGGAACAAAAAATAAACATCACAACAATAAAAGTCTTTGCACCAACAACAGTAGCAGAGAAATACGATATAGAAGAGTTATATACTGATTTGAAAGAGATAATATATACATTAGAGAAAACACAGTTTGATAATCACTGAGACTTCGGTACGAGAATAAGAAAGGAAATTTAAAAAATGAAGAAGAAAGTGAGAAGGGACTTTTAGTTTGGGACACAGAAATGTAAAAGTATAAAAACATTAATGGAACTCTGCATTGAAACAACTCCGTCGCCAACACGCTTTCTAAACAACATCCTATATGACCAGATGGGAAACATGGGAACCAAATAGACTATATTCTAACACAGCAAAAATATCTGCGAGGACTCGACCAGGAGCTGGCTGCGATTCAGATCAAGATCATACTGAAACAAATAATGTTGCAAAGCACAAGACCAGTACGCTATGACGACAGCGTTATACAGCGTTATAACTTTACATTGAAGTTGAAGATCCTTAGCTGCGCGTGCATTCTGATCAATGTTTAGTTACATATGATGGTTTTCAACATGACAAATGCCAAACTTGTCTTTTATATCATACCTTTCGGGGACGGCGTGACCTAGTGGATAAGTGGCACGGCTCACAATCCGAAGGTGCTGGGTTCGATCCCCATCACAGCACCGGCCGTTACCCCGGGGAAGCAAACCCTTAGAAAATGCAGGAGGAAGCAGAGCCTTACATAAAATGCATGCTGAAGTCGGATGCATTGGGCCGATAGGCGCAAAATAAAAACCACAGTGCAACGCACACCGCCTTGGGGATTAGAGAAATAAGGCGAACGCAAAAAAAAAAAATATACCTTTCGCATATTCATCTGCACCGTCTGTCTTGTGTATAGTTCTTCCTGTGTAATCAAAACATACGAGTCAGAGTCAGGTAAAATACACTGTCCAAGACCACGATCTTATATCCACGCAGATCTCCCTGGAAACGGACTGTTTTCATGGGAACCTGGCTAGCGAGGTGGGGTGTGTCGAGGTAATCCCCGTAATAGTAAGCAGCACGCAGATTAATCCAAACATTGCACAACCACCTTGAGGATTTTGCCACCCTACCTTCATCAGCACGCTCGAGATGTGAGAGAAGCTACTGTAATCCGTCACTCAACACCCTTTTCAGGGGACACACAAGAGTAATCTTACTCATTGTGGGCATTCAAGGACAGCAACAACAACAGCACCTCATCCAGTGGTGTTTCTCGCAGTTTGGATAATGATTTGGGGTGTTGGCTGCATTTACTTTTACAATTTGTGAATTTTCTGCACCGTTCTTTGACCATACTTGCAGAGAGACGCTGTCTAATGCGTTTCTTTACATTTGGTGCTGCTTGTAAGATAGGATGAAAGTGCCATCTTCAAAATCCAGATCTTCCAGATCCTATATTATCCACTGGATTCGATTTCTCCCATAGGCTGTAGTTTCGTTCATAATCCAGTAAACTACCAACAGGAACGGGAAGGAAGACTAACGTCCGGTCAGGCAAAACATACTGATCAGACATGTTAGTCAGGGTTAGGTAAAACATACTGGCCAAGACCCTCACCTTGACTTCCTCGTAGTCCTTCTTGGAATCGGGCTGTTTTCGTGGCAGCCTGACTAACAAGGTGAAGGGTCGACGTGATCCCCGTAGCAGTGAACGACATACAGATGAAGCCAAGCATGAAGGAGTCGGTCCACCTTCATCAGCATGCTCGGGATGTAAGGAAAGCTACTGCAACCAGCCACTTAACGTCCTTTTTAGGGCACACAAAAGAGTAAACCTACTCATTGTGGGCATTCGAAACAACAACGACCAGCAGGAACAGAAAATGAGACAGAAGACAGCACTGGCGCACCCTAGATTTAATGTTAAATAATTATGTAAGTTGTCCCTCTTGAAAAACATTATTCAATATGTTCTCATCCATCTGAATTATTATGCTGTGTGCGCTTTTGCGGGATCCTCTGGTGCCCTTAGTAGTCTCTAGAGTACATTTATATCCAAGCTGTGAACTACTTTTTGGCAGTCAACAAAGTTGTGTACTTACTTTAGTTCAATTCTTATGTAGTTATAGCCCGTTTCAGTCGTGACTAATTATAGGATGATATGGATTAGAGTGATAAACAAAACAGTTTAGCTGTTTTTTTCTTTCTCCTTGCGGCGTGGTATTTTCACAGCTCTGTCTTGCAAGAGCTTCTTTTCACCAAACGTGAGGTGACCTTTCAGTGTACATCTTCACTTGGATCTGTCTGCAGCTTCATTTTCCCAGGATGTCAGACTCATGTACAGAGAGCTTTCATATCACGCGTACACACTTCTTTGAACCTCGACTGTTCTTTTGCCATCCGCCAACTGTCCACAGACAAAGAGGATATGTTTGGGAAAGCGAACATCTTCTATTCGACGAACATGACCAAGCCATCGTAGTCATCGCTGCCTAAGGACAGTGTACATGCTTTAGAGACCGGTGTGATGCACCTTTGTATTTGTCTCCCTGTCGTTCCATGTAATTCCAAGAATGAATCGCAGGTACCGTAAATGGAAGGTGTAACGTCTATCTCTTGTTTGGCATTATTTGTCCAAGTCTCGCTATCATATTAGAGCGTGCTGACGACGCATGAGTTGTTCGTCTTGGCCTTAGTTGTAATTGTCAGTTTCTGTTTTTTTCCAAACACGCGTTGTGAGGCGAGCAAATCTAGCAGCAGCTTTGCACATACATTTGTCTATTTCTGGGTCTATAGACAGCTTGTCGTTGATGAGGAATCCCAGGAATATAAATTGGTGTACAGTTGCCAGTTCATAATTATCGATGCTAAGACTTGGCGTGGCATCTACTTCCGGTTACAGCACATTTGCTTTGTTGAGACTTATTGGGAGATCAAAATCTTTGCACGCCTAGGAGAAAAGATCTATCAATCTCTGAAGTTCCTGCTGACTGTGAGTGATAATTGCAGCATTATCAGCGAAAAGCAAGTCTCTGGTGGTGATATCCTTTATCTTCGTGTTGACCTTGAGCCTTGTAAGGTTTTACAGCCGACTATCGGACTTAGTGTGAATGAAGATTCCTTCTCTTGCGTTACCAAATGCATGATTCAATAACAGAGCAAAGATAATTCCGAACAATGTCGAGGCCAGAACGCCACTGCGAATATCAAATGGTTGTGATATGCAACCATCAAACTGGATTGTTCCGATATTATTAGTCGTAGCAGTTTGCTTGGGAAACTTTTGCTAGAGAGGATTTTTAAGTCCATCTCTAATAACCAAAACAAATGCCTTTGTCAGGCCAATGAAGGCGATTTTAAGGGTGTTGATCTTCCAGACCTGAATCCACTCTATGACTTCGGATATACACAAGCAGTCAATTTTTGTAAGCGTAGATAGATTACTCTGGCAAAGATTTAGCCTACAACAATGACCAAAGAGACACCTCGATAGTAATTACAGTTACTTTTGTCACCGTTGCTTTTGTATGATGTTTCAATCTGTACATCTCTCATACCTTGAGGTGTAATGGCCTCTTTCCAGCACTGACATATCATTATAAACAGCGGTTGCAAATGTATATCCTTACATCGCTTGATCAGATCATGTGGTATCCTGTCGCTGCCTAGTGCTTCGTCCGGGGCCAAGTTGTCAATTGCTTTATTAGATTTTCTATAGATGGTTCGATGTCCAGCTCGTACATACTGGGATAGCTTCTGACAGCAGTAAGAGCTGTGGGCTCAGACAAGTGTTCGACCCATCGCTCCGTCTGCTTTCCTTTATGTTATTTTCTCGCCAGTGATGAATTTTAGTGGTGAAATATCTTTCTTTTTACAATTGTACATTTGTCTAATGTTCCCTGTTTGTGCTGCAATCTGCATGTTTTTACCGAGCTGTAGCCAATACTCATTTGCACAGCGACGAGCCGTTTGTTGCACCTGGTACCTGGCGGACTTGAAGGTGTGCAGAGTACCTGCATTTGGCCTCAGTGACGATCTCATATTCTCCAGTTTCGCTTAAAACCAGTCATCTTATTCAAATATGTGTTACTTCGAATGTATCAATTGCAGTGATCAAAGTGACATTTCAGAGATGTTGCCAGGTCTCTGTAACAGTGGTGTCATTAAGAGGGATTTGAGAGTTTCCTCAAAATGATTGTTAAATCTCTTGATCCAACATTCTACTTTCGTCGATGCGCGTCTTGTCTTTGCTTCTGGTGTGGTGGGACTTTTTTGGCTGCAATTTGATTGTACAGCAAACCAATGAATGATCGGTGGCGCAGTCAAGAGCACATATTTGTGGATAGATCTTTTGACAAGAATTAGATCCACCTGATACCAATGTATGTTTAATCGTGTGTGCAACTGCGATACGTTATGTTGAGGGTTTGGTCTGAAAATAAATAGGAGTTGGTTACACAGAGTTCATAATAAACACAAAACTCCAAGAGCCATTGGTAATGTTTATTACTTTTGCCAACATCAAACTTGCCAAAAAATAAAGGCCATGAGTCATGATCAGCACGGCTATATTCTATATCCCACATATTGCCAATGAAACTGAAGTATATTGTTAGTGATTCAGTGTTTGCTTTAAAAGTCTCAACCGGCATCCCGTCAGGCCAAGCTGCTTAATGAATGCGCTAACTGCGTTTTTGATCTCGTCTTTGTTTGACTTATAATAGTTAATCTTCAGGTATTCTTCGGCAGGTAAAATGTCAGGTAAGTTGACTGGTGAAAACCTATTTAGGAGCTCTTAAAATTAGTCCATCCATCGTTTTTTCTGTTTTTCACGATTTTTTTTATACCCGTCTTCCCAAATTGCTGTTTATGTGTCCGCTCTGTTAGTATTTTCCTCACAGTTTTCTGGTAGTGTCATAACGACCTTTACAGTTTTCTGGTAGTGTCATAACGACCTTTACAGTTTTCTTGTAGTGTCATAACGACCTTTACAGTTTTCTGGTAGTGTCATAACGACTTTACAGTTTTCTGGTAGTGTCATAACGACCTTTACAGTTTTCTGGTAGTGTCATAACGACCTTTACAGTTTTCTGGTAGTGTCATAACGACCTTTACAGTTTTCTGGTAGTGTCATAACGACTTTACAGTTTTCTGGTAGTGTCATAACGACCTTTACAGTTTTCTGGTAGTGTCATAACGACCTTTACAGTTTTCTGGTAGTGTCATAACGACCTTTACAGTTTTCTGGTAGTGTCATAACGACCTTTACAGTTTTCTGGTAGTGTCATAACGACCTTTACAGTTTTCTGGTAGTGTCATAACGACCGTTACAGTTTTCTCGTCAATCTTTGTTAGCATTTTCTCTTCTTTGTACAAGTAGTTTTAAAAAAAAATGCTCGCGAGTTGCTTTCCAGACCTTTTATAGCAGTTTAAATTTATCACCAAAGCCATCCTCTGTGCATAGTTGTTCCAGTGCTTGGAATTTGTTGCTGAGTATGTTGCTGAACTTTTTTTCCTCTCATCTTCTTTGAAATTTCCCACATTTTAAACGAGATCTGTTGACTTTTGCTGTTTATGCTTAACTTTGGCCATCACTAGATTGTAGCCTGAAGCCATAACCGCTTCTCCATAGACCATGATATCCTGCAAGGATTGGCTACATTTCCTATTTATGCAGATATGGTCAATCAGATTTTGCGTGACACGATTTGGGTAAATCCATGTTGTCTTAGGTTGTTTTTTTTCGGTCTGGATACATGTTTCCTGCACAAAAATCAGCAAATATCTCACCATTTTTATCAATAACTTGAAGACCATTTTGCCTATTATCTCTTCATAGCCTTTATTTTCCTCTGCAATTTTGACAGAATCGTCTACTGCGGGGAGCGTTCAGGCCAAAACGAGATTTTTGTTTGCAAGGAATTTTTTGTTTGTTTCATTAAGTCAATATGCTATTTATTTTTCGATATAATCTACTGCAACGTAAAGAGGCCAACGAGGTACTCTGAGCTTGTCGAACCAGGTTCCGCCATACATCTAGATTTTCGCCAGGATATTAATTTTAGCAATAGACATTTCCGTCCACTCTTTTATATTGTCGTCCCATCTCATTTTTAGTCTCCCTCTCTCACGCTTTCCAGGCACATGGCCTTGCAGGACGGGCTTGGCCAGCCCCACCGATCGTGAAATATGTCCATACCATTTCAATTATCGTGTTTTTACTATAGTCAATATGTTTTTAAATTGACCTAACTCCTTCCTAACAGTTTCAATAACACCCTCATTTGTAACGCGATCCAAATATGAAATGCCAATGATTCTTCGCAAGCATCTCATTTCCATTGCGCCAATTTTTCGTTCTAGTGCAGTCGTCAGAGTCCAAGTCTCACGCGTAGAGGTATACCGAAGTGACCATTGTGTACATTAAGGTTAGCTTAGATGTAAGGCTAATGTTCTTGTCTTTCCAGATTATTCGCAGTCTGTTCAGAACGACCATGGACATTGCTGTTCTTGACTGGATCTCTGCTCTAGACCCTGCCGCATTCATTTATGCTCACATATATATATATTTTTTGTTTTGCGGTCGCTTTATTTCTCTATTCCCCAAGACAGTGTGCGTTGCACTGCGGTTTTTATTTTGCGCCTGTCAGCCCAGTGAATCCGACTTCGGCATGCCTTTTATGTAAGGGTCTGCTTCCTCCTGCATTTTCTAAGAATTTGCTTCCCCGAGGTAACGGCCTTGTGCTGTGATAGGGATCGAACCCAGCACCTTTGGACTGTGAGCGGTGCCACTTAACCACTTGACCACGCCGTCCCCAGTCCCAGATATTTGAATCACGTAACACTTTCCAGAGGTTCACCTTTGACCATAATCTGGTTTTAAATACCATCTCGGGCGTTGACCATGATCTTACTCTTCTCTGCACTGATTTCCATCCCAAATTTCAGGACAGCATTGACCAGGTTTGCGAAAGGCTCGCAGGTTCAGGCTCTGTTCCAGCTCCACCGGTAATGTCGTCGGCAAATTGCAGGTTGGTGAGTATGTGTCCACCTATACTGACCGTCCATACGTGTTCATACAATGCTTCTGACATAATACGTTCTAGAAAAACATTGAAAAGTGTCGGAGAGAGGCGACTGATGAACGCCGATTGTCATGCGGAACCGTGCCGTTGAGGTAGACTGCACTGCTGGCTTTGGAATATAGTTTCTCAATGACGTCATTAATCATTCTACCGATAACCAAAAGAGGATATAAATTAAGCTAAACAAGGAAGTACACGAAGCACGGGCAAGTTTCAAACATGACAGAGGCACAAAGGATCACATATTTAAAATAAGAAATATCGAAAAAACTGACTTCACCTAATCGAAGCAAGCAACTGACAGAATAGCTGGTGAAACATTGAGTTGAAGTACAAAAAGGAGTAAGACACGAATGCATACTCTCCTTGTATACATTCACTCACTATCTGTGCATAATCCATTATGAGAAATGTCAAAAACAATAGAATTACGAAAAGGAATGTCAGAGTAGTAAAAACAGATACATTTCCCAGCATGAATGAACTATTAATCAGCTATCCTAAATGTATTCTCACAAATCAGGAGCACAGAAAAGAAAGAACACAAGAAAGGACGAGATAAAAATTAAAACAGAGGCCAACACACGCTCTTTGAATTTTGATTAAGTGAAACTTCAAAACATTTCTCATTATACGAACCTAGAATTGTAGAATGAAGAACATGTTGGAAACCTCATCCTCAAACTCGAACCACTTGATATTGACAATCATGAACATGATTTTGATGAAGGAGAAGAGACAGAAGATGAAAATGGAAAAGAAACAGACATACCGGCGCACGTTGTAGTGAATTTTGAAGACGAGACGAGTAATAATAAAGTAGACCTTGACATCGAATGTTCCATAACCGAGTTTACATTTCAAAAGGAAATAGAACATTATGTTATGAACGATCACTCCCATTTAACTGAAACATTCCCAAAAAATTACACGCAATCAATTTATTTCCAGAAATTAATCAAAACCATTTAACTCCGCACGATACATAAGTGATCAACAAATATTTTCGCAGCATGTCTATCTTATAACAACCTTTCCAAAATTTGCCACCGTCTTTTCTGTACATAAAACGCACTGAAATTTCATAGCACCAATGGAGAGCTGTATATAAGAGGCTGGCTTGTCTGGAGTCAACAGAAACAAACATTTTATTGTTTTATATGTCGATTATTGTGGAACAGGACAGTAAATAGTCTCAAGACGAGCACTTCTGCGTCTAAATGTGGATTTATATCTGGTGAAGACTGGGATTATTATGAGAATTGGCGAAAATGTTGCTTCAGGATCTCAAAACTTGATAATGACACAGACAGTGTTACCTAGATTGGCGAAAACTAGAAACACGTCTGCTGTCTGGTACAGGAGATGACACCATCTTAGAAGCGTCAATTAACACTGAAGCTGTGGAAAGAAATCTGTTAAAGCACATCATCATTGGTGTGCCCTTCTTGTGAGAAATTTGTCTGATTCGGGTAGAAATGTGTCTGATTCGGGGAGAAAGTTGTATGATTAGACATTTTTCACATACCAAAAAATGCCACGAAAGCTATTTTCGGAAAGTAAGTACTTATTTTAAAAATGCATTACATTTTTTAAAATAATAATTATTACTTCTGATGATCCGACCTGCGTTGTCATATAAAATATGTGAATTCTTCCTCCTTATCTGTATTCTAGCGTAAACAAAGATATTCAATTCGATTAATCCACTTTTTAATTTTTATTATTAATCTTGGAGAGAGTATAGTAGCATAACGCATCAAATGCAGAAAATCAGCACATGGCTCAAGTCCATCCCTCCCTCCCCTTCCATAACTTGTTGGCCTTACAGTCTACATCTCATGGAATATAACATTAGTGGATACAAACAGGATGACTAGAGAAATGAAGAGGACCGGGTGCATGAAAAAAACTTTGCATCTTCTGATAAAATTCCTCCTGGATTCTCTGATCTAAGAACCTTATTTTGAAATAGCTGAGAGACACAAACTGCTATAAATATTTCACAAGACATCAGTACCGAGAATACTAATAAACCTTCTCCTCTCTCCCAACATTTCTCTGACCTCTTCTACTTGGAGATATCATAAACGTGAGAATTACTACCATCTGCCAGTCAGATATCCGGATATACTTCTTTTACAGCTGTGGTTGTTTTTTTGTGTATATTTATGTTGGCAGTAATTATTTATCATGTATGTATTATACTGAAACCTTTGATTTTGGTGTGTACTGCTTAAGTAGTTTTAATATTTCTTTTGGCGTGTCAGAAACATTCATATTTATTCCAGCTGTGTGTACATTGCTGTTGTTTATATAATGCATCAAACAAACTTAGAAGAAGAGTCAGTAGGAGAAGATAAAAGAAGAAAACAGTATAGGATGAGGAAGAAGAAGAAGAAGAAGAAGAAGAAGAAGAAGAAGAAGAAGAAGAAGAAGAAGAAGAAGAAGAAGAAGAAGAGCAGAACAAACCTTTCGTGTGGATGAAGGAAACGATTTTTTAAAACGCGGACGAAACAAAGTCTGAAATATATTATTCTTCATTCTGAAGGCGATATACGAAATCGTCACCTCTCTGTGTGAGAAGGTGAGGGTAGGAGGGCAGAAGGTGTGAAACCGCAGGGTGGTACACTCTGACTCAGTACCACAGAACTGGAGGAAATCATAGCAGGCACATGCAGTACCTGAGATTTTTTTCAGCTTTACCTTACACACGCATCATCTTAAGTTAGTGTGTGTGTGTTGTTGTTTTTTTATTTTATCAAAGCTATGTTTCAAATAAATGAAATACTAGGCACGAAGCGCGTATCACGCGTGTCATAGGGGAGGGAAGGCAGATATGTGTTCTCACTTTATCAATGTTATCTGTTCTTCAAATATGAGGCATTGAATTGATTTTCTCGTACACATCAGGAAGAAGGTGACTAGTCTTATTTTATATATATATTCCTTTCTTTCTCTTTCCATCTTTCTCTCTAACACTATGAAGAATAGGACCATATCTCCCATCCCCACCCTCTTCCCACATCTATTTATTACCCATACGGTAAAGGATGTGACTATGTTAACTGTCTCTCTCTCTCTCTCTCTCTCTCTTTGTCAGTCTATTCCAATCTGCCTGAACACAGCACCGGAAGGTTACTAATTTTAATAATATGTCTTTCTCTCTCTCTCTCTCCCTCTCTCTGTGTCACTCGCTCTCTCTCCCACACATACACATACACACCATTTATTACAAATCTTTCCGTTACACACAATATTTCTGTTGTTTTTATCTCTTTCTCTCCCACACGCCATTATTAATTGTTTTATCTTTATCTCCTTTCTTTCGCGCACACATACCAATACTGGTATTGCTCTTTTTCCCCTTATACAGACCATAAGTTGTCTAATATCAACAAAAGGCCCACAGAGTTCAAATCTATGATCTGCAAATTGTTACTGAAGATGGAAGACTAAATAGAGAAACTGAAAGGCCATGTCAGTAACATCGTCTGGAACCACAAATTAAATCCCACTAATATCAGATTATGAACGAAGCGACAACAAATGGGCCCTATATTTTTGGTCAACTCTCTGTTACAATGTCACTTATGGTCCTTTTCTTGGACACAGCGGAGGAAAGGAACAACCAGTAGCGAAGCGTGATGATAATTTGATGGTAAGCTGAGCATACAAGGGCACACAATGATGTTAAAACAAATTTTTGAAAAGTACTTCGTGTTTGTGCTGAATGGAGTAGTTGAAATGCATGCTGTCGACGTAATTCTGCACAGTTGTCTACGTTTTCTTGTAAATCAGTTTTAAGCGTCTTTGTTTCATTTCTGAAAATATATCTGTCCAACGTTTCTATAACACGAGATTTGAGTGAAATTACAAGAAAGTTCCCTTTCTACTGAAATAGTAGCCAGATTTGAAAGTCTATTATTCGTCATTAATGTGTTTGAATTCTTGTCAATGTGCTCATTGAACGTTCTGCAGTAGCCCAGGTAACTGGAATTATGAGAATCAGTTGCAGCAACTTGCCCGTCTGTTCATACACTGTTTTGAGGTGGTTATCTACAATTAAACGAAATAATTATGCAGCAGGGTCTCTTCTCCGGCAGAGGTGGATCTATTGAGGCCGAATTTAGCTGCGATTCTTAAATGGTGTGAGAGCTGGCAGATGGAGTTTATAAAAATGTACAATCATTCACATACAAAGAAAAGCTACAAAAATGATACAGAAGGGAAAAAAAAAGCTAAACAAAATTAGATTTTGATACGGCGTTGGGGGTTGTATTGACCTTAGTGAGGTATGCAATACATTATTCTTCTTGTTCTTCTTTTTGATCAACTGATGCTATGCTTCTAGCCAGGTGAGGTTCACGAAGGAGTCTGTGCGTTTCAGGTCTTCGCGGGTCCCCCACAGCTTGTCGAGCGTGGTCGTTCCTTAGGACTAGACTGCCTCTCTTTGGTCTAGGGCAGTCCTGCAGGATATGTTCTAGTGTTTGCTTGGATGCACTACAATCGTAGGTAGTGGTGTCTTTGAGACCCGTTTTGTGGAGGTGGGCTTTGAGTTTGCAATGTCCCGTTCTGAGTCTGAAGATTTTTATCTGCCCCTCTATGCCAAGTCTGTCTACGTTGTCATTTTCTAGCTTGCATTCTTTGTGTTGGTCTCTCCAGTCCGCCCTCATCCATAGTTTGATGAGTGTGTCTGCCTCTTTATAGCTCTGTGGATGGCGAGTCTGCATGCCGCGAGCTCGTTTCCAAGGATCCCGTAGTGGGCCAGAATCCACTGTAGGACTAGATCTATTTTTTGAGACAGCAATCCGATGTTGTATTTAAACAAAATTCGTATGAGAATCTATCTTGTTTGGGGCTTGAGATGGCATGGAGTACGCTCCTGGAGTCTGTTAGAATAACCATTTTCCTGGTAGTTGTGCTTTGGTTGATAAAAATATGAGTTACTGCACGTACAGCTGTTGCTTCAGCTCTGAAATTGGTGCAGATCTCTCCTGCTGGTATGTACTGATTTTATGTTGCCATTGGAGGTATGCACTCTATCGAGTACCCTTCTATTTCAAAATGATTTGTGTGCCAACATGTTTTATTTTTTGTTTGAGAAATAAATAAAAAATTGATGTATTCTACGTTCTTGCAATTTAAAATAAATTTAGTAGTTTCACGTTTATGCTTTTAATTTCTTTTTTTCTACAAAACACCTGGTTTTGAAACTGAAAGTAGACATTTTTGTCTTCAATGAAAGTGTTGAGGCGGGGGATGGGGGACGGTTTGGTGGAAACGGTTTGGTTGAAAGCGGGCGCATGTTCTTAGCCTTACCTTTAGCTCAAAATAATCTAGCACAGGCCTTAAGTAAGAATAGAAAATAGATAATATTAGCTGTGCACTGACATGCAGGGCTGATTGGTATCTGCCATGAACAGCTGGTTGCGTTTGAAATAAATCTGTAATCTTTGTTCCGTCACGATTTCTCTCAAAACCCACTAAGAAACTCAGGTAGGAAGAACAGTGGAGGGAAGTTACATTAGAAAATGTTTAAAACTGTCGTCCCATTCGGAACTATATGTTGAAGGTGTTTCATGTCACTAGCGTAAGGATAATAGCTTAGCCATAGGAGCTATACTTTCAACGTTATACTTTCAACGTTATACTTTCAACGTTATACTTTCAACCCTAAACACACGCAAAGACCAATGCAAGGGTACACGAACTAGAGGAAGGAGAAGTTCACAGCAGCCTCTATCTAATCAACTCCCAGACGACCCTCTTACGTTCTATTCAAGGCGATAATCATGAACACCATCCCCTGACCTTGCTTTAACCACCGTCGAGCTATTTAAAAAATCCAAGAGAAAATTACTCGCACCTGTAGCAGAAAGTGACCACAGGCCCATCAAACTTACCATAGGGATCTTCTTCTTCTTCTTCTTCTTCTTCTTCTTCTTCGTACGCTGTCAGACGTCAACCTGTATTTTTTCGAAAAAAGCAGCGATCATCCTGAGGCTGTCGACACTGCCATAGAGCTTGTCTAGTGTTGCCACTGGTGATGGTCACATATGCTTTCTCTGATCCTCGTATGTCGGGCAGTTTTGAAGCAAATGTTCAGCGTTCATTTTCCCGGTACCACACGTGCATTCATCAGTGCCACCTATCTTACATTTATTGAATAGGTGGTACCTCAGTCTATTGTGGCATGTGCGGAGTCTGAAGACCACGACCTGCTCTCTTCTGTTCAACTGGTAATAGGCATCGTTTTTTGTGTAGCCAGTATGTTCGGTTTCCCATTTGGTCATGTATCTGGCTCTAATAAGTCTTTTGGACTCTTCGTAGGTCACACTAGGATCTGGTTGTGGTAGTCTTGCACCTTCTTTTGCCAGTCTGTCTGCCTCCTCGTTGCCTTGGATGTTACAGTGAGGTGGAACCCACTGTACCACTACTCTTTTTGGTGCGGACTGCTGGCATAGTTGACAGAGTTCTGCTCTTAAATCATTAAGTTCAGTATTTTTCTGGCTTTTTAGTGCTGTGGCTACGGCCAGGGAATCTGTAAACAGGACTATATGGCTTTCATTTCTTTTGCCTGTCACCATTTCTTCTACTGCAGCCCTCAGTGCCTCTGCCTCCGCTCTGAAATTGCTTGAGTATTTTCCAGTTGCCACTGACAGTGCTATTTTTTACCATTTGGGAGGCTCAGGAATACCCCTGCCCCTCCGTTCTGTGTTGTGTTTGTTACAGAACCGTCGGTGTATGCATGGGTCCAGTCCATGCTTGGGTAGTTTTTCGTTATGTACCTCAGGGTTATGTCTCTTTTTTCTTTTACAGTCTGGCTGTTCTTGTTTCCAATACCTGGTATATTTTCTACCACCTCCGGAAGTATATGCTGCCTCCAGGTAGGTTTGCGTACGGTAGGGATGGGCTTTGGTGTTGTTAATGTGATCATATGGTCTTCGCTCATCTTTGCTCTGGCTATTTCTGCAAACTTTCTCCGCTTTAGTTTCCCATTTCCAAATCTATTTAGTCTCTGATGCATTGTATGGTCTATCTGTCTTCTGAGTTTCTCTGCTTGCTGCTGGGCTCTGCAGTCTCTTCTGTCAGTCATGTATTGCAGATTTGTAATCTTTTCAAGTTCTACAATTGGCGTTGACTTCATGCCTCCTGTTTTATCTCTCATGGCTTGGTTTTGGAGTTTGCTAGTTTTATTAAAGTTCGCCTTTGCTGCTGTTGTTCATGCCGCAATGCCATACTCGAGAACTGGTCCCACTCTTCCAGTGTACAGTTTCTTTAGTATACTTTCGTCTGCTCCCCAGCTTGTGCCAGCAAGTTTCCTCATGATTGCCATTCTTTCTCTGGCTCTCATTCGATTTCTCTCGATCTGACTTTTCCATGTCATGCGCCGATCAAATGTGACTCACAGGTAGTTTGGGTTGTCGTTTGGCCGCAGGTATTTGCCGTTAAGACTTATTTTGGTGTTTTGGGATTTGTTTGAAAGCGAGAATATCGTACATGTTGTTTTTTCCTCATTTATTTTGACCAGCCATGAGTTTGCCCACTCCTCCAACGTTGTTAGGGCCTGCTGCATCCGATTACTTGCTATGGTGAGATTTTTTTCAGAGGTCCACATAGCCAGATCGTCTGCAAACATGGAGCTGTGGACTCTTCTTAGTATATTCTCTGAGATGTTGTTTATATACACCAGGAAAAGTGTGGGTGACAGTACTCCCCCTTGGGGTACTCCCTGCTCAAGTGTCACCTTTTTGCTCATCTGCCCTTGAACTTCTTCTTCTTCTTCTTCTGCGTACGCAGTCAGACAGTAACCATTATTTTTTCGAAAAAAGCGGCGGTCATCCTGAGGCTGTCGCCACTGCCATAGAGCTTGTCTTGCAGTTCCACTGGTAATGGCCACATCTGCTCTCTCTGATCCTCGTATGTCGGGCAGTTCTGCAGCAGATGTTCAGCGGTCATTTTACCAGTACCGCACGGGCATTCGTCGGTACACCCTATCTTCAATTTGTTGAATAGGTGGTACCTCAGTCTATTGTGGCCAGTGCGAAGTCTGAAGACAACGACCTGCTCTCTTCGGTTCAACTGGTAATAGGCATCGTTTTTGGTGTAACCAGTATGTTCGGTTTCCCATTTGGTCATGTATCTGGCTTTGATAAGCCGTTTTGACTCTTCGTACGTCATACTGGTATCTGTTTGTGGTAGTCTTGCACCTCCTTTTGCCAGTCTGTCTGCCTCCTCGTTGCATTGGATGTTGCAGTGTGACGGAACCCACTGTACCACTACCCTTTTTGGTGCAGACTGCTGGCACAGTTTGCAGAGTGCTGCTCTTAAGTCATTAAGCTCAGTGTTTTTCTGGCTTTTTAGCGCTGTGACTACGGCGAGAGCATCTGTCAGCAGGACTATATGGCTCTCATTTTCACTGTGTGTCACCATTTCTTCCACTGCCGCCCTCAGTGCCTCTGCCTCCGCTCTGAAATTGCTTGTGTACTTACCAGTAGCGAATGACAGTGTTATTTTTCTGCCATTTGGTAGGTTCAGGAATGCTCCTGCCCCTCGGTTCTGTGTTGTGTTTGTTACAGAACCGTCGGTGTATGCATGGGTCCAGTCCATGCTTGGGTAGCTTTTCGTTATGAAGCTTAAGGTAGTATCTCTCCTTTCTTTTTCAGTCTGGCAGTTTTTGTTTGCAATACCTGGTATATTTTCTACCACCTCTGGAAATATATCCTGCCTCCAGGTAGGTTTTCGTACAGTAGTGATGGGTTTTGGTGTTGTTAGTGCGTTTATGGGATCTTCGTGCATCTTTGCTTTGGCTATTTCTGCAAAGTTTCTCCGCTTTAGTTTCCCATTTCCCAAATTGTTTAGTCTCTGGTGCATTGGATGGTCGGTCAGTCTTCGGAGTTTCTCTGACTGCAGCTGGGCTCTGCAGTCTCTTCTATCGGTCATGGATTGCAGTTTTGTAATCTTTTCAAGTTCTACAATTGGCGTTGATTTCATGCCACCTGTTATAATTCTCATGGCTTGGTTTTTAAGTTTGTTAACTTTATCGAAGTTCGCCTTCGCTGCTGTTGTCCATGCCGCAATGCCATACTCGAGAACTGGTCTCACTCTTCCAGTGTACAGTTTCTTTAGTATGCCTTCGTCTGCTCCCCAGCTTGTGCCAGCAAGTTTCCTCATGATTGCCATTCTTTCTCTGGCTTTCATTCGGTTTCTCTCAATCTGACTTTTCCATGTCATGCGCCGATCAAATGTGACTCCCAGATAGGTTGGGTTGTCGTTTGGCTGCAGGATTTTGTCATTTAGACTTAATTTGGTACTTTGGGGTTTTAATGAAAGCGAGAATATTGTGCATGTGGTTTTCTCCTCGTTTATTTTGACCAGCCTCTCTTCATCACTTCTTCTTAGCTTGACTCTAAGTCCATCTTTCCAGACTTTGTCAAATGCCTTTTCCAGATCCACCCAAACAGCTACTGTGTGTTTCTGTGCCTGGTAGGCATCTTCTATCTCCTGGGCTATGAGGATAACCTGGTCCTCAGTGGATCTGTGCTGTCTAAAGCCGGCTTGCTGTGGAATTAGTATTCGATTTTCTTCAAGATGCCACATCAGTCTGGTGTTTATCATACGTTCCATCAGTTTGCCAACACAGCTCAGTAGGCTGATAGGCCTGTATCCATTAGGATCTGTTTTGTTGTCCTTTCCATTCTTTGGTACTGGTACCAGTATTGCGTCTTTCCATGCCTGTGGTACAATTCCCCTTTTCCAGCTTTGGTTCAGGACCGATAGCAGTTTCTTCTTCGCTGTTTGGCCCAGCCCCATCAGCATTTCGTTTGTTATCCCGTCTTTTCCGGGAGATTTCCTTTTCTTTAGTGTTCTCATAGCCTCTTCCATTTCACGCATTGTTAGTTTGACCATCATGTGCTCTTCAGGAGCAGTATTCATGTTTTCGTGTCCCTTTAGCTCTTCGCTACTGTCTGTATGCTTATCTGCAGGGACTTCGATGTGGTTTGCTCTGGCATAGTGATCGACAAAGGCGTTTGCGGCTTTCTTACCTGTGATCAAGTTCTCGCCCTGCTTGATAGTAATTTGTTTATTTGACGGGGTTTCGTCGTTCATGGCTCTGACTAGCTTCCATAGCTTGTTCCCGTCTTTGTCCAGGTTTAGACTTTCCGTTTTATTTTTCCAGCTTTCTCTTGCTGTTTGCTTGAGAGTGTATTTGTACTTCGCCGCGGCGGCTTTGAGGGCGATGTTTGCCTCCATGGATTTTTCTCGCTCTGCCATGTTCCTAGCATTTGTTACTGCATCTTCCACTTTCTGCAACTCATCATTCCAGTATGGCTTATAGTTTTTCCTAGCTCCTCTTGGGATGGTTTCAGTGGCGGCTTGCATTATTGCCTTGCTTAGGCTCTCTACCATGGGCTTCATTTTGGTGTTTCGTGTGTTGATGGTTTCACACAGCCCATCTGTCAGGATTGCAAATCTGTCCCAGTCGGCTCGTTTGTAATTCCAACGTGGGAGCGGTTTTGTTTCCTGTGGGCCTACTTCCATGTCAATGGTTAGCCTGATCGGCCTGTGGTCGCTACCTGCCAGTTGGTTTAGCACCTGGCGGTCTATTTTATGGTGTATGTCCTGTGTGGAGAAGGCCAAATCGGGAGTCGAGGTGGTATGCCATGTTCTTGAATAGAAGCTAGGGCTATCCTCCGGCCTATTGATTAGGGAGAGATTTGCATCTATCTCCCAATCTTCCACTTCGTCACCTCTGCTGTCTGTGTCAGAGTATCCCCATCTCTCCGAGTGGCTGTTGAAATCTCCAACTACTATGCAGTTGGAGTCTCTGACCTCCATACTCGAGAGCGATAGGTCTCTATTTGGTGGTCCGAACAGATTGAAAATGCGGAGCTTCGTCTCTTGAGCCATTATGTCAACTCCTACAATTTCTGCTTGTCCGGTGTGATTGACAGATACCGCGCTACTCTGTATGCAGTTTCTGGTCAGTATCAGGACCCCTCCTTTGTGGCCTTCTCTATCTAGACGGAAGGTCTGGTATCCTCTGATTGAGAATTTATGGTTATTGTTGAGGTGCGTTTCCTGGATACATGCCACGTCAATCCTACCTTCATGCAGGTGATGTGTTAGGGAAAGTTTTTTGTTAATGACTCCCTCCGCATTCCACTGTAGTATTTTGAGGGTCTTGAGGTTTTGGCCAATAGAAGTTGCCCCATAGCCATGTGCCTTGACTCCACGATACATGGGTGGGTGACCACCAGTAGTCAAGGGTGGGCCCCTTCGAGGCGTGAGGCCCGGCACTATCACTGCCTGGCGGGACTCCGCAGGATGAGCGCCATGCGTTTTTCTAATAGGTTGTACTGCCATCATGCTGCGATTTACGTTGCACTGTTTTGTTAGGCTTGCGGCCCCGTGCATCCGATTTCAACAGGCGTTTCTGTAGGGATGCCCTCCTTAGCCTTTGGCTGTCCCCAGCCTATCTGCAAGGCAGCAGTTGTTTATGATCAGAGTTGTCTCTCTTATGGAAGTTGTCTTACCAGACTATCGAGTCTTCACTACTCGTGTCTATAGGGTGCAATGATGATATGTGAGATATATGAGATGGACTGGTTTACCGGGAAGAGAGGCAGTCCAGTGTGTCTGTATCCCAGGATCGTCACGTCCTGCCAGAAACGTAGCATTTGCATGTGAGTGGGGTATCTCTTTCTCCCTTTATTTTCTTGGCTTCTATGCAGGGATGGTACGCCTAGCATTCCCCGCCACCTGGGGTGTTGACACAGTGGGGCAGGTGTGCAATGTCCGCTGGTCTGCATCTCTTCTGCGTCCAGCATGATAGTTATATGGCTGATAACGTACAGAGGTAGATATCGTAGCCGACGTGCATTTAGCCAGAGGACAAGCCTGGTAATGTCACAGAGATGTTGTTTGCCTGGTGTGCGGACAGCTCTCATGGTCATTGGTTGAGTCTCGACAGTTCACAGTGAAGTGGCTGCTCTACTGTTTTCGACACCCCTACCAGGTACTAAGTCTTTAGTTGGTGGTTTCGCACCCCATTGCCGCATAAGGTGAGTATCAAGCAGTTGTCCGCCCGCTTTGATCGGCGGACGGCAAGGACCTCTTGCTGCGGCTCTAACAGATATGGCTGGGGCGCAAGCCCCAGGTCCCGAGCATGTAGGAGCCTCCCATTGCAGTAGTGCTGAGATTTTGGGCGGGATTGCGGCTTACAAGGGTTCGGCCGTAATCCCCCACATGGTAGCCTCGCGCCATTGGCTTATCAGCCTGGTACGTGAACCAAAGTGTCTGCGGCTCCTCTCGATATGAGCTGGTTTTCCGTAGCAACGCCCTGTCATTAGTAGGGTAAAACTGACCTGTCTTCAGATGGTCTATTTCCAGCACCCGTTCACTATTTGGTCAGACGAATTTATTGAGGGCTTTTGTTTGTCAATGACCAGGTATTTGAAATCTGCGGTTTCTGCGGGGTTAAACACTATTTCCGTAGCGTTCTTTCATTAGAGTGTTTGAGAGCTGACTTGTCTTCCGTGAGTCTAATACCAGCGTACGTTCATTTTTAGACCCAAACGGTAGTGCTCTCGATTTGTCAGTCGTTCTACAGTATTGGCGTGTTCAGTCAAATAAAACCGCAGGTTCCACCCCTGGTGGTGCCCTTCCGTCAATTCCTTTAGCGAGACAATCAAGTTACTTAGAGGGTGGCCCCAGATTTTCGAGGGTCTAATTCCAGCACATGTTCACTATTAGACCCCACGAAGGTGCTCTCTTTTTGACCGTCATTCTACAGAATTGGCGTGTTAAGTTAATTTAAGCCTCAGGCTCCACTCCTGATAGTGCTCTTCCGTCAATTCCTTTGTCAGAACACTCGATGCAAACCAACCGAGCCACAGGGGGCACAACCCCAGATTTCTGAGGGTCTAAATCCAGCACCAGTTCCATATTAGACCCCAGAAAAGTGGTCTCGCCATGTCAATCATTTCAGTGTTGGTCGTGTTGAGTCAAATTAAGCCGCAGGCTCCACTCCCGGTGGTGCCCTTCCGTCAATTCCTTTAAGTTTCAGCTTTGCAACCATACTTCCCCCGGAACCCAAACACTTTGGTTTCCCGGAAGCTGCCCGCAGAGTCATCGAAGCAACTCCTGCGGATCGCTAGTCGGCATCGTTTATGGTCAGAACTACGACGGTATCTGATCGTCTTCGCGCCTCTGACTTTCGTTCTTGATTAATGAAAACATTCTTGACAAATGCTTTCGCAGTAGCTCGTCTTGCGGCGATCCAAGAATTTCACCTCTAACGCCGCATACGAATGCCCCCGTTTGTCCCTGTTAATCATTACCTCCAGTTCCGAAAACCAAAAAAATAGAACCGAGGTCCTATTCCATTATTCCATGCACCATTATTCAGGCAGCCGAGGCCTGCTTTGAACACTCTAATTTTTTCAAAGTAAACGCGCCGGCCACCCAGGACGCTCAGCGAAGAGCACCCGTGGGAGAGAGCCGGCAGACGGTAGGGCAGGAGACAACGGGCAGTGAACCGGCGCGAGCCGGACCGCCCGCCTGCGCCTGAGATCCAACTACGAGCTTTTTAACTGCAACAACTTTAATATACGCTATTGGAGCTGGAATTACCGCGGCTGCTGGCACCAGACTTGCCCTCCAATAGATCCTCGTTAAAGGGTTTAAAGTGTACTCATTCCAATTACGGGGCCTCGAAAGAGTCCCGTATTGTTATTTTTCGTCTCTACCTCCCCGTGCCGGGAGTGGGTAAGTTGCGCGCCTGCTGCCTTCCTTGGATGTGGTAGCCGTTTCTCATGCTCCCTCTCCGGAATCGAACCCTGATTCCCCGTTACCCGTTACAAACATGGTAGGCATGTCACGTACCATCGACATTTGATAGGGCAGACATTTTAAAGATGCGTCGCCGGCACATGAGGCCATGCGATCAGCACAAAGTTATCCAGAGTCACCAGTGGGGACGCCGCAACCCCGCGAGGGGAAACGACGATTGGTTTTGAACTAATAAAAGCGCTCTTTCCGCGAGGGTCGGAGCTTGGTAAGCATGTATTAGCTCTAGAATTGCCACAGTTATCCAAGTAGGATCGTGTCATCTAAGGAACCTCGACTGATTTAATGAGCCATTCGCGGTTTCACCGTGAGACAGTGTGAACTTAGACATTCATGGCTTAATCTTTGAGACAAGCATATGACTACTGGCAGGATCAACCAGATATCTGTCGGAGACGTACGTACAGCACACACCGGTCGGCGGAGGAAGGGTGTGTAAAAAGCCTCACTGGGACGACGGCCGCAGGGACCGACTGACGGGACGGACGGACGGTTGTTCCACCCGTCCCTCACTCCGTCGACCTAGGACCGCCTGACAGGGGCCTCCCACACGCACCAGACGACCGACCGACCGGGCTCGCTCGAGGAGGGATGGCAGCGCTCTGTGCAGAACGGATCCCAACGACCTCGGCGATGAATTTCACTGGGACTAGAGACAATTTGGCCTGCCGGCCTGCCCTTCTCCGTAGGAGAACGCAGGGCCTCGAGGCACGATTCCTGCTTTCCATTTGCCGGTCACAAGCTCTTTGCGAGAGTCGGACCACCAGCGAGACGTACTGTCGAGCTCTGCTATAAGCCTTAGATAAATCACCACGGACGGACCACGTTTCCTGATACGGACCAGACGAGCGCACTTCGGTGGAGGAGCCACTACAACAAACCGCACCCAATTCGCTCTACGGGGAAAGGCAGGCGAGCGTTTTCCGCAAGCCCGCCCTATCGCTCCGCCTGGCGGGACTGAGATCGCTTTACGAACACTGGTTGAAATTGAGTCGCTGCGGCGAGACAACTACCCCAGATTGCCCTTGTACTTATTTTGACCAGCAATGATTTCGCCCACTCCTCCAACAATGTTAGGGCCTGCTGCAACCGATTGTTTGCTACGGTGAGATTTTTTTCAGAGGTCCACATAGCCAGATCGTCTGCAAACATGGAGCTGTGGACTCTTCTTGGTATATTCTCTATGATGTTGTTTATATACACCAGAATAAGTGTGGGTGACAGTACCCCCCCCCCCCCCTTGGGGTACTCCTTGCTCCAGTGTCACCTTTTTGCTCATCTGCCCTTGTACTTGAACTCTGGCTGTTCTGTTTTTGAGGTAGTGGCTGATCCATCTGTACATTTTCCCACAAACTTCACTTCTTCGTAGCTTGACTTTGTCCCTCTTTCCAGACCTTATCAAATGCCTTCTCTAAATCCACCCAAACCGCTACTGTGTGTTTTTTCTCCTGGTAAGCATCCTCTATTTCCTGGGCTATGAGAGTGATCTAGTCCTCAGTGGATCTGTGCTGTCTAAAGCCTGCTTACTGTGGAATTAGTATGTGTTTTTCTTCCAGATGCCACATCAGTCTGGTGTTTATCATATGCTCCATCAGTTATCATACACAGCTCAGCAGAATGATAGGCTTGTATCCATTTGGATCTGCTCTATCTTTTTATTTCTTTGGTACTGGTATAATTACAGCATCTTTCCATGCCTGAGGTACAGTTCCCATTTTCCAGCTTTGGTTCAGGACTGATAGTAACTTCCTCTTTGCTGTTTGGCCCAACCCCATCAGCATTTCGTTTGTTACGCCATTTGTTTCCGGGCGATTTCTTTTTCTTTAGAGATCTCATGGCCTCTTCCATTTCATTAATTGTTAATTTTGCCATCATGTGCTCCTCTGGTGCCATATTGATGTTGCCGTAGCTCCTTTGTTCTTCATTAATGTCTGTATGCCTATTTGTAGGGACATCAATGTGATTTGCTCTGGCATAATGTTCCATAAAGACGTTTGCAGCTTTTTTTCCAGAGAGCATGTTGTCGCCCTGCTTGATTGTAATTTGTTTGTTTGATGGAGTTTCGTCATTCATGGCTCTGACTAACTTCCATAGTTTGTTCCCTTCTTTATCTAAATTGAGGCTTTCTGTTTTGTTTTTCCAGCTGTCTCTTGTTTTTTGGTTTAGAGTTCTTTTGTATTTCGCCGTGGTGGCTTTGAGGGTGATATTTGCCTCCATAGATTGTTCTCTCTCTGCCATGTTCCTAGCATTTGAGACTTCGTCTTCCACTTTCTGCAATTCATCATTCCAATATGGCTTGTAGTTTTTTCTTGCCCCTCTTGGGATGGTTTCGGTGGCTGCTTGCATTATTGCTTTGCTTAGGCTTTCCACCATGGGTTTCATATTGTTATTCCGTGTGTTGATGGTTTCACACAGCCCATCTGTCAGGATTGCAAATCTGTCCCAGTCTGCTCGTTTATAGTTCCAACGTGGGAGCGGTTTTAATTCCTGTGGGCCCACTTCCATATATATTTCTAGCCTGATTGGTCTGTGGTCGCTACCTGCCAATTGGTTTAGCACCTGGCGGTCTATTTTGTGGTGAATATCCACCGTGGAAAAGGCCAAGTCTGGAGTAGAGGTGGTATGCCATGTTCTAGAATAAAAGCTAGGGCTGTCCTCCGGCCTATTGATAAGATAGAGATTTGTGTCTATCTCCAAGTCTTCCACTTCATCACCTCTGTTGTCTGTGTCCGAATATCCCCATCTCTAATAGGTAGCTTGATTTCCATACTCGAGAGCGACAGGTCTTTGTTTGGTGGGTCGTACAGGTTGAAGATGCGGATCTTCGTTTCTTGTGTCATTATGCCATAGGGATCAAGATGCTGCAGTGGTCAGCGACCCATAGCTGACTGCTAGCGTTAGGGCCAGCGAACCATAGATGCCAAGACCCTTCTACACCTCCACTTGGTGATCCTGGATAACAGGCTGCAGCAGGGCAGACTGACTAAGGAGAAGGAATCGAAGAGGGAATGCTAACCCAGTACTAAAAAAATGCTTGCTGAAGTCGGATGTGTTGGACCGAAAGGTGCAAATATCGCAGCCAAGCTGTAAACTTCGACACAACGCATTCTGTTCTCTGGACTACATTCTGCTACTTAAGCCCTTTCAGGGTTTGGTAGTGGGAGATTGAGAACGAACAAAGAAGAAGAAGAAGAAACTTACCATAAACCTGGAAAACATTCCATCAGATTACAAGCCATTGCCTAGATGGAACTGGCAGACGTTTGCCACAAGTACAGATCTTGACTGTCAGTCAATCAACACCCATCACCGGAAAGTAGGTAAGATGGTGAAAACATTCAACCAGTGCTTCCTAACGGCAGCAATGGAAAACATCACAAGCGACACCGTAAGAAACGTCAAACCGTATTGGTCACCGAAAGTGCAACAGATGAAACTTCAGCTAACAGAGGCAAGAGAAAGAGTGGAAAATAACAAAATTCAAGAATGTAATATCGCACTAAAGGCAGAAAGGCAAGATATGGGAAAACAATCAACCAAGCATGCATGAAAATCTGGCACGAACATACAGAAACGCTCAACTTTGAAAGAGCAAAAAGCTCTGTGAGCTAGCAAAGGCCTTATTAAGTGACGAAAACAGATACAATCCAACAATTGTGATTGAAAATAAAGGAAAGGTACTAACCGGGAAAACAACAACGGATGTTTTAATCCAAAATTATACAGAAATAAGTAGAAACAAAATCCACGCAGACATGAAAATGAATATTAAGAAATAAATAAACCACATGGAGCACCCGAGGAACATCTGATAGTAAATATAACCAAGACAGAACTAGAATCAGCCATTAGTAAACTCAAGAAAGAAACGCCATAAGAAAGGATGGCCTCATTAATGAAATGCTATCCAACATGTGGGAAATAGCAAAGAACAAACTGCTACATATCTTTAATAAAAGTTTGAAACATGGAACTGTCCCCATGGTGTAGAAGGAGGCAAGGACAATCCCCATCCTTAAACATGTGAAGGACAACATAAAACCATGCAGCTACGGACCTGTTTGTCTACTCAGCTGCGTGGTTGAACTAACGTAACGAATCGCTAACATTAGAATCACCTGGCCTATTGAATCTAAAAATGTACTTAGCTCACAGTAAGCACTGGCAATCTGAATAGATCTAGAAAAAGTCTTTGATAGAATATGGAAGAACGGGTTAAAACTCAAATTACATCAAATGGATGTAACCAGCAACATGTACGGGTCCCAATTGCTGTCATAGCCTGGAGTAGAATTCAAGATGAGCCCTTAGTTCTGTTCAACACATAACCTCTGACAGCAGAAGCCCAACTCCTGGCCTTTACGTGGCGAGACCCGTTGCTCTTACTAACAGGACAAGGCGCAAGATGCGAGTCTCTGGCGCCATAAAACCATACTGCTCTGGGCCGATGAAGCCTGTAAGCCATACGTGGCAATTCGTATAGGAGAAGGACACGTTCCGATGTAAAAACCAATTGCAGGCGGCTATCGACAGAAGTCGGAAGATTTCCTTTGTGATATGGCATACTGAGTACCCAGCATTGCACTTGGCTTGCAAGAGCAGTAACCTGGGCTCCGCACTTAACTCAGACATAGATGAATGTACAATCATCCACATGGGTAGATCCAATATGGAATATAGTTACAGAATGGGAGAGAACAATATTAGAATGATAGATAAGGAAAGAGACCTAGGGGTTATAATAGAGCATGAGGAAAAATGAATGAGCAAGTCTAGGTAACAGTGAATAAGGCAAATGCAATGTTTGGTATGATAAAAATAAATATTAAACATAGGAGTAAGGAGGTGATTGTCAAACTGTAAAAAGTATTAGTTAGACCTAGATTGGAGTTCTGTGTACAGGTGTGGAGTCCTTATTGTAGAGGAGATATAAATATGCTGGAAAGGATACACAGAAGAGCGACAAAACTGATAGTGGGATTCCAGAATTACAGTTACGAGGAAAGAGTCTGTAAAAGCGGCTTATAGTGTCTAGAAAAGAGAAGAATTCGAGGTGACTTAATATAGGTTTATAAGATAATCACAAGTAAGGTAAAATTAGACTATAACAAGTTTTTTTTTCAAAATACAACCACTAACGAGAACAAAGAGGGCATAGCTACAAATTAACTAAAGAGAGGTCCAGATTGGATAGTAGGACATATTTCTTTAGTCAGAGAATGGTGAATGATTGGAATTCATTACACCAGGAGGTGGTGGAGGCAGTGACAGTTAATGCATTTAAGAATAGATTGGATGTGCATAGTTTTTAGAACAGGGTAATGCAGATGTGACTGGTTGTCTACAGACTGAAGAGTCTTCTAAACCAGTATAAAAACGTTGTTAAGTTAACACAAAGATGAAGATTACGAGAAATGTATGTACTCCCTGACACAGCTCTCAGCAGAACACCAAAGACTGGTTAAACATAAGTTCTCATCCCACTGCAATATTGAAGGAAATGAAGCTGCAGACAAACTAGAAAAGTTTGGAGGAGCATACTCGTAAACAGACCTGAGCATCACATAATGAAGCCAAGACCATGATTAAAGCCAAATTGGCAGAGGAAAAGGATCAACACCCCGATTTCCGAAAAGAAGACAGCTACTTTAATTTAACTAGAAAAGTAGAAAAGAGCAAGTCATCATCTTCAGACTGAGAACTGTGCATAACAGACTCAAGGGCAATCATTATAACAAGATGAGGATTGAGACAGATGACAGGTGTCCATGTAAGGAGCATACCAAGACCGTGGAACACATTCTATAAAGATGTAGGCTTACTCAGGAACAGAGAACAATACTAGCCTCGCGATACAGATATGAGACAAAAGCTGTACGGAGATAAAACCACCTTACAAACAACGGTGGCCTTTGTAAGAGAAACCGGGACCTTGATCTGAGGATGAACGAAGAAGAAGAAAGAACCACAGACACAGTCCTTTCGGTTATTTCACACCGCCTGCTGCATTAGTGGAAAGCGGACATAGAGGCACTAAACGATCTGTAGTTTGTATAAATATACTGTTCTGGTCATGTTGTGATCAATGAATGATCGTTCTACCTGTCCCCAAAGGCGCCCTTAATGGGGACTTTACAAAGTGATAAGGGTGACTTCCTATGGTCGATCAATGACCATCTCTTGTACTTTGAAACTGCAATTGGCGAGCAAACAATTCGCAAACCGCATTGCCATGAAATCATTTGTAGATCCAGCTGATAGGACAGAGAAGAAGTGTGTTTGTTCAGCCAGTGTGTTACTGTAACCAACAGTATCCACAATCTTCGACATTTTCTGAGGGAGACTGATAGGATTGGCCGGAATGCGGTGACGTTGATTCTTGGCATATCAGAAGAGAACCCGATTAACATTACATCTACTTTATATAATTTAACTATATTTGTGTTAATAAAAAGATGCCGGAGTGGATAGTGGGGTTATGTGTTAAGAGATTTATAATGTCGCGTTCAGATAGGTCCAAGTTTTTTTAATGAATAATGTGTGACGAAGGTGGGGATGTTAAACAAATTGCGTGACGCAATATGTGAACTTCTTCCTCAATTAATTTGTCGTTTTTGTTGCTGCAAACTGAAAAAATTGAACAGTCTTACAATTTGAGGTTACAATTCGAGTAATTTTGCTGTCCTCATTTCTCAATTATAACAGAAAGTTTTACAACTTTTGATGGGAATCTGATTCCTCTCAGCCATGACTTGGGCAGGCAGGGAACGTTAACTTGGGCTAGAGTACAATATGTCAGACTGGCTGCTTTGACTTGTACACATTAAAATATTAGTTGGCTAGCCAATTGCGAATTTCTTCACATAGTAGAGTGTTATTAAAGTTAATTTATTGGGTGTACTACTGAATTGAAATTTGATGGCATAAATTGCACAAACATATGCACATACATTCACAAGATAACGGAGCGTGAGTTTGTCTTGTCAGACGGAGTGTACCTGGCAGGCCGGTCCCGGCAGACGTTTACTCAAGTTATGGCCGAACGGAACAACGAACACGGCGCAGGTAAACATGTTTTCTTCGACTCCCATTCATATATTTTGTAGCTAGTTTCCCTTTTTCGCGGTAGTTGTCATTTGTTTCGTATCCTTCTTCATATGACCATATACATAGTGGAATTTGCGTCTTTTCTAGTGTGCATGGTGAAGCAGATATGTGGACACAATCACATCGATTCCACAGCAGAAGTCAGTAGACTGAGTAGTCAGTAGTGTAACTTACAATGTAAAATCTAAAGTAATAAACCATACATTCTTTTCTTGGTTAATCAGTGAATAGTGATAATGTAACGTTTTTTCTCCTCATGAATCCTTTACCTTACATCAGTATTTGGCACTCTAAGATTCATGTGAACTGTACTGTTTATTATGTTTAGTGGAGTGGATTGGCAGTAAATTATTATTTAGACATCCACATATATGAGTTTGGATTTTTAAAGTGCTTTCATTACGTCCAATTAGTACATCGCTCAGGCTCAGTACTATTCAGTAGTGAGTCATTACAGACTTTAGACTTAGTACTTAGCAGATCTTGTTCCAGTTTCCGCGTAGCGAATAGTCGGAATAGGTTATAAGTTCAGAAATGGTTTTAGTACACGTTCTGCTAGAGGCCCTTAGGCTTAGTCTTAAGTAACTTAGTGTCTTAGTCCCCAGCCTTGTAAATCTCCCTCCCCTACATTCAGTCACAGTGACCGTAGTGCCGTAGTACCACAGCAGTGACTAGTGAGTTCGAAGTAGTCAATGTAGTTAATTAATATATAGATAGTTACTTCAGTTTTAATGATGTGTATATAGTTACTTAATTTATAAGGATGTATTATTCCTTATTCAAGTTATTCACCAAAACATGTCTTATTTGTCTATTGACATTCCCCAATAAATAAATAATTTAATAGTTAGACTACTTACCACATTAGAATTAGGTTGTATGCCGCATTAATCAAATATTGTTGTGGCTAATAATATCTCTATTCTCAATGCCTTCATCATTACTCATTATAGAATGCACTTGACAGGTCTTTTCATAACTCAAAACTGCCATATATATTTTTAAACAAGTGTTAGTACAAGTCAAGTGTAACAGATCTTAGCTGTGTAGATTTATTAGGGATATGACTTTAGATATGTTTTATTAAAGTTAGAAATGTTGGGAGTAGAGCATTGATAATCAGTAGCCATTCATTGTTTCTTATAGAATTAAACTAAGAAACTAGCCAGTACAGATGCACTCACATCCGGACATAGGAATGTCAGAAATGCGAAGCGTTGGTTTACAAGCCACACAGATGTTATACTACGTAACTTGGGCGTGTTCTTGCATAATGCCTTTTACAGCATGATCAGCAGTGACATTTAAAACTGGACATGCTATTAACTGGTTTTTCTGAAATCTTGGGGTGAAAAAACCTAGATACTTCTTCTTCTTCCTCGTTCATCTTCAGACCTCAACTTCAATGACTAATGAAGGCAGCAGTCTACTCAAGGCTCTGTACGCTTCCGTACAGCTTCTCATGGAAGGACACTGGCTGTTGCCAAATGCTAATTCTTTTGTCAGTATACAGTGGACAGGACTGCACAATATGTTCTGCCTTAATGGGGGCTGTGCCGCAGGCACAAAGTGTCTGTAGTGCCAATCTTGAACTTGTTGTACAGATGGCATCTAAGTCTGTTGTGATCTGTGCGTAGCCGGAGAATTATCACCTATATATATATATAAATAAATAATGTGTGTGTGTGTAAACAGTACACACCAACCAAAAAGTTTGCAAAATTTCATTATCCTTCAACATAGTTTCCTCGGCAGACCTTTGAAAACATGGTGGGTGTGATACGGATTCCGTCTAGAGTTGATCAGTGAGCAGTGATTCGGTTTCTAACAGCTGAAGGATACAACCAGTTGACATTTTTTGCAGAATTTAGGCAGTGTATGTTGACAAAAGTGTGTTGAAAACAACAGTGAAGAACTGGACGATGTTTAAAGAAGGTTATTCATATCCTTTTGCTATTGTCTGTTTTTCAATTTTTTTGTTCAGAATAATTAATCCCTTTAATTTGGACTTCTAATTTCCAGCCTCATATACTAAGTTAGTAAAGTGTGGTTTGTCTGTATATAAAGAACTTTTTTTTTATTACTGCTGACAGAGTGTATACTTGTTATGTTCAATGTTAAACTATTAGTTATTTTAACCTTGCCTTCTTTTATCCAGCAAGCGAGCCTTCCATATTGAATGGAATTAGCCTGTCAGGAGATTATAAACAAGTTGTCATCCCTGTATCTTTGAACAATTCAGATCAAGGGTTGCCAGCCAGTGAGAATGACACACCATATCGAAAGGGAATGACAAATACAGAGAATAGCAATTTACAGGGTAGAGCTCCACTTCATTTAGGGTAAGAAAACATGTGGTCACCTGCTAATTTGCCTGCTTTACCCATCTCCCATTGTCCATGTTTGCCCATTCACATATTGTAATATTGTAATCTAGTTCTACAGAGATAGGCATTGTGTGCTGTCTTTCTTCCATCTTAGCATCACCTACCAAGATATCTAGTTCATCTTAAAAAGTAAATGGTAATCACATTAGCAGATACTGCTTGTTGGGGATGAACTATTAGCGATTTCACTTTGCTAAGGAAAAAGTAAGATAGCTGTGCCTTAATGGCTGCGCTCTCCACTCGCTCTGGTGTTTGTGTCGTTTTCTGATGTTTGGTGGTTCCTGTTCAGATTATATTTCACAACTCTTTCATCAGGTGGTATCAAGGTCTTTATTCTGTTGAATTGGTGTGCTTACAATCAGTTATCCTGTTTGTTATGCTGCAATTCATGCCTGGCTTAAGCCATGGGAGACCAGTCCATGATGGAGTCTAACGTTCCGCTTAACTGCACTTAAGAATTCAGTCCAGGTTATCACTACTCAAGGACATTTCTGTTCAGACTGAACTCGACTTCCTCCTGCTTGCTCCTCCCAACCTCGTATTCTCAGCACAAGGGTCACACTGACCAAAAGGTGGACAAAATCAGAAGCATCGGTGGGTGACACGGAAAAACAGGGAGTTTGACACTGACAGACACAGAAAGCCTGACACAAACATTGGTCTAACACACTTCTCGCGGCCCTCATACCAAGGCAGGGGAGTAATCGGCTTCACCTGGGGACTCTGTAGGGATTTCTGTCGACACGCTACGTGTGAGCACAGCCTCAGCAGTTGGACATGGTAGTGGTCGATCAACACAACGGGTCTTTGACGCATATGCGAACATTATTATTATTATGTCACCTCTATTTTTGAGGTGGGGTAACCAGTTCTCTTTTATAGTCTGGAGAATTTAACCCTGTTTCTTTGCTGTCAGATGTAACACCGACAACACAGCTCAAAGCAAATAGTAAAATAGCCTATACACATAATAACACCAACATAACCCACTGTACATGCAATACATATAATAGTTAAACATAACACATCACCTTAGATTTTGTTGTTGTTAGAGCATAATGAAGGAATGTTGTCTCTTCTAGGTCAGGTCCTCTCTCACCTGGTGATTCATCCCACAAGCCCTCATACATCAAACTCAGTTGTGCTGTCAGTGGTTATGGCAAGTACAGCCACTACAGTACCTATAAAGATGTTGCCAAGCGCTCACCCAGCTTGAGTCAGATCACTCTGAGGTACGTAAATTTGTTCTAGTTTAACCATACTTCTTCGTACGTTTTCAGGCATTAGCTTGAATATCTCTAAAGAAAACAGTATTAGGTCATTGGTAGCTCCATAGAGTTTGTCTAAGATTGAGACAGGAGATGGCAAAATGTGTCTTCTCTGTAACTTGTATGTTGGACACTTCTGCAGCAGATGTTCAGCAGTCATTTTATCAGTGCTGCAGGCACATTCATCGGCATGTCCTAATTTTGACTTTTTGAATAGATGGTATTGTGACCTGTATGAAGTCTAAAAATCATCGCCCAATCGACTCTGTAGCAAGCATCATTTTGTTGTCGTCATTGAATGTTTTTCTAACCACTTGTTTGGGTATCTGCACCTGATAAACCTGCTGGCCTTTTTCATAAGTTATACATATATTAGGTTGATACAGCGTTCTGCCTTCTCTAGCCAGTATGTCAGTCTCCTGATTGCCAAGTATATTGCAATGAGAAGGAATCCACTGAATCACCACTTTCCTGAATTGGGAACATAGTTTAGATAGTTAAATCGCAGAGTTCTTTTAGATCTGAATTTTTTTCTGTTTCTGTCACTACAGATAATGCGTTTGTGAAAAATACCATATGTTTTTCTGTGTTTTCATTCATCATAAGTACATCTGCTGCTGTTTTCAAGGACTCTGTCTCTGCTCTGAAGTCACTTGAAATGTGCCGGTTGCCACTGAAAACCTTCCTTCGGTGTTGTTATTTAGGTTCATAAAGATTCCTCCCCCTCCATTCTCCGTTGCATTTAGTGTTGAACCATCTGTATACACCTGGGTCCATCTATTTCTAGGGTAGTATATGTCTTTTCTTTCTGTGTCTGACTGGCTGTTCTTATTCACAATTTCAGGCACGCTATCTTATCAGATCTAGGAAGTGCTGTTTTCTCCTGGTGTGGAAGGGTGTTATTTGTGCTGAGTCAGTCATATAATCTGTTCTCCACTTCTCTTAACTGAAAAGTTGCTCCATTTTAGAGATTCCTTCCCATGTTCATTTATTTTCTGGTACATTGGGTGTTCAATCAACCTTCTGAATTTCTCACCTTGTTGTTGGGCCCTGCTGTCTCTTCTGTCCTCCATTGGTTGTAGGTTGGTAATCATTTCTAGTTCTTTAATCATTTAACCATACAAATATATACAAACATGGTAGTTGACCATACAAACAATAAAACTTTAGCACAAGTAAGCAACACCTATTGCATGGGGATAACTTCCTTATTTAAAGCAATCCCTAAAACAAATAGATGAAATCAATTGAAGATGTGTTTTCTGATCACCTATTTTGTACAGTAATTGAAAATAGTTGTTGATGTTAATTTTCTATGCAAAATTGGTGGCTGGTTATTTTGTAGCCCACTTAGGTAACATATTTAAATTAATGCACAGTTAAATGTCCGAGTGATGAAAACTTCAACATATATAGACAAGTCAACTAAAAAGAAACATACAACGATCATCTATGACAGGAAGAGAACAGGGTAAATGACAGAATACAGAGATGGCTGCAAGGATTCTGAGCTGCTGACGTACCTGTCTAGGAATACTACCAGATTTAAGAGTTTGAAACAAACATTAGGGAAACATGTTGATGTGGGCAGAGTTGAAACAGATGGCAAAGAACAAGAAGACGTGGGATGTTTTTGTTGAAAACCTATGCTCCACAGGGAACTGAATGGTTTTGATTTGATGATACCTATACATATCTGCTCATTTCATTTTTTCAAAACAAAATATTTTTCACAGCTGTGCATTTTTCTTGTAGATTTGATTCCTTGTGCATGTTTTGGTTAGTCTTGTGTGTGGTTTTTTTTATCTGCTGAAATTAAACATGTTAATTGAACTGTGTTTCCTTGTCAGGTCCGATCTGAGCTCATCCCACCCCAGCTTGCTAGCATCACAGATGCCAAGGAGTCTGTCCACTTCAGAACACATAACTAGACCCAGACCATCAGGATACAGCACCCCAGAGGACAGAAACATCAGCAATGTTAGCTCCCCTGTCATTGTTGTAAATGGTCACATTGCAAAGTATCCAACAGGAGATACACAGAAGGTATGCCAGTTGGTCCTCTTTATTGTCTTGTTGGGATCTATGTCAAAGTGAAAATGGAAAGGTAGTCTCGTAGCAGATGCTGATGATGAAGTGTTGGGGTTATCAATGTATGATGTCTCCACTTTTATCAGGTGGATAATACTATATGGGAGGTGCGTAATGCCATAGTAGTTACTACGGCTGAGGTGTCAGAGTAACCCCCATATGTAAAGTGAATAATCACTTAGCAGGTACAGAGGATGAAGTATTTATGTTTGTTTACAATAGTCCATTTTTCACCAATAGCAGTCTGGTCATTCATTGACATATGCAGACCTTAACCTTTACCACTCTACATATAAAAATTAACGCAATTTCCACTGCCGTGGCATTATTTTTCATGACATTACGTCGTTTAACTATTGTTGCTACTTTGATAGTCTGTAACATTTTTATTTGATGGAATATTAATGTGATTTGTTTGTGGGTAGAGAAATAAAGAATTTGTTGGTGTTTTTGTTGTGTGTGCATTAGTTTCTGAGATTAAAAAAGTGAAGGTGATAGTGTTGATAAAAATGGCATACACATTTAGACTCTCCCGCTTCCAGCGTACGTCGTTTGTAAAAAAAAATGGAAAAAAATCGCTGGCAGCGTATTAACGATGTTTGCCGTAATGTCTATGTCTGTCACTTCAACTATAAATGTAATTATTGTATCTAAATAAACAATCTAAATAGATCTACCTCAGAAAAATCCGTTGCAGGAACTTGAACCCCCATTCTAAAAAATTGGTTCATCTTTAAATCCAAGCGGAAAACAGAAGAAATCATTTTGAAATGCCTAAAACTAATTCCACGATCGCCATTGCTGGTAACTAACTGTACATTACAGAAGAAGGAACTCTCTACGATTAAAGAATGGTGCTCAGACTATTACTATGTAGCCGTTTGTTTTTGTTTGATTGGAACGGCCAATCGCTATGTAACGGCAATGTAAGTCGGCCAGACTTGTCGTCCGCTGCTCGATTTACATGACGTCAGACTCGTCGCACGTATGGTGAAGGTTAATAATTGAGGCGTCATCCAAGCTCATTTGTTAAACTATACAATTTTGTACTTCCCATATTTTTGTCGTTGTTGGACTGCAGTGTCTGGATTTTCTTCCCATTCAAGGCAGAAGCCAGAAATGTACTGTCCTGACATTAAGTAACTGAGATGGTGCATTAGCAACGCTCCAAGGTAGGGCTCACTGTGCTCATTCCCTGCCACAAATTGTCTGCTGGTTAGGCTGAGTAATCCTAGACTCTCAGAAATGTGACCAAACGTTAAAAACAATTGAATCGCCACGTCCTGAGCCTCTGCACATTTACGATTATTAGGATGCAGAGAATGCTGCTTATCTTTTCCCATGTCTGTTCAGCACGATGCTAATGCTTTCCTATCACAGAGAATGTATATGGTGCTGGTTGCACTTGGTTTTTTTAAAAATCCATGCTAGCTTCATATTTGTTTGTTTATGACATGCTTGGAGTGTTACAGTGGACTTCATTTGGTATGTTTGCCCTCTACATTGCCTTTTGGTAATTTTTCAGCAAGGTGTTTTGTCTCTTTGAGAAGTGAGTGGTCATATAGTTTGGATACCGGTCTCTGACCAAAGGTGCACTGGTACTAACTCCAATCATCAATAAGCAAAACCTTTCAGCTCCCTGTGGAACATAGGTCTTCAACAAATACATGCCAAGTCATCAAATGTTGGCTTGTCTAAATCTCTTGAGGTTTTTTGGGTCCTGGAAGTTTCTACAGGATGGGGCAGCCATCTTCATGCCTAACCCTATTCATTCACCTCTTACAGCAATGTTACTATACTTTGCTCCCCTTTTAGGTTCTGGTAACAAACCATAGGTTTTCTTTTTCTCAACATGGATTAGGCTTAAAATAAAAACTTAGTATGCAGACTAAAAAGCAAGCTGTCTTTATTCCTCCACTCTAAAAATCACTCTAGCAGACCCCAGTGATTAGAATAAATGCAGCATTGATAACCACTGTTGTTTAATATGGCCAAAATATATTAAGCTGTCCGTTCATTCTATTTTCATCTCTATCTTCACCAGGACCTCCTTATTTCCTTTATTCTCTTCCAATGAGATGTGACTAACTTTTCTACTTATATATGCAGTCATCAAAGATAAATCTGCAACTGGTGATTAAAAAGTGACTCATGTCTAAGATTTTCTTTAAAATAAAGTACAGCTGATAAAATTTGCTTTTATCCAGGACGGCGAGTACTTGTTACAGCGCATGCACATTGAGGAGAACAGAATAAAGGGTCTTTGTTTACAAGTGGAGGCTGATTTGAGGTCTCATGACCTACCAGAAGAAGGTAAGTTGTTGTGCTCTCAGGTCAGGTCATCCCGTAACCGGTGAGGTCGTTGGGGCACACATGAAGACATCCTCACAACCCCACGCCACCCCTCTCTGTCAGATGCCGCTGACTGTGACTCTTCTGGTCGGAGACTGGTCTATTCTTTTATGTTGTCCTCCCATCTATTTTTGGGCTGGCCTCTTCATCGTCTGCCATGCACTTTTCTGTGGAGGATTGTGTTTGCAAGACCATTTGATCTCGATATGTGACCGTACCAAGTGAGTTTCCTTCTTTTGACAGTTACCAAGAGGTTTTCGAAAGACCCTATTGCTGTTGTAATTCTATCTTGTATTTTCTCATTTGTAACTTGATCTTTGTACGTGACGTTTAAAAGTTTTCGGAAACATCTCGTCTTCAAGGCCTGTATCCTTCGTTGAATGTCAGCTGTAACTCTCCATGTCTCACACGCATAGAGGAATATTGACAGGACCAGTGTATGCATTAATCTGATTTTCGTGCATAGTGCTAACCGTTTATCTTGCCAGATTTTATGAAGCTGTGCAACCGCCGCTATTGTCTGTGCTATTCTGGCCAACACCTCACATTTTGATCCTTCATCACTGACAATCGACCCAAGATATTTAAAACGGTCAACCACTTCGAATTCCTGACCATTAGCTTTTATCCTGCTGTTGAAGCCCATGGCGTTGTTAGTCATTAATTAATTTTGTCTTTCCAGCGTTTATTTCTATACCATAGTCAAGAGCTGTTTCATCGAGCCTTCTGATCCATTCCTAGAGTTCTGCTTCTGAACCCGCCAACAGGTTGGTGATCGTTCGGCCTCCTATCTTGACAGTGCCAACGTGACCTCCAAGTGCCTCACTCATAATTCCTTCATGGAATATATTGAACCAGACTGATGTGGCACCTGGAGGCAAAACACATATTAATTCCACAGCAAGCAGGATTTAGGCAACACAGATCCACTTAGGGCCAGATCACTCGAATAGCACAGGAAATAGAGGATGCTTACCAAGAGAAAAAGCATAGAGTAGCGGTTTGGGTAGATCTAGAGAAGGCATTTGATAAGGTGTGGAAAGAGGGACTTAAAGTCAAGCTACGAAGAAGTGAAGTTTGTGGGAAAATGTACAGATGGATCAGCCACTACCTCGAAAACAGAACAGCCAGAGTTCGTACAAGGGCAGATGAGCAAAAAGGTGACACTGGAGCAAGGAGTACCCCAAGGGGGGGTACTGTCACCCACACTTATTCTGGTGTATATAAACAACATCATAGAGAATATACCAAGAAGAGTCCACAGCTCCATGTTTGCAGACGATCTGGCTATGTGGACCTCTGAAAAAAATCTCACCGTAGCAAACAATCGGTTGCAGCAGGCCCTAACATTGTTGGAGGAGTGGGCAAAATCATGGCTGATCAAAATAAATGAAGAAAAAACAACATGTATGATATTCTCGCTTTCAAATAAACCATAGAAAACCAAAATAAGTCTTAACGGCAAATATCTGCGGCCAAACGACAACCCAAACTACTTGGGCGTCACATTTTATCGGCGCATGACATGGAAAAGTCAGATCACGACAAACCGAATGAGAGCCAGACAAAGAATGGCAATCACGAGGAAACTTGCTGGCACAAGCTGGGGAGCAGACGAAAGAATACTAAAGAAACTCTTCACTGGAAGAGTGAGACCAGTTCTCGAGTATGGTATTGCGACATGGAGTTATAACAGGAGGCATGAAGTAAACGCCAATTGTAGAACTTGAAAAGATTACAAATCTGCAATCCATGACCGACAGAAGAGACTGCAGAGCCCAGCAGCAAGCAGAGAAACTAAGAAGACTGACAGACCATCCAATGCATCAGAGACTAAATAGATATGTAAAAGGGAAACTAAAGCGGAGAAACTTTGCAGAAATAGCCAAAGCAAAGATGAGCGAGACCCTATGAACACCATAACAACACCAAAGCCCATCCCTACTGTACGCAAACCCACATGGAAGCAGTATATCATTCTGGAGGTGGTAGAAAATATACCAGGTATTGGAAACAAGAACAGCGAGACTGAAAAAGAAAGAAGAGACATAACCCTGAGGTACATAGCGGAAAACTACCCAAGCATGGACTGGACCCATGCATACACCGACGGTTCTGTAACAAACACAACACAGAATGGAGGGGGAGGAGTATTCCTGAGCCTAATAAATGGTAGTAAAATAACACTGTGAGTGGCAACTGGAAAATTCTCAAGCAATTTCAGAGCGGAGGCAGAGGCACTGAAGGCTGCAGTAAAATCAATGCTGACAGGCGAAAGCAATGAAAGCCATATAGTCCTGTTTACAGATGCCCTGGCCGTGGTCACAGCACTAAAAAGCCAGAAAAATACTGAACTTAATGATTTAAGAGAGGTACTCTGTCAACTATGCCAGCAGTCCGCACCAAAAAGAGTAGTGGTACAGTGGGTTCCATCCCACTGTAACATCCAAGGCAACGAGGAGGCAGAGAGACTGGCAAACGAAGGTGCAAGACTACCACAACCAGATTCTAGTGTAACCTAGATGAGTCCAAATGGTTTATTAGGACCAGATACATGGCCAAATGGGAAACAGAACATACTGGCTACACAAAACACGATGCCTATTACCAGCTGAACAGAAGAGAGCAGGTCGTGGTCTTCAGACTCCGCACAGGCCACAACAGACTGAGGTACCATCTATTCAATAAATTGAAGATAGGTGGCACTGACGAATGCATCGGTGTTACAAGGAAAATGACCGCTGAACATGTGCTGCAAAACTGCCTGACATACGAGGACCATAGAAAGCACATGTGGCCATCACCAGTGCCAACACTAGACAATCTCTATGGCAGTGTCGACAGCCTCAGGAGGACCACTGCTTTATTCGAACAAATTCAAGTTGATGTCTGACAGCATACGAAGAAGAAGAAGAAGATACATCCTTAAGGTTGCCCAAAGCGCTTTATGCCATATGCTATCAAACGCCTTCTAACAATCCACAAACACATGATACAGTGTTTGCTGCTGTTTTAGATATTTCTTGCTTAGCAGCCTTAAATTAATTATCTGTTCTGTAGTGCTTTTTCCCTGTCTGAACCCTGCTTGCTCCTCAGCAATGATGTTCTCTGCTTGGGGTTTCAATCGGTCGAGGATTAATCTAAGCATGACCTTGCTAGGGTGGCTGATGAGGCTTATTGTTCTGTAATTTTGGAACAGCTTTAGGCTTCCAGACTTATGTAACGGTATAACCATTGATTTCGTCCATTAGTCCGGCCAGTTTCCTGTCGCCCAAATTTTGTTCCAGATGTGTGTCAGGCCTTCCACCACTACCTCTCCACCTGCTTGTAAGAGCTCTACTGGTATATTGTCCACGCCGGCCGCCTTCCCTCTTCTCAATGTCTTTACTGCTGTAATTACCTCTTCCTTCATTATCAGTTGGTTATCCTCTATTGAGGGGGGGGTGGGGGGAATTGTTTTCTCAGGTTCGTTTCGCCCTTCATAGTTATATAGCTCGGAACAGTACTCTGTCCATCGTGCCAGTGCGTCATTTTCCTCAATAAGGCACTTGCCGCTTTTATCATGGATCATAAGGTTCCTGCCTTGTCTTGGTGTTACCAGTTCTTTGACAACCTTGTATGCTCCTTAAGCATCATTTCTGTTTAGTCTCTTTTGTTTGTACATTGCTCACATATCCACGCTTCTTTCGCCTCTCTCATCTTTTGTTGTATTGTTTTCTTGACCTCTTTATAACTGCCGACTTCCTCCTGTGGGTGATTGTGTTTTTTCAGTGACCTTCTTTTATCACAAAGGTCTAGAATGTCTTTGGTCACCCATGGCTTCTGTTTTGTTTGGTGGCATCCCAGGATCTCTGTTGCAGTATCTATGAGAACTGTGTTAAGAGACTCTGTAACTGTATCCGAATCCAGTCCCTCTCTGAGAGCCAACAGTGGCGCAAATCTCTCTCCCCCCCCACACACACACACCTTTGCTTAGAACACTTCGGTGATTTTTGGGTCCATTAGTTTGTCCAGGTAAAACTTTAGCCTGGTCACATCCTTCTGTGTGACTCCCTTCAACCGCAGACGCATGGTCATCATAACCAGATCGTGGTCGCTTCCTATAACAGCTCCGGGGAAACTTCTTGTTTTGTCGGTGTTGATGCCCGATCGGAACCTCCTCTGGACCAGTATAAAGTCAATCTGGCTGTGCACTTCCTTGCTTGGGTTATGCCATGTCCTGCGTCTCGACAGCTTGTTTAACCCAACCGTATTTGCCACCAACAGCTGGTTGCATCTTGCAAATTCTAAGAGTCTGAGGCCCCGGTCATTGGTTTCTTTATTTCCATATCGGCCACATGTTTCCCTCCAGTCATGGACTGCATCTTCTCCAATTTTTGCATTCCAATCCATCAATCAATTGTGCTTCGACAAGCAGTTTTTCGTTATATTTTCTTTCTTGTATCCTTCATCAGTGACTGGCAAAGCAGTCAGTGACCACCACATTTGATGGTGTTGTTAACCCTTTCCAGTCTAGCATAATTTGTTTTAGATGTCTACTTTACTGTCCGAGACACAAGTGCCACAACTCTGTATGTCAAATAGTTTTTTTTTGGTCAAAATAAAATGAATTAGTATTAAAAAATTGAGCTAATTCTAAAGAATGAAGAGACATATAATTAAAATATCTATAACATGAAGTATTCACAATTAAAATAAATATTGGTCTGAAGCATAAAAATGTCATTAATGTAGAGGTAATAATAATTTTGGCAACATTTTTTATTATTTTTTACTCACATGTGTTGAATTTATTTCTTCACTTCCTCTTAAAAGCATAACCACTTTTGCTGTCTTTGTTTCAAAGTCAGACTAAATCGAACTTGTATTGAATATTTTTGTGTAATCCTAATGCATGATCATTGGTCTTACCAAATAATAAGTAATTTCTCAGCTCTATTTGAAATGGTAATTCCATCAACAACCTAAAATATTCTCCAAAAAATTAAAGGGGGCAAAAAGCAGTTCTTTCCAGGATGAACGCAGAAGAAGAAGAAATCAAATGTCCACCTAACGGGATTAGGTCTTCAATAAATTAAAGCTGCTCATGGGCCAGATCTTTGGAAGTTTTTTTGCGCATAGTCGTTCAAGGTTGAATGAAACTGTTACGGACTGCAACAAACTCTCTCCACTTACTAGGCATTACTAAAAGATGGTTGAGATAAGTCAAATGCAGTGTTGCTTCAACAGTTGGGAGCAACACAAAAATTATTTAACTTTTTTCAGTTCAGGCAAATTTTTTGCCAATTTGTGTCTTTTAGTTCAGACAAAATGTCTGAATTCTGTGTGTCAAAGTTTTATTAAAAATAGAATAAATTAATATTGAGCTAAAATTGCGATCTAGACATCATAAAACACATAATTAAACTATCTATGACATGAAGTATTCATAATAAAGAATATATATTAGTATGAAGTGTCAAATGGTACTGATGCGGAGGTGGAAATTGGAGAGAAAAATTGTTGTGGTACTCACCATTTTGCATGTTTCGCCTGATTATCTGTAAATTCTTTTACACATACCTTTTCTATTATGTGGTCCGATCAAAGTCTGAATCAGGTGTGTGTTGAATATCCATTTTTATTCCAGATGCGTGATCATTGGACTGATCAAATAATAAATAATTTCTCTGGGTCTCGTAGCCCAACTTTCCTCGTGATATATGATTCGAGTTTCAAATATCGTAACTTTCGCGAATGTCCGCCTATCAGAAACAACCTTACAGTTAAACGTCAGAAGACGCCACCATCATGTAGAGCTGTAAAAACAAAATGTCCACAATCTATGAAGATGATTTGAAAAGTTTTACTTCCACCACCATAACTATGACAACAATACTTAGAACCACATGCCACCTATGTGAAAATCTCTAATGAAGTGACTAAAGGGGCATGTGCCTGGAATATGACGTATTCACACAGCTGACAGTCAAATGGCGATCTACATTGAAATACAGTTGAAGCAATGTGCTGAGATTGAATTCCTGGCGGCGGAAGGTTGTGTGCCCATCGACATACATCGAAGAATGACTGCAGTATATGGGGATGTCAGTACTGTCAGAAGGTGCACACAGACTGTAAAAGATGACGAACCTGCATGACAAGGCTTGCAGTGGTCGATCAATCACATCTGTGGTTGCACAGCATTAAGCTCTCTCATGAACGAACTGATTCATGTTAATCGACGTGTCAAGCAGAATGGTATCGCAGCAATTCTTATGAATTCGATTGAGCATGTCCATCACATTATCCATGTCCTGCTTGAGTATAGGAAAGTGTGTGTGAGATGGGTCACTCGCATGCTGACACCTGATATGAAACAGCACTGACAGCAGATGTGTCAGGGACTTCTGGCACAATATGAACATGAAAACAATGCCTTTATCCACCGAATTGTCACTGGCGACGAGTCGTGGGCACATCATTATGACCAAGAAAACAAGCGCCGTTCTATGGAGTACAGGCATAAGAACTCACATACCTCAAAAAATTAAAGGTCGTTGCCTCAGCGGAAAAAGTGATGATGACCATCTTTTGGGACTGCGGGGGTGAAGTCGGCACTGAATTTTTGGATTATGGCAATACCGTCAACTCCAATCGATATGTAAAAACATTTGCAGAAACTCCGAGCACTATTGCTGTGTGTAAGTTGGCAAGCATGCATAGTGGTTGCCCTATATTTGACATGGAGCAAAAAGGCTAATTGAATTAATAATAGGCAAGAAAATATTAAATGCTAATTAGAAATCATGTATAAATGTTGCTGTTCTTACTAAACACATACTAACACCATCTTTTGGTCTTTGTGACAGCATGTGGTCGGATGAGGTCAGCCATTGGTAAAGCCAACTTGTTGCTGAGTCAAAAGTTTGTCCAGTTTATGGATCTTTGTCACAATTATGTGGTAAGTTAAGTCTTTTGAAGTTTTGGTTGCAGCAGGTTTTTATACAAAATGTGATTGTCGCAGCATTATAAAGTAATGTGTATAATAGTAATAAAGATTTATCATTTACCCATCTGGTTCTTCTTGGAACATAGGGTTACAACAGATACTCTCCATCTGTTCCTATTCTGTGTTGTCTTCTTGAGTTCCACCCACAAGGCACCAATTGCCCCCACATACTCCGCGACTATTCGTAGCCGTGTGTTTCTTTGCCTTCCCACTCGTCTCTTTTTCAATGGGTTCCAATCAAGTACATGTCTGATTATGTTGTCCAGCTACGTTCTGAGAGTGTGTCCTATCTATCCCCACTTTCTCTTCTCAATTTCTCACTGTATTGGTTGCTGTCGTGTTCTATTCTACAGATATTCGTTTGCCATTATCTCTGGTTATCTAACATGCAGTATTTGTTAACGAAGGTCGGCAGTCTAGATGTGATACCCTTAGTCACATGCCATATGTTAGAGCCATATAGCAGGACAGACTTTACATTCGTGTTACACAGTCTAATCTTATTCTCCATGCTACCGGGTTTAATTTTGGGTGAAGAGAATTGAAAGCATATCTAGTCTTATAGATTTTGACATTAACATATTGGTTGGTTTCTCCATCTATATCAATGTTACTTCCCAGATAGGAAAAACATTGCACTTTTTCAATTATCTGGCCATTTATCGTTATGGGGTCTCTTTGTTTGTTGGTTTGTTGCTGATTCTCATTTCCTTTGTTTTGTTCACAATCTGCAATCCCACCTTTGCTACCTGATATGTTAGTCTGGTCATCTTTCCTTGTATGTCATGCTGCCTATGTGACAGCATACATATATCATCAGCAAAATCGAGGTCTTCCAGTTGCCTATCAAACATTTACCGTATTCATGTTTTTCTGTCGAATCACCCAATCCATGACCATGAAAAAAATTGTTAGAGATAGTAGGCATCCTTGTCTGGCCTCAGGTTGAACTGTAAATGGGATTGACAGTTTGCTTTGTGGATTATTCCACATGTGGCCTTTTCATAGAAATTTGGTAAAATTCTTATAAATTTGTCTGGAATACCATAATAGCTGTCCATCGTTGTCGATGAGGACCGCCGACATCATCCTTGTCAGAGATTTCCCTGTTGGGTGTGGGTGCGCATGTGGCTGAACAGGCCAATGCGAGCACGAAAACATCTGCTACATATCGGGCACATGAGGTTTGTAGAAGGGGATGGTGTTCCCGCTGCTCGGGATTTCCGCGTCTCGCGTCTGTTCTGGGCTTTCACAACACGGTCATCTTCACCAGCAGCTACACCCGATTTAACTGCGCTTCTCCAGTCAGATCTGTTTTTCGCAAGACATTCCCAGGTGTCGATGTCTATCTGGCAACTTTTTAGTGAGTCCTTCAGACCGTCTTTAAAACGTTTCTTTGGGCGCCCTCTCTCGCGCCATCCCTCTCTCAGCTCGCCGTAAAGAAGCTTCTTTGGGAGCCGCTCTTCTGACATACGGACGAGGTGTCCGGCCCATCCTAGTCGTGCTTTTTCTAGCAGTGCATGGATGCTGGGCATGTTAGCCCTCGAGAGAACCTCGATGTCAGTGACATGATCTTGCCATCGGATGTGGAATATTCGCCTCAGGTAACCTGTGTGGAAGTGGTTTAACCTCCTTGCATGTCCAAAGTATACAGTCCAGCTTTCGCAAGCGTATAGTAGGGTTGGAATGATGGTTGACTTTGAGTTTGGTCTTGACGCTGATGCCACGACGTGCCCAGACCATCGAGCGCATTCTACCAAAGGCTGTGCTGGCCTTTGCTATTCTGCTTGCCACCTCATCGTCTAGGCTGACAGATCTCGACAGCGTGCTGCCCAGATATGTGAATTTGTCTACGGCATTCAACGTCTGCCCGCTGACTGTAGTCTCTGGTTTTGTGTACGGCATGCCTGGTGCTGGTTGGTACATGACCTCTGTTTTTTTGGCATTTATGGTCAGCCCAAAATTTTCGCATGCGGCAGAGAACTGGTCCATTCCAACCTGCGTGTTCAGTTCTGAGTTGCTCATTAGAGCGCAGTCGTCAGCAAATACAAGTTCCCTGATTATGTCGCCAGCCACTTTGGTTTTGGCCTTCATTCTTCTGGAATTGAGTAATTTGCCATCTGTGCGGTACTTTATGGGTATTCCAAGCTCCAATGATCTGAAAGGCGTCTGTCATCGTGGCCGCGAACATCATGCTGAACAAAGTCGGGGCGAGTACACATCCTGGAATGTCTGGAATACCATAATGCTACAGTATTGTCCAAATTGGTGTTCGGTCTATACTATCAAATGCTTTTTTAAAAATCTATAGTCCTGATATTAGAGGTGTCTGCAACTCCACAGATTGCTCTATGATAATTCTGAGTGTTGCTTTTTGATATATGTAAGATCTTCCTGCACTGTGAATTCTGCCTGTTGTTCCATCTAAAGCATCTTTTGTACTATCAAGCATTATCCTGGTCACCACTCATCCATTCCCTGCCAGGAGTTATTCCTTGTCAGTTACTGCATGAGGCCAGATTTCCTTTCTTTGGTGGTTTGATTAGGTGTCCTTCTTTCCACTTTTTGGTAATGGTTGCTTGTCACCATATCTTCTTAATGAGTTGGTGCAGAATCTCTGCGGGGGTTGAGGTGTCAGCTTTCATGGCTTCTGTGGAAATTCCACCTGGTCCTGCAGCTTTCCCATTTTATAATAGTTTAAGTTGTATGACCTCTTGAATAAAGATTGAATGATAAAGATAAAATGAGATGTGAAAAAGTGGTCAGGGTGACTAAAGAGATACAGACATGTCAATGTCCCATCTCCATTTGTTGACACATAGTCTCAACATTGCATTTGACTTGCCCTAAACAGTTTTTAGGAAAACCTGATTCCTGTAATTTGTTGACGCATAGGTCAACCCATTTAACTTACTGTAAAAAGCTTTTAGGAAAATCTGATTTCAGTAATTTGTTGACTCATAGATTAACACTCCATTTGACTTACCTTAAACAACTTTTTGGGAAACCTGATTCCAGTCATTTTCAGTGCAGTATTATGACAATAGTTTTTACATAGTGAGAATTACCACTACACATCAACAGAGTGACTGAGTAAGAGTAAGTAAGAGGTTTATCAGTCCTCCGCTGAACTTTTGGTCGCCTCTTACAGCATGCAAGGAAGGAAAAGGTGATCCTATTTTCTTCAACTGGGAACCACTTGCATTTATATATAGATGTACAGTGAATTTAATAGTTTGCAAAATATGACATGCGTGCCTCCAAATCTACCGAATGTGTGAAACAAAGTTAAAAATACACTACAACAGTTGAAAATAACAATGCTGATGTACATTAAATAATATTGCACTTTCCCGCAACATCTAGCAATATCAGTGGACAGGTAAGATGATGATGTAAAAATTAAAATAGTTTTTGATGTCAAACCAGTCACAAAACATTTTTTTTTACATCTGGTGTTCAAGTTGCTATTCCTAGTCACTAGTGTATATACTTGCAATTGAATGTGAAAACACACAAGTCATTGACCAGAAGTGTTTTCAGACGATGTAGGGGCTGTTTTCATGAAGGTCACTCATTGTTTTGTAGTGATTTCATTTTTTTGTCAGAATAGCAACTAACAGCCTGCTCTTTTTTATTTTCAACTGCCACGGGCTTTTTGCATACACAAAAAGTGGGTACAATCAACATGGGGATTCATTTGCCGATTTCAGACTAATCAAACATTAGATATTGTTCCACGAGTCTACACCAGTGGACAGTTAAGTTACACCAGATTAAAGGTTTTTTGAGAATGGCTTGCATTTCTGGGTGTAACTTGTCCTCTAATGTAATGTTCTCAATTGTTCTTGCAGCAACCTAATCCTGAAGAGAGAGAGACCAAATGGGAAGATCTTGAAGGCTTCTGGGATATGGTGAAAATTCAAATTGATAATGTGGATGGCATGTTTGTTGAGATTGAGCTTATGAAGCACAGTGGCTGGCAGGAGGTGCCCAAATTGGTAGGTGGATACAGAAAGTTGAAAGAAATGATAGATCATGCATGCTGTTATCTACAAAGAAATGATCGCAATTACATGTATTCTTGCAATCTGATAAAATATTCACTGAACAATAGAAAAGAAACTGAAGTTTCTTCGTAGTTCATTCTCAAACTCCTGCTACCAAGCCCTCAAAAGGGCTTTGCAAGTAGCAGGATGTATTCCGGTGAGCGGAATGCATTGTGTCATAGTTTACAGCTTGACTTCAATGTTTGCTCCTTTTGGTCCAACACGTCTGACTTCAGCGTGACATTTTTGGGTACTGGGCTAGCCTTCCCTCTTCGATCCTTTTTCCTTGGCCAGTCTCTGTCCTGTTGCAGAGTGTTATCTAGGATCACCATGTAGAGGTAGAGATGGGTCTTGGCAGATCTGGGTCTCTGGCCCTGACACTAGCTTTGGGTCATCGACCGCTACAGCTCATCGAAACTAAAGTAATTGACACTCTGGAATCGTACCCTGGTCACTCAAGTAATGCAAGTGCCTCACTGCAACATGAACGTGCCGAGTTCAGGGTTTTGAGCACTCAAAAGTAAGTGTTACAGTTGTATATTCCTTTCTTCACATTTAACTTACAACTGTGGAACATAGTCCTAATTTGATCCAGGCATTTCCTAATTTGATCCAGGCATTTTAATAGAGTTACTTCCTAGCTCTCCAAGACCATATATAGGCTTTAGTGCTATGTGTTAGCCATAGACAAACAATAATGAAAGACTGAGTGACCATTTTCAGCAAAACAAAGCTGACCTTACAAATTCTAACATGAATAATATTGAACCCGCATAAGGGATCAATATGCTGAGCAGCGCATGAGCTGCAGTGGTCAGCGACCCATATCTAACTGCTAGCGTCAGGGCCAGCGAACCAGAGCTGCCAAGACCCTTCTACACCTCGACGCGGTGATCTTGGATAACAGGCTGCAGCAGGGCAGACTGGCTAAGGAGAAGGGATCGAAGAGGGAATGCTAACCCGGTACTAAAAAAATGCTTGGTGAAGTCGGATATGTTGGACCGAAAGGTGCAAATATCGCAGTCAAGCTGTAAACTACGACACAACGCATTCCGTTCTCTGGACTACATTCTGCTACTTAAGCCCTTTCAGGGTTTGGTAGTGGGAGATTGAGAACGAACGAAGAAGAAGAACCCACATAATCTTCAGAACAGGAAGAATGTTCCTCAAGTTGGTCTTAATGTCTAATTATGTGACAAGGTTCTATAACAGAAAAAGAACACTGGCACATGTAGATAAAGTCAAAGCAAGATGTTATGTCTCTGTAAACCTTGTTGCCATTTTTAATTTGAGGAATTAGACATTTCTTTCAATACAAATCAAAATAAAATCCTCTGACAAGCTACTATTGTTTATTGTAGAGAAAATGCTCCATAATAAGGCTGGTGCCATCCATTAGGGGGGGGGGGCATTTATGGTCAAGAGCCAGATCTGCCTGTTCCTGTCCCTCTCGCATAACATGCAGGATCAGACTAAGGTCTGGTGAAATGAATATCCCAAGTAAATTTGATACAGGATGGCTTTCAATAGATATATTCCACCACAATCTACTGGCATAAAAAGCAGGAACACTAGAGATAACATGATTAGTCAATTTGAGATAGTATAAGTAAAATAGAGCACATAAAGATTTGTCAGGAGTAGCTTACTTTCTTCACATGTCTGTCTTTTGCATATTTTCTCAGCAGCACAGGGGAATAGGATTTTACAGATGGTGGCTAGGGTTCAAAGGGTTAAGAAAGATTCTTCTCACAAATAGTGAAGAACAAAATGCAGTAATCCTGTTGTTGGTGAAGAACAAAGGAACAGTAAAATAATTCAGTTGTCTAGAGGATATTCACTCTTGCATAATAAAAAGTTGAACAAGATCAAGAAACATAACACAGCTACATGGTGATGATTTAATTAGCGATAGAGTTGAGCTGCTGCATTCGACTAAACATTGTAAGATTTATCTATCTATTGTTTCACCACAATTGTTTAAAGACTTCATATCAGTCAAAGTGCATGGTGCAAGTATCATTGGAAATAATGGTCCTGACACACAGATCAGGAGGTTTTTTTAAAATTTATTTATTATTGTCGTATTGGTAATGTGTAGTTTTGCCCTCATGACGGCAAGATCCAGGATGTAATACCCTGATTTTACAAAAAAGACACCTCCTGTGGTTGAAAGCTGTGTGCCTCACAAAAATATTGCCAAACATTACTAAATAATAAAGTTACGAGCATGGCAATGTATGTTTAAGAAATTTTTTGATCTGTGCTACAGTTCATGTGTACAACATATTATTAGAACCTTCTTGAACTCCATAATTATTAATTCTTCATACATACAATTATACTTGAATGTCTCTGTAATAGAGTGGTGGTTGTTCTTTCGATTGCTAACAATTAGTAGGTTTACTCTTTTGTGCGCCCTGAAAAGGATGTTAAGTGGCGGGTTGCAGTAGCTTTCCTCACATCCCGAGCGTGCTGATGAAGGTGGACCGGGGTCCTCCAGGCGATTGTGCTATGCTTGGTTTCGTCTGTGTGTTGCTCACTACTACGGGGATCACGTCGATCCCCCACCTCGTTGGCCAGGCTGCCATGAAAACAACCCGTTTACACGAAGGGCTGCAAGTAAGCCAAGGTGAAGGTCTTGGTCAGTGTATTTTGCCTGACTAACATGTCTGATCAGTAGGTTGTGCCTGACTAGACGTTAGTCTTCCTCCCCATAACAGAGTGGTAGAGTGTTTGCTTTTCATGGCAGAGATACCGAATTTGATGCCCACTACCAATATGCTCCAGCTGACTCAGTTGTAAATGGGTGCCTTGCTTATTGTTAGGGAATCCGAAGACGGATGTGTCGGACCGAAAGGTGCAAATATCGCAGTCAAGCTGTAAACTAGCGGCACACCGCATTCCATTCTCCGGAATACATCTTGCTTCTTGCAAAGCCCTGTTCAGTACTTGGTAGCGGGAGTTTGAGAATGAACGCAGAAGAAGAAAAAGAAATTAGGGAATGACAATCACAGAGGAAGAGCAATGGCCACCTCTACATCATAAAAAGCTGAGGCTTAGTGCAATGGAAGTATCTAACACTTCATTCCTGACAGGAGGTTCTGCTATAGAACTGTCTTTACCTTTGACCTTATAATTGTGCTAGTTGTCTTCCATTTCAGCATTCCAGAAGAAGTTCTACAAGCTCCAGCCCTCAGTCTGGCAACATCTCACAGAACAGCACACCTGCAGCCACACCTTCACATACACCTGGTAAGTTCCAGATTTTAAAAACATGATTTCATAACAATTTACCACCATCCTGTTGTACTCCAAATGTGCAAAACTAAATTACTATCCGCTGGTTCTTGGTTCTTCCAAAGAATAATCACATCCTCCCAACTTTCCCACCTAGCCGTCATGAATACAAGATGCTATTATCCTCTTGATTTGTATACATAATAATAGTTTGTTGTAGGGGTTCAATGAAAGTTATATTAAGGGTTCCTTCAGATTGAGATCGGCTAACCTAATGGATTGTTGTTGCTGTGGAAGCCACAGAGTTAATTCGACTCGTGAAGAGGTTTTTTTGGTGGTTGGTTACAGTGGTTATTACATCCTGAGGCAAACTTGAGAAGGTGGCCCTTGCTATTGTACAATGCGAGACTCCTCAGTAAGTTCACCATTATTGGAATTACAGTATCGATCCCCACCTTGTTAGCCAGGCTGCTGTAACACAGCCTGTTTCTAGGAACGAGGATGTAAGATGGGGGTCTTGTTCAGTTGACGTATTTGGTCGAATGCTAAATTAATGGTTTCATCTCTCCAAACCCCAGGTTCCAGACGTAAAACCCTCACACCAAGTGTCAGTAAAGACACACCAGAATCATCTCCAGAGAGGACTCAAAAAGCCCGCCAGGCAGCTAAGGCAAGGGATGAGGCTAGAAAGAAGATGTTATTAGAGAGACGAGCAGCAATGAAGCAAGCTACTGTAGCAACGACCAGCCCAGATCAAGAAGTGGAGATTTTCTTACCAGAACAAGCCAAAAAATGACGAGAATGAGGTTTATGTGAGTGAATGTCATAACTTGATTAGGAAACACAACAAGACACAGGGTAGTGAATCATAGATAATGTAGATTAACAAATTATTAAGTCTGTGTGTGGTCTACACTTGAAAGAATAGAAGCAATAGAGTATAAACACTGTGTGGATTGACAAATTTACATGTTGTAAGTTGAGAATTTGAAAACATAGGCTAATAACACTCTTTTGGGTATTCATTTGACTGAATTCTGTGAATGGTGAAAGAAGGGAAGTAATAGTGCATATACATATTTTCTTGATCGACGTCGTCGGTCTTTATTACATACTTGCATATTGATTAGCTGAAGGGGATACACTAGTGATAAACACTTTTTTCGAGTATTCTTTTGACTGAAATACCTAACATATCTATTGTAGCATGAAGAGGTCATACTGTGAAGAGTATATGCTTGAAAGGAAAAAAAGCAATAGTGTCTACACACATTTCTAGATTGAAAATAAGTATATTCCAAAGTTACTAGTTGATTGGGATAGGCCAGCAGTAACACTTTATTGGCATTCAGATAGCAGAATTGTTTACTCTTTATAAGTCTGGCCCAATTTGGCAGATTTACGTTTTGCCATCAGAGAGAAGTCTGTGTATAAAATAATTTTCAAAATAAATAATTAACCTTTACCGTGAAAAACACGCAGTGAAGGTCGCCGTACGTGACTTACGATGTCCTTGCATAGCGACGGCCATTCTAATCAAATTTTTAAATGAACGGCTGTGTAGAAATAGTCTGAACAATTCTGCTCTTTTGATTATAGAGAGTTCCGACTTCCGTAATGTACGGCTTGATACAAACAATGGCGATTTAGAAATTTGTTTTAGATGTTTGTAAATGATTTCTTATGTTATTTGCTTGGATTTGAAGATTCACCCATTGTTGAGAATGGAGCTAAGTTTTTGCAACAAAATTTTATGAGGTAGATCTATTCAGATTGTTTATATAGATACAATAATTACATTTATAGTTGAAAGTGGCGGATACGGCCATTACTGTAAACATCAGTAATCTGTTGCTAGCAAATTATTTTTATCAACCAAGGGCAGCGAAAGTGGGTGTGTCTAATGTTTGTGCTGTTTTTCAACACTATCACCTTCATTTTATTTTATCTCAGGAACTAACACATGCACAACAAAAACAATAACACCAACAAATTCTTTAATTTATTTATCTACTCACAAACAAATCATATTAATAGATCGTCAAATAAAAATGTTACAGGCTCTCAGTCAGCAACCATAGTTAAACGTGGCGTGCTGAAAAATAATGCAGCTGCAGGGGAAATTGCTCCAATTTTTAATGTGGGGTGGTAAAGGTTTAAACAAATTAAAAATTATAATCTAAAGACACATAAATGACAGGAAATATTAATTTAAAGAAATAAATATTTGAGTGAAAGGTTAAATGTCCTTATGTAGAGGAGAAAATACAATGTAATCTTTTAATATGTTCTCAATAGTTAAGGTCAGTTATTTTCTTTGTCGTTCGCTCTCAGATAATCACATTTATTTCCCTCATAAACCTGATGGTCCTTCTCAGTCTTCTTTTGCCAAAGTTTATTTCACATTTGAGTTGGTGAGGACCATGTAGTCACTGTGCTCCTCTCGTGGAACTGGCAGACCTGCAGAACATGTTCCACCATTTGTTTTTCTCCCCACATGGTAACGTATTTGTGGACCCAATTTTTTAATTTGATTAACCGATGATTTTCAAAGCGGCACTGTGAAACACGGTATTGGATATAGATGTCGGACACACCTGACTTTTTGCGCACGATCGAGACTGGTTGAATGGTTAAACATGTCTTTACCTTGTGAAGTCAAGTTACATGTGGTCTATATTTGAATAAAAGTAAGTAACATTGTCAATACAATATCTAGGTGTATTTGCTTGAAAATTGAGTACCTACAAGATAGACTAACTATAACGATGTCTCAGTGTTTAGTTGACTAAATTCTCAAGCAATATCTCAGTCTTGCAGCTAGGCGAGGTTGTCACTGGAAGCAGGTGAGTTCGGACTTCTATAGTGCCTATTACTTCTGTTTCTATTACATTGTTTGATACTTATGTACATGTTCTTGTTCTGGCCTATTGTTGATCATTGATTCACGCTTTCTTTCGTTCCACTGTGAAGCATAGGCCACCACTGCATCTTACCTGTTTAAAAGGAAGTCTTGTTTACAAGTATTTAAAATTATTCACCTTATGGCTCCAATGTGAAGTATATGTTTTTAAATGTAGCTGGTCCCTTTACAGGAAACCTGTATGTGAACTTCTGCAGTGGCTAATTATAATGGCGATCATTCTTTTTAACATGATGAGGTTGTCAGCCCTAAGCGCAGCACTCTTTAGTCACCTTTTATGACTTGCTTGGAAGGTGGCTATTGCTAATAGTTATTGTTGATACATAAAATAGATCAACTTAAAGGTGGCAGTTTTGTATAACTGTAGTTGGAGATGGATTAGCTGGAAACATATAAATAAAGGTAATGGTTATCCCATATCGGGTACTGCTGTTGGGAATGAAGTGTTAGAGACTTCATTGTATAATGCTGCAGTTTGTTGCTTGCTGTCTTTGTTTCTCTAATAGTAAGCCATGTACCCATTTACAGCTGGGTCTACTGGAATGTACCGGTATCAGGAGTTGAACCTGGTACTTATGCTATGAAAACAAGGGCTCTCTATCACTATGCTAATCAGATATATAAATAATACACCATCAATGTGAAAAGGTCTATAAAGTATCAAAGGCCTAAGTGTATTCTTAATGTGAAACTATCCTAGTGAATGTATTCTTAATGTGAAGGTATTCAGAAGTTACCCAAAACTGTGAATGTATTCTTAATGTGGAGGAATTTTGAAGTATCCATAGTGTGAATGTATCATTAATGTGAAGGTATCCAACGTGTGAATGTACTTTTAATATGGAGGTATCTCTAAGTTATCCATTGTCTAAAAATGTATCGCTAATGTGAAGGTATCTTAAAGGTACCAATATTGTAAATTATCTTTAGTGAAGATATGAAGGTATTCTGAATGTGAATATATCTTTAGTGTGAAAATGTGAAAAGTACCATGCATGTTAATCTGAATTTATCTGTATTGTGAAAGTATCTTTCATGTGGTATTACTAATGAAGATATACTTGATGTAAAAATATACTTAATGTGAATGTATCTTCATGTAAAGGCATTGTTATTGTCAAAGTATGATAATGTCCAAGTATACCTATCAAGGTATCATTAGTGTCCAGGTATACCTAATTTCAAGGTATCATTAGTGTCCAGGTATACCTAATTTCAAGGTATCATTATCTCAATCTTTACCTGATGTCAAGGTATCATTAGTGCCAATATATACTTATGCCAAGGTATACCTAATGTCAAGGTACAATAGTGTCAAGGTATACATAATGTCTAGGTATCATTAATGTCAATAATTACCTAATTTTATGGAATCTATAAAATGAATATACATTGGAAGTATATTTAATGGGAAGGTATATTTAACCTTTACAATCTGGATCATCCAAACCTCCTTCAATTTTAGTACTACATGATGCCAGAACTACCTGCATAGCAAGCAACAAGAATGTTTAAAGAGACATGATCTATAAATCAATCAATCAAAACCTTTTGTCTTAACAAATGCACCACTTTATCTCGTCCTGTGGCATCTGTTCCAACACTTTCCACATCTCCAATTGTTCCTGTTCACAGAGGACGTGCTTCTGTCTAGGATGGTAGAGTTGAATATGTCTTCTTAGATCACTTGTCAATATTTGTGGTGTCTTACTCCTTGTGAGATGCTTGGCAGGTTTACAGTGTTACTATTCTTTGCTTCCCATTTAGGCCTCGGCAAAATGCTAGCGGATTTATAAATGGAGATCCTGTTTATGTACTGGTTCCATTTTATAAACATAATTTTGAAATTGATCATGCTTTTAATTTCTGACACGTTCTTGAGCTATTCTTTATAGGTGATGGAATTGTTATCATAAGATGTTAGACAGGACTTAGTTCTTAATCAGAACTGTGAAGATACACCTGAATTTGATTTGGTTAAATAAAACAAGCACAATTTAGACTTGACAGTGAAACTGACATAAGGAAACGTAGTAATGACGTCGAAATAATGCAAGAATTTGAATAGATGAGAGAAAAATTAATAAAAGAAATTGTAATCAATAATTGTTTCCAACCCACACTTAGGACATTTTATTGCATTCTACTAATATATATTTTACAGTCACTACTGCATGTGATAGATTTTACAATTCTGTTGGCAAATTAAATTTGTCACTTTAATTGTTCTCTTGTTTTAAAAAAAAGTTTTATAGATTAGCTGTTCTTGCCCTGGATGTCAAATCCAAAAATCTAGTCAGGATGGCTGAAATATAAGCAAGATATATATATATATATATATATATATATATATATATATATATATATATATATATATATATATATATATATATATATATATATGTGGATTTTGTTTGGCTGGCATTCATTTATTTGGTTTACATCTGTTTCAGCCAATACTAAGTTTTACTGAAGTTAGGTTTTACAAAACAGGGTTGCAGTGAAGGTGTTTTTATTGTTATGGTATCTGTAATTTAGAAATTATCACAGCTTTGATTTGTTTATCTATAGTGGAAAGGGAGCTCAGTGGTATTGAGGTAAGGTGCCCGCCTCGGGTGCCAGAGTTCGCGAGTTCAAATTACGGTAAAGACCACGATTATTTTTTACATGGGTCCTCTGGTAAAAATTCTCCTGATCTCTGGGTAGGGAGATCAGAAACTCTTGTTCAGCGGCGAGCCCGTTAAAATTTACTTGGTAGTTAGAAATAGAAAAGCTGCAGAAGACGGATGTGTCGTACTGAAAGGTGCAAATATCGCAGTCAAGCTGTAAACTAGCAACACAAAGCATTCTGTTCTTTGGACTACATCCTGCTACTTGCAAAGCCCTGTTCAGGTCTTGATAGTGGGAGATTGAGAACGAACGCAGAAGAAGAAATCGAAAAGCGTAGTCTTAACGGCCACTGCCGGACAGAATTAAAAAAATTATAGTTAAAAATCTACCCAAAGTATTTGTATCTTTCCCCAGGCCTATTAAGTCGCAAAAGTTTTAAAATACATAATACGTACAGCCGAAGCCTTTGGCTACCTGGCAACAGACATTAACATGCCTGTTTGAATGCCAAGTAATGTAAAGGCATTGGAGCACATGACATGCACAACTGGTAAACAAAATAGTCTTTTATGATGGTAACACATAGTTTTGACACTTGACTAAGTTAACAGTTTTTACAAAATGTCAGGAGGATGTGCTCTTTATTGTGCATTTGAGAGAAGGAGACAGATCAGATGTCTTGTTTATTTAATTTAGCAATATGAAATGTACATTGTCTCCTTGTGTGCTAATCAAAATTTGTGTCTTGTGTCCATGTAGGTAGCCAGTCAATAAGGTTATCTCTGTGTTGCTTTAAGCATTTATTGAAATGATCAAAACATGTTTTAAATGATGCAATTTTTGTACAGAAATGTGAATTCATTGAATATTATTTCAATTGTCTGCTTATGTGCTAGGCAAAGTTAGGCCAAAGAATTTGATAAGATTGTGAATATGGGGGTAGGGATGTCTGTATGCCTGGTTGTACACAGTACATTTTAACCAGAGCTATGTTTCTACTGTCTTTGCCACCCTGTTAAATACTCCAGTATAAACTAGTATTTTTACATATGTACACCGTTTGATAAACACATACACATTTTTTACACATACTTGTACAATTATATATAGATACTGTCACTGGTTGATCTGTTTCGAAAATGAGTGTGGGGGGGGGGGGGGGGGGAAGAAACATAGTATAGTTGGAGTCAAAGTGTTTGGGTACCATAGAGCTGTAAGTGGGTACCTGAATTGCCATTATGGAAGGTGAGGCAGGAAACTGGTCACCCCATCTAAAATTGAAAGCGGAGACTTAGTACAGTGAAATCTCTTACACTGCATCATAAATGGCAGTGTGTGATAGGCCCGCTTGACCTTAATTACAGCCACATTTTATATGAGGATATGATACATACAAGAAGGGTAGCCCCACCATGACCTAGTGAAACAAGAAATTTTTATAGCCATGTTCCTCCTCTATCATATATCAGCTTATGTCTTTGAACCTGGCTCACTTTATCATGTTCATTGGCATGGTTACCTGGTCCTTATTTTGAGATGTTCAAATTAAACTATGAATAGATATATTGTTTATGGAGAATTCTCCCATGGCAAATTAACCCCATCATATACATTATGTTCCTTCTAAGGATTTGAAGTCTGCAAAATTTTCATTCGTATGCAAACAATTTCCTGACTTGACTAATGTCACTCCTCATCTGCTATGGGGTGTGAAGGTTTTCTTTTCTTTTTAGTTTATAGTTTGTGCAGGATGGAACAACAAACCCCATGCCTAGCCCTCATTAACATATTAACTGCTATATCCACAAACATGCTGTGGTGTAATACATTTTTGTTCACCCTGAGGTGAGTGTACAAAGTAAGTCAAAATCTTGGACCAGATCGGAATGTATTCTAAATCATACTGTAATTTATTAAAGTTGTTATATGTTGCATCAATACACAAGGAGCATAGAGTAATCAGGGTCAGGTGAAATATTCTGAAAAAGACCCCCACCTTATATCATTGTTCATCATCCTGGAAACACTGTTATAGCAGTCTGGTCAACGAGGTTGGCATCATAACTAATACCCAAAATGGTGAGCTTAATAAGGAGCCTTGCATTTGAGGCAGAAGGACCCTGGTCCACCTTTCAAGTATGTCTCATATTATAAGAAGAGCCACTAATCCGCTACCAAATAAACGTCAAGAGTTAACTCAGCATGAGTAACTTTGAGCAACAGAATCACCACACTAATCTTGGTGCTGAGAATGGCTCTATGCTACAGTGGATGCACATATCTGTCACTATGAGCAGCTTGTGGTAGTAAATCTGTTAATTGCTTCTTGCAATAATCCAGGTTACAGAGTCAAGATCTTTTTCTTCCCTTTCAACTCCCACACACAGACATATAATAAAATATTTTTTTTTTCTTCTTATCCCCAAGGCGGTGTGCATTGCACTGTAGTTTTTATTTTGTGCCTGTCGGCCCAGTGCATCCGACTTCAGCATGCATTTCATGTAAGGGCTTGCTTCCTCCTGCATTTTCTAAGGGTTCGCTTCCCCGGGGAAACGGCCGGTGCAGTGATGGGGATCGAACACAGCACCTTCTGTTTGTGAGTCGTGTCACCTAACCACTAGCCCACGCCGTCCCCTAATAAAATATCTAATGTGTGTTGGAGGAGACAATGGTTACAGTCCTTAGTCATTAAAAACATGGTATTGGTGGGTTGATTAGATAGTTACGCATGGACAATATGCAAAGATTAAAATATATGCCCAGATTAAAGGGCTAAAGCTTTTGTGGCTTGCCTTCCTTCCCTGGGTAGAAAGCAGCAATTCACTATCCCTCTTTGAGGAGCCAAAAAAGAACAGGGCATAGAATGTTGATGTTTATAGGATTTTTATTAATAATTATTACTAATAATATTATATTTATACTAATATTAATAATCATATTTTCATTCTATTTTTTAAATAGAATATACAGAAACAGATTTTAAGACATTGTGTCTGAATTGATTAAATTAATAATTCAACTTCAATATTTGTTATAGTTTTACATTGATTCACAGAAGCTGTTTGTCTGTTTTTTTAACTTGTGCAGAAAGATCAGCACTTTCAAAGTTATAGACAGCAAAATGTCACATTGATGCCAAATCATTTGAAATGTACAGGTGACTAACTTGGGGTGGTCAGCTGTACCACAAATGGTTGCTGGAATCCTGGTATTCAATTAAGACAGATCAGTGCCTGACACCAGTTGGCCAAAAGCTCTCCTTTTGTTCTGCTCATTCATTTGTCCTTAAAAAGTGCTATCCCATGTCAACTTTGGTTTGCTTTTGAGCTTACTTTTGGTTATTGGTAGTCATTTTGTGGGTAGTTTTCTTCTAGCGGCTTACTAGACCAGGGGAAGGTGCAGCTAAGGGATTCCCAGCCTCCAGGCTTTTCCTTGTTGACATTTAGCCTACCCAACGGTGTGGGGTCTGACTTTGGCTGCAATGTTAACTATTAAGCTGTCATCGTGTGTAGTCTTCTAATGAGCTAACCATCTTGGGGAAACAGTCACGTTGACTTATTGTTCAGATGGTCGGCTGTACCATATATTGTTGTTGTATGGATTACACACGCATTTTGTAGGAGTATCAGGCTTTAATTCGCAAAAACTGTCTGTCCTTAGCCCACTCATGGGAAACAGTCAACGTCGTTTGTAAAAATTGTTTCCGCAGGCACAGAAATGCCAGCTCGTGTCATAAGAGGTGTGGTCTCACCACTCATTAGTGGAAGGTTTTGTTTGTGTGGCAGAGGTGAGATTAGGTTCACTTCCACACTGAGATCATGTAATATCAGATGACTTACAGTGCTGTCAAACTCGCCTCGCATAAAAGTCTAACAGAGATGAGAATTGAACAACTTCCTAAAATAAAAATATTTAGTAAAAGGCAGCTCAACAATGCAGTCTTAACCCCTCTACAGTAGAAGAGTGTCCAACTTAAGCCTGTTGAGTAAAGAGTTGTATTCTATTCTGTGCATGAAAGAAAGCTCTAGAGATAATATAATCATTTTTCTTAGGGGTTAAAGATGAGGATAAGACTGTCTTGGACTTGTCACTTTCAGTTGTATATCTTGCTGTATTCATTCCTTGGTTCTTCTGTCAAGTTGGACTGTGTTGTCTTTATTTTTATCTCTATAGTACTCCCTAACTTACATGAATGATATTTGCCTGTTTCGTTTTTGATAAACTCCAGTGAACATTTCTGTTTTAACCAGACAGATTCATTTTGCCTTTTTTGTGGTATTCCACTGGGGTCTTTGTATATGACAAGGACAAGAATAGTACCACTGCCCCATAGAGAGCATGTTGTAAGAGATGACTAACTGTGTCACATGACAATAACACCGGCCATGGTTAGTGGTTAGATGGTTTGTTTAGAGCAGCATAGATGGTGCCTAACAGGCTACTGGTCTCCTTTGCTCTAGTGTTTGAATCTATTAAGATGGATTTGCACATCGGCTAACCACCCTCCATGACACTTGTCCCAACACAGCGGAGTAGTAATCTGCTCGAGCCTAGCCCGCTAAGCAGGAAATCCTCCTCCCGGCTACATCCAGATCATACCAGAGCTGGGACCTGCACAGGGGTATCTGCCCCTACAGAAGTACATGTGAACTAAGAACTCTTCTTTTGTTTATTATTTTATCTCTACATTAGTACATATAATAATTATCATTATTCAAATCTGTTTTAATCAAAGACATAGATAGAGAGATCTACTTGTCTTGTTAATTAACTACACAACGATTTAACTTTTCCACTTTGTGGATCACAGGTTTCCTTTACTTGTGAGGAAATTAAAACAGCACCACTGCACCTATTACAAGTAATGTATAAATGAAATTTATACACTAGATTCTGTTTACATGTCTTAATGAAAAATACCATTACCATGCCATTTTCCACATTGCATGAGTTTGTTGAATATGGTGCTAAGGAACTGGTCACCTCAACAGCTGCATCGTCATACAATGCAGTCTCTAACATTGTTAATCTGACGCTGGCTTCCATTTGCAAACATATAACTTTAACAGCGAAGATCTTGATATCTCATGCCTTGGACATGGTCCATATTTGGCTCTGGTAGCACAGGATTGGTAGGAAGATTCTGTGAATCAGTTACTGATTCATTGCCAGACAAATGTGGGGATGTTTGAGCAGTGACACCAGTTAAGTCACTATTGCTGCTTTCTGGCATCTGGTCTCAATTTCTCTGTCTCATTGACCGTCTTCCGAGAAATTGCTGGCATCTGGCCTCCAAGCTTGCTGGAGACTCATATTCTGAATCTTTAACATTTCACCTCCTATGTCTGGAACTGTTATTGGAATACCCACCACTGAAAATCTGGGACTTTATGCATTGAAGTCTCTAAAACCATCTCCTTTAGCAATATTAGCTATAACATTATTTGTACAAAGCTAGCCAATAGCAGTTATTGATACATAGTTTAGATTTGTTGTTTCAGCATTTATGTCTTAATATGAGAATGTGTTCAGTTGTGGTCTTGAATATTCTCATAGCAGAGAAATCGTTATAGAAGGCTGGCTAAATGACAACTTGATGGTCATGTGTGGTGTACCTGGAGGCCATTAAGGCTTCAGATCATGCCTCAACCACAGGGAATGTAACTTTTTAAAAAACTTTTTAGGCTCCCTCTCAAAGCTGTCAGTAAAGTCCATATTTTTACATGACTTTCATGTGGTTTTCATTGATCTTCAACTGATGTTATCCACCGATTTCTGTCTTGTTTGGTTTGTGTTTAATTATGGCTGCTGATCTGTTAGCTCTTTCACAATCACTGCCAAATACATTTAACGTGTGGTTCCAGTTAGAGCAGCGGTCTTCAACCTTTTTTGCACTATGCATTCTTTTTATCATACATATGTCAGAACCATTCTCTCTTTTCCAAGATTGTCTTGACTCAAAAGGTGTGTTCCAAATAATATGCAATATAATAAAGCCTAATTTGTTTTCTATATTAGTACACACACGTTTACTTGAGTTATTTTTATAGTCTTTTACAAATTTAATACCAATAGAAAAATTATGATAGATTTTAAAACTTGAATGGCTAGTTTAAAAAAAAACATATTCATAACTGGTTAATTAATTAACGATTAAACTGAAGAATAATTTCTACCTTGAAATTGCAATTCCCCACAAGTTGAGGACCTATGTCTTAGATCATTGGACTGCAATGGATGTTCTCCACCTATGCTATTTTTGGCCATCTTTTTGAACTCTGCCCATGACATTGTAGTTGTCCTAGCCTCCTCTGCTACAATTCTTCATCAGGTTTTCCTTGACCTCCCTATTTCCCCAGTTTCTAGTCCTATTGGTTCCAATCCACCACATATCTGGTTATATTGTTAGATTTATTTCCGAGAGTGTGTCCTATCTATCTTCACTTTTTCTTACCAGCTGTATAGACTGTTGCTATTATCTTTGCTACAAATCTGTGTTTGTAGTTACATCTGACAAGAAGTATCCAATGGATACATCTGTTGGTTAAAGGTCTGCAGTCTTGTTGGGTGATACTCATAGTTACACACAATGTCTATGCGTATACAGCAAGACTGATTATATATACGTTGGTGTTGACCAGCCTAATCTTGTTTCCCTTGGGGAATTCTGCATTGTCATTACAACTTGACATTATTTAATTTTTCCTTCTCCTAAATGAATTACCAACTATGACCTAAAAGCTTTATCTACTCAGACTCTCCCACTTCACCTCTTCTTATGTTAGTAAGAACAGTCTTGCTGTAATAAAGCCATGTATGGGGGCTGTTGCTGTCCAAGGCTATTTCGTTATAATTTAGAGCTCATACTCTATTGCATTCCTGACTATGACATCATTTGGGACCAATTGTCAACATAATTAAACCTGGCTTGACTTTCCCAACTTCTTGTACATCATCTATCGCAACAACCTCTTCTTATATTTGAATTAAAGTCACCATGTTTAAGTGTCTTCCCAGTCCAGAATGTACTTGAACAGAATTGACAGCTGCATTTTATATTATTAGCCTAATAATGGAGCAGAAAAACAACGCAATAAAGGTGATACTGGGATAACTGATTTTGTTGTTGTCTTGTTCTTACTCTGATGTTGCTTCTTTAAAATTTGTAGATGTAGTCTTGGTGTTTCAGGTACTTTATGTGATTTAATCTATCTTTCATTGTTTTTCACATTTATGTCCCTCATAAACTTGATGGTCTCTCTCATGCTGTCTTTTCTCAGATTTCTCAAGTCAATATATAGTGTATTAACTGAGTTTGTGAGCCTCATGTTGTCAGTCTGTTCCTCTTGTCGAGCTCACAGAAAATGGTTTATTGTTTGTACTCCCAACAATAGTATATGCCCAATGTTAGATTTCTAATTTGTTGAGGACTCAATCCATCTGATTCTCCTTGGAATAAAGGGTGCACCAGTTGCTATCTGCCTAATTCGATTTTGTACCAGCTTCATGAGTTCCACCCACAAGATACCAAATTCTCTGGCCTCTTCTGACATTCTTCTCCAGTCCCTTTTGGCCACAAATGAATCTTTATTCTTGTGGGTTTGAATCTGGTTATTTTGTTTGGCTTCTATCTGAGGATGTGTCCTATCCATCACTTTCTCTCCCCAATTTCCATCAATATGTGTTGCTGATGTGACTTAATATGAGGGATCAAATAATCATGCTTCATTTAAAAAATAAAATATAACAGCATTTATTCCAATTGCAGAGATCCACTGGAAGGATTTCTATGACAGAAATGAAGGCTGCTTGTCCCTGCAATCATCACACACTACACAGACTAAGTTTTTTAATTTTTTGTAGAAATAACCAATGCATTACTGAGGTTTTCAACATGTGGTCAGAAGTCCCACAACCAAACTCTTCGAAAAATAGTAAAACACAAATGAAAGGTAGTGTTATATGTTTAACTAACTCTTCTTCTTCTGATCCCTGGGAACACCAGTTCTTTGCTCTTGTACTCATGTATGAGGGAAATAGATACAGTATAGTTATTTGGGAATGAACATCAAAGAAAAAAAAGAGTGGTTGTATCACACCAAGACATGTACAAACACAAAGGCTATGTCTACATACGGAAACAAAAGGAACATAAGAAGATGGTAACAGCATATATGGAGTATTATTTCTAGAACTTTCTTTCAAACTCATATGGTTATCACATTCAGCAGGCTTTTGCCCTGTGTGTAATGACATGAGTTGTGTACTTCTACCCAAGAATAATTAGCTCTTACAACATGCTCTCAGAGCCTAGCAGTGGATTTATTCTTGGCTCTGTCATACACGCAAAGCCCTCTTTGTAACCACTTATAGGTTTGTTCCTTTCATTTGCCTTATTTAATAAGGCGGAGTACATTGTACAATGGGTTTTCTGTGCATGTGAGCCATGTCATTAAGCACTTTGCTACGCAGTCCCCTGATTTGACCTTTCAGTATGCAGCAGAGCATGCATGACAACCTCCTGTATGTGGATTTAAGCAGGCACTTCAGCTCTGAGCTGGCTATCAGAGACCTCTTTAATCATGGCTGTCTTTGTGTCTGATGTTCAATCCTTGCTTTGACTCGAGTGGATAGTTGGCAAAGAGACCTTAAACCTTCAGGGTTTCTGTGGATGTATTGTCCTTACTCATTGTGGGGACATTAGAAATAGCTGGGGAACATATTTAAATAAATGTATAACCGCTTGTATAATGATGACACTGCAATTGATGATCCACATGAAGATGTTTGATGTCAGGTATGGATCAAGCAGGCAGAGTCACCTGAGAGAAGGAGTGTGTACAACCAGAGGGCTAAATAAACCATTAGAATATATATATACTCTTTTAGTTGTATGCTAAGAAAGAGGCTGAATATATACAATTCACAGTGTGTACAGTTTGGATTTTTCATTGCTTCTGTTTCTATGGGAGTTGAGTAACCAGTGTCTTGCTCTTAGTCTGAAAGTTTAAATTTGATTCTCATTCTGTTCTGTTCCTAAGAGTTGACTTCACTGCACTCCAGGCATACCCATAGGTGTACAGTCTCTCTCTCGGTGAAGGGTGTGGATAGAGATGGTTGTTGCAGCTCATTGGTTTTACACACTTGCACCCTTCTCTAATGCACTCCACTTCGCTTGGTTCTTGTTTAATATTCAAAGTTCTGCATTCTGAATATTGCTGATTCATCTATTGCAGTGTCGCCATACAACAGGCGGTCATTCATAAACTTCAAAGTATCACATCTATCTATCTTTAATTGGATCATAATGGATGCGTGATGCAGCCATGTCATCTCTTTCATTGCTGGGAACACCATCATGATTGGGGCAGTAAATCATCACCAGCCCCTAGAGGTTTGAGGTCTCTACATGTGCTATCCATGCATGCATTAGTCAGCCCTTGTGTATCTTCCGAAGTAAGGATTGGGAGTCTGTCCTTGTTAAAGAGGTCTCAGATATCCATCCCAGAGCTGAAGTCACTGCATCCATCCCCATTCACATACTAGAGGTCGTTATCCTGTGTATCAGAGGTTTTCAAACTGCGTCACAGTGGCTTGGTAAAAGCGTTGGGCAACATTTTGTTGGGGTATAATTGCTTCTTCTTCTTCTTCTTTTGTTCACTTGAAAATATGTCTACATCTGCAATATTGTCTATTGTATAAACTTCACTCTTTTGTAATTCACATATAGGTCCATAAAGTTTCTCTTTCAGTATTGATTCTATGGGCCAGTGGGATTTTCTCAGTATATTACGAGGTATGTTCAAATGAAACCGGACCCAGTGGCTTTATTACAAACATATGAAAGATACAACATCTGGTGTGACAGAATTAGATATAGTAATTGTTATGAAGCAAACATGCCACAAGATTAGTTAGAAAAAAATCGCCATAGGCATTCAGACACGTATCTCACTGTTTTGGTACACGACGAATACCGTCCGAAAAAAATTACTTTGGTTGCTCTTTGAGCCACCTGGTCAGCTGAACATCTGCTGCAAAATTGCCCGACATACGAGGACCATAGAAAGCACATGTGGCCATCACCAGTGGCAACACTAGACAAGCTCTATGGCAGTGTCGACAGCCTCAGGATGACAGCTGCTTTCTTCGAACAAATTCAAGTTGATGTCTGACAGCGTAAGAAGAAGAAGAAGAACCACCTGGTCACAGAGGACATGAATTCTGCATCGGAGTCGAATCTTTGTCCCTTCAGAAATTTTTTTAAGGGTCCAAACAAATGGAAGTCACAAGGGGTAATATCCTGGCTATAGGATGGGTGTGGGAGTACTTACCACCTTTTTTGTGCTAACACTTTCATAATAATGTTTGCGACATGTGGTAGCGCATTGTTGTGCAACAGAATCACACCACACAAAAGCATGCCGGGTCGTTTTATTCTTAATTGCTGCATACAGCTTGTCTAGTGTGTTGTAATGGATGACATGGATGTTCACGCCAGGCTCTTTAAATTCTATCAACAACAGTCCCTCATGGTAAAAAATTGCTGTCAGCATAATCTTACCAGCGGAAATGTGTGACTTGAATTTTTTTTGGTTTCGGTGATCCGGGATGTTTCCATTGCATGCTAGCAGTTTTTCTGTTTGGCTTAAAGTGATCGCACCGCGATTCAGCACCTGCCACTATGTGCAAAAGAAGCAAATTACTCTCCTCTTCATATCGCAGCAAGTGGTTCAAACTCCATCCCATGCGTTTTTCTTTATGATAGTTGGTCAGCAGCCAAGGTACCCATTGGGAACATACCTACCGACACTTCAGTTTCTTGCTAACCACCATTTGAGTTGTCCCTAGCGACACAGCGAATTCCTCTGCTAGCGAACGTAAGCTTCAGCGACGCTCCACCCGAATTACTGCATCAATTTTGGCGATGGCATCTTCTGACACAACAATATGCCCCTGACCTGGTCTCAGAACATCTTTCGTTAACTCGCATCCTTCTTAAACATCATTGTCCAGTTTTTCACTTTTGTCTTCTACACATTTTTGTCACCATACACTGCCTGCATTCTGTGATGAATGTCAACTGGTCGACATCCTTCAGCTGTTAGAAACCGAATTACCGCTTGCTAATCAACCCTGGACGATAACGTATCACACCCGTCATGTTTTCAACGTTCTGCTGAGGAAACTATGAGTCGGAGGATAATGAAATTTTGCAAACTTGATGGTTGGTATGTGCTGTATACACCAGAAGTGACATCATGCGCATCGAATGTATGTTCTCTTATTGCAGTTTGGCCCGGTTTCATTTGAACAGGCCTCGTATAATCGGGGCAGTTCTGTAGTATGTGCTCTGCAGTGTGGGGTGCCTGTCTACATGTACACTCAGCTGAGTTGCCAATCTTCAATTTTGTGTACATGTGGCTGCGGAGTCGGTTGTGTCCTGTTCTAAGGTGCAACACAACAGTTCTTGTCTATTTACCTTATGGTAATCGTCTTGTGTTACTGTTGGTGGCTTTCTGACTGATTTGATCATATTTATCTTCTGTTGGTATATAACTGGTACATCTGGTTGCTCATCTGCAACACCCTTCTTTGGCAGTTGTTCTGCACTCTCATTTCCTGGTACTCCACATTGAGAAGGTATCCACTGCATGACAATCTTACGCTGGTAGCTCAGTAGAGCCTGTAGACCTGGCAGTTTCTTGGACTTCAGTGCTTGGAGTGCTGATTGTGCATCTGTCAGAAATACTACAGGTTGTTGACCGACATTGGCGTTCAACAGTTTCTCAGTTGTCACCTTGAATGCCTGAATTTCTGCATCATATGTATGACAGAATTTCTCAGTTGGTACTCTGACTGTATCCCTAATGCTGTTTGGATATTCTATGTACACTCCTACTCCTTCATTCTTTACTACATTCTGTGATGACCAATCAGTGTATACTCTGGCCCAGAGGTCTTCTTAGTATTCATGAAGGAAATTGAGAGCCACTACACTATGTTGCACACTGTTCTGTTCATTTCTTGTCTAGTATTCCTTTCACTTTTGTTTGAATGCATACTGATAGTCCATGCTCCTCTCTCCAAGGGATTTGTTCTGGCACAGACGTTAGGGGGATGTCAACTTCAGGTATATCTATAATTTGCCTGCGAAGTCGTTTGGCCTAGTGTATAAAACTACTTCTTTTTCAGTCTTCCCATTGCAAAATTTAGGAATCTATCTTTTATTGTATGATTCGACATGCATAGGAACCTTTCTGCCGTACAATTGCTTATATATCGTATAGAGAGGAGCCGCTGTGATTTATGCACAGGTCAAAAATTTTACCTCTCACTCTAGCAGAGAAGCCCAAATCTGATTTCCCACTGCATAGCATTGATCCATTGGTATATATGACAGCATCACTGTTCTGAGTGTTAACACTTATCAACTCATTAACCTCTGCTTAAATTAGCGAATACCAGAAATCGTACTACTCCTGCTGGTCAGCGAAACACAAATTTATCATGGAGGTTGTTGCACTATAACTGGTTGAACCTTCTTTTGGAATGCCATGCTCCTTTTGACATCAGTCATTTTGGCTATATTAAATTGTTGATTAGCTTGGTGTGCAGAGCTGGTCTCCCATTCACAGTCAATGCCAAATTAACAATTTTGCAAGTGTTTTGTAGCTGTTGAGTGGAGCTGTATATCCTATTAGTAACTGTTGAAGTGCCAGGCAATAACTTTACTTTGTCTGTGGGGAGTTCTTGACAAGCAATCAGCACATGTTGCACCATCTCATGGATGCAGCAGTTAAATTCATGTGTGTGTCTAACATGTTTATATATTTGTTGTCTAATGTGTTCTGTTCTAATTTGGGAAGATTATACTCTGTTTCCTGCATTCAGCTTGTTGATATTGTCATTTTTGTTTGGCTGTATCATTTCTTTCTTTGGCTGTTTCATTTTTGGATGTTATTTCTTCCACTCATTACTTACTTAGTCGCTCATCTTCTACTGTAAGGTGTAGAGGTTTGCCAAAGAGAACGCCACTCTACTCTATCCGCCGTCTTTTTCCTGGCCCCTTTCCAATCCCAGTTCTCTATCACTTAGGGACTGTCGTATGTTGTCTTCCAAACGTACTTTGGGACGTCCTCGGGGTCTGCGTCCTTGACTTTTTATCTCCCATGACCGCTTTGGTATCCGATCTTCCATTCTACAGACATGGCCAAACCACTGTAGTTGGGACTGCTCACTCGTGTCTGCAGGGGCTGAACTTCAAGATTGCTACGTATTGTCTGGTTACGGATCTTGTCCCTTTTCGTCACCTGAACCGCCTTTCTTAGGTACCTCATTTCTGAAGTTTGTAATTGCCTTTCTTTGGCTGTAGTCATTGCCCATGACTCACATCCATATGTCAGGACAGGCACATAGGTCGAGCAGTATACATCCATCTTTGTTTTCCTGCTTATTTCTCTTTTACTGAGGAAACCTCTGTTTATTGCATGGAAAAGTCTACCTACTGCAGCGCTTCGTGCAGTTAACTCCTCTTTGATTCCTCCCCTGCTGTCTATTACCACTCCTAGATATTTAAAGTTGCTGACCTGCTCCATTGTTCGTGTTCCAAGGGTTATCTGATATCTCTTTTCATCTCTGGCGATCACCATGGTTTTTGTTTTGGAGTTGCTGATGTGCATTCCTCTCTTCTTCAACTCTTCTTCCCAGACCTGCAAGTTGATCTGGAGATAGGCTTTGGATTTCGTGATCAGTGCCACATCATCTGCAAATGCTAGCTCCGATATGTAACTTGGTCTCATCTTCCAGTACCCTACTTCATACTTTTTTGTCCGTTCCTTGCAGGCTTTGATGACTTCATCCATGAGAAGTATGAAAAGGTACGATGATAGAATGTCCCCCTGTCTTACTTTTGATTTGATGTCTGCACATAATTTCTGCATGTTTTATAGAAACTGTATGGCAGAGATCAGGGGTCCTGGGATATTCTTCCTTGTCAGGCACTCCCAGAGTTTGTTTCAAGGAACTTTATCAAATGCTTTCTCCAAATCCAAAAAGCAGAGATGCATCTCTTTTTCATATTCAAGAGCCTTTTCACTTAGCTGTCTGAGTACTTCTTGAGTACTTCTGTTTGCCCTAAACCCACATTGAGTTTCATCCATATTTGGCTCTGCTAGACCTCTTAATCGCCGTTCTATAATCCTAGAGTAGACTTTCCCAGGGACACTGAGAAGGGAAATACCTCTGCGGTTTTCACATTGTCGCCCTTTTTAAATATTGGTATTATTATTGCAACCTCCCAGTCTCTTGGTATCTTCTTGTGGTGCCAAGCTGCCTTGAGAATCTTCATGAATAGTATCTCTCCTGCCGCTCCCATGTATTTAACCATTTCTGGTGTTATACCATCATGTCCTGCTGCTTTACCAATCTTAATTTTCTCCAATGTTGCCTTTAGTTCTTCCATTGTGATATTATCGTTTCCCTCCATAGCTCCCTCTTCTTGAATTGGGACCGTTACTTCCAGAGCTTGGTTTTCCTCCACTCCAAGGAGATCTGAGAAATATTCTTTCCGTCTGTTCATTACCTCTTCTGGGGCGGTCAACAGCACACCTTGTTTATCTTTAACAAATTTCAGTGGGCATTACTTTTCCTTCCTCATGTTCTTTAAGGTCTTGTAGAACAGTTTCTGGTTTTCTCCAGCATTATTTTCCAGTTTCTCTCCAAATTCTTCCCAGGATTTCTGTTTGGCCTTGAGCACAGTCTTCTTTGCTTCTGTTCTAAAATTTACATATTCTTTATATTTCTTTGTTTGTTCATCTGTATTCCTAGCCCCTAGGTATTGCTTCCATGCCTTTTTCTTTTCTCGTATTATTCTTTTCACTTCTTCTGTCCATGGTGTACTCTTTCTCTTCCACCCTTCTTTGGTTTGACCGCATGCCTCTACTGCAGCCTCTTTGAGGATGTCTTTGAATTTTACCCAAACTATTTCCATATCTTCTTCAGATTCCTCTATCCTTTCTATTGCTGTTGTTATGAGCCCTTGGTATCTCCTCTCAACATCTGGTTCTCGTAGTTTGTAAGCCTTAATTTTATTTTCTCCTCGTGTGTTTCATGCTTGCTGATGGGTGTTGCCTGGCTGGATAGTGTTTTTCAATTTCTCTCTTTATTTTAACTAGGTAGTGATTGCTTCCTATCTCTGGTCCTCTGAACACTCTAGCATCCTTTACATACTTGAAATCAGTTTTCCTCACTATTGCATAGCCAATTATGGATCTTTCATTTCTTGCCGGCTAGCATCTTGTGTAGGTATGGATATGCTTGTGTGGAAACCTTGTATTTGTAATGACAAGGTTTTGTTCTCTGCAGAATCTCAGCAGTCGTTTTCTATTGTCATTTAAGACATCTTCTCCATACCTACCGATCACTCCATCCCATCTAGAATAGTCGTTTCCAACTCTTGCGTTAAAGTCTCCAAGGAGAAGTATTTCATTATGGCAATCGTCAATGGTCCTTTGAAGGAGCTCATAAAATTCATCTTTTATGTCAGTGCTCTCATCTTCGTTTGGTGCATACACAGTGACGATATCCATTTGACTATCCTCCTCTTGTAGACTTAGAACCATCAGTCATTCTGAAATGAATTTCCATCCTTTAATGTTTGCTTTGCTGTTACCATTCACTATACAACCAACCCCTACCCTGGCTCGTTCACTCATGGGAACTCCGCATGTTGCCATCATGGTCCAGAACGCCCTATCCCTTTTTCTTTGTTTCTGTAAGTGTCAGGACTGTCAATTTTGCTCTCTTCATCTCCTCTATTAGTTCATGTTCTTTTCCGTTTATACTTCGAATATTCCATGTTCCGTAAATCGTGGTCCTTATTTCTCGCGTGTTCGTCGCCGTTGAGGTCAGTCCGGTTTTCTCTATGTTTTGACTTGTAATCGTTTTTTAAGACAAACAGGTGATTAGCCTGTTGTGTCTTTCCATGGTGGAGGGGCTGGCTCCTTACAGCCTCCATGTCTGCTGACCCGTTTTTGTCCACGGCTGCTTATTTATTCGCAGCTAACCTCCAAATTAGGAGGCCTTTCAACAATCCGCAATCCTGCTGACGCGCCTGGTAGGAGGTAGGTTCCTTCCCCAGGTCTTCCACTCATCAGTTGAGTAATTTATTTTTGAAGTATCTGTTTTGCTTTCTGCATGTTGGCTATTTATTTGCACCATGATTGCGCTTAGTTTTGCTAGTCGGACTGCTTTCTCATTGCCTGGTATGGCTATATGTCCTGGAATTTACTGGAAGATGTGTGTTGCTGATTGACCTAGATATCTCTGCATTTGCCATTTTCCTATCCTGGTCAATGATTTTCTTCACTCTTGCATGATTTTCATCGCTGCACTCTGAGGATGGTCTTCCTTATCTTGGAAGATCAGCAACATGGGAATGGCCACATATTTTTTTACAGAAGCATACAAAGGACAGAATTCCTCAAACACTGGTTCCATCTCCCTGTGTATTTCTGTAGGTGTTTTTCACTGCAACATCAAGAATTTTATCACAGTTCTTGTCTCTAATTTCTCCATTGTTCTGACAAACCCTTAGAGTAGCAGATCTGCTCAATCAGGTGTGTTGCACCATGAACCATACCGGGTAAACCCATCGAGGAGGGAAATTCATACTTCAAGTCCAGTACCAATTGAATGAGCTACATATGGGCCAAATTTCAACTTTCTTCTCCTACTCCTGCATAGTCAATGTAAAGACTTATGAAAAACCTCCTGTAGCTCGAATGAATTGATATTTGAGTACTTTATTAATCCTCCTTCAAAACTTCTTTATAGAAGATCCATCTGTAAATTCATGTATAATTGTGTTATGGTAGCTGTCTATTTGTTTCCAAGGTTGCTATGTTTAGTATTATTGGGTTGGTTTCTTTTGTCATTGTACTTTTCCAAAGTATGTATAATACTGTAGGTGGCTTTAACTTCTTTCCTGAGTAAAGGACACATAATTTTTGTGTTATATCCTGTATTTATAGATGATTTTGTTGTTGAGGAGGGCGTGCCTAATGGTTTTAATGCCTGCCTGCCAACAAGGAGGGCAGCGGATCAATTTCCTTAGACCAGATTTTAAAATTAGTTTTTCTTGTGTCCAGATGAGAAGGTCATCTGTATTCAGCAGGGGGGGGGGGGGGGTGTGTGTGTGTTGGTGTGTCCATTTATGTAGGTGAGGAATAGTGTTATTGTTTCATATTGGTCTTTTTTTCAAGGAGGCTTAGTCAAAGAAACATTTTTTCATATATGTCCATTGTTGCCATCTTATTAACAAGTGTCCTTGTTTGTGAATAACTTCTCATTGTGGAATACCAGGAAATGAGAGAGCAGATCAACTGACATAGGAAGGTACTGCAGACAAGGAATCAGATGTACCAGTTACATACCAACATAATATGAGCAAATCAATCAGAAAGCCACCAACATAAACACATGACTATTACCATTAAACGAACAGACAAGAGCAAGATGTGTTGCACCTTAGAACAGGACACAACCGACTCAGCATGTACATAAAATTGAAGAATGTCGACTCATTTATGTGTAGATGCAGACAGGCACCTTAGGCTGCAGAGCACATACTACAGAAACAATTCCACTGACCCATAGAAACAACATTTGAAGAAAATCTTTATGGACCTGTATGTGAACTAAAAAGGTGAAGTTTATAAGAGAGACAACATTGAAATTATGACATTATATTTTCAAGCAAATGAAAGAAGATTTTCTGGGTTACTCAGTCTCAAATAGTGCAATGCCTGGTTTAGCAACTCTTTGTTGTCTTCTTGTATTCTTTGTCTAGCTATTTCCTGCTATTTTTTTCTGCTAACTTTAACGTCGTATTTGTTAAGCATTTCTGATTTTTTAAATTATTGTTTGATGTGAATTATCACCAGATCTGAGTGTTTTTTATTCACTTTCTTCCCTTCTCATCAAGACGGTGTAGAAGATTCCAATCTTTGTGTCCTTCATTATTTAAGTCATTGCATGTTTTTGTCCACATTTTCATTTTTTGATTTCTTGATGTATCTTGCATGTGCTGTGAGTATAGTGTTCTATTTTCACAACCATTTTTTCCCCCATCTTTCTTCTGGCTTGTCATTCTTTAACAATTGTTTCTAGATCTGCCTCTTGGCATTGTAATTATAGCTATTTCCAGGATGGTCTTTGTGATAGTGCTGTATATATTCTCTATAGTGTATGTTGTTGAATTAATTGTTGCTGAATCCATTTGCCTGAGACAGCTGTACACGTTGTCCAGTTAGCATTGTTATAGTTCCAGTATGTCTATCTTGCATTTGTATTGTTCTTATATAGTGACAGGTAAATGTCTTATGTTGCTTCCAGAACTTTGTATGCACAAATAACTGTAATGTCAGTTGATACCATGGTGAGGTCAGATCGGATGGTTGTGCCTATACTTCTGTACAAAAGAGTTATGTCTTTGTATTATGTTTTAAGTTCTAGTTGGAACAGTTGCAACTGACCTCTGCCTTCCTGGTATTATATCCTCATAATGGGGAGAGCACATTAAAGTCTCCAGCCATTACTACATTTTTATGTGTAGTATTTTCAAATACAATGCTTCCTGAAGTTGTTGTTGTTTGGGGGGGGGGGGGGGTGTGTGTGTGTGTGGTAACCATAATATATCTTCTTCTTCTTCATACCCTATCAGGCGTCCACTTGAATTTGTTCGAAGAAAGCAGCTGTCATCCTGAGGTTGTCAACACTGCCATAGAACTTGTCTAGTGTTGCCACTGGTGATGGCCACATGTGCTTTCTCTGGTCCTCATGTGTCGGGCAATTTTGCCACAGATGTTTAGCGGTCATTTTCCCTGTACCACAGGTGCATTCGTCAGTGCCACCTATCTTCAATTTATTGAATAGATGGTACCTCAGTCTGTTGTGGCCTGTGCAGAGTCTGAAGACCACGACCTGCTCTCTTCTGTTCAGCTGGTAATAGGCATCATTTTTTGTGTAGCCAGTATGTTCTGTTTCCCATTTGACCATGTATCTGGCCCTAATAAACCTTTTGGACTTCGTAGGTTACACTAGAATCTGGTTGTGGTAGTCTTGCACCTTCTCTTGCCAGTCTGCCTGCCTCCTCGTTACAGTGGGATGGAACCCACTGTACCACTACTCTTTTTGGTGCAGACTGCTGGCATAGTTGACAGAGTACTGCTCTTAAATCATTAAGTTCAGTATTTTTCTGGCTTTTTAGTGCTGTGGCTATGACCAGGGTATCTGTAAACAGGACTATCTGGCTTTCATTGCTTTTACTGCAGCCTTCATTGCCTCTGCCTCTGCTCTGAAATTGCTTGAGAATTTTCCAGTTGCAACTGACAGTGTTATTTTTCTACCATTTGTTAGGCTCAGGAATACCCCTCCCCCTCAATTCTGTGTTGTGTTTGTTACAGAACATTCGGTGTATACATGGGTCCAGTCCATGCTTTGGTAGTTTTCCACTATGTACCTCAGGGTTATGTCTCTTCTTTCTTTTTCAGTCTGGCTGTTCTTGTTTCCAATATCTTGAATATTTTCTACCACCTCTGGAATGATATGCTGCTTCCATGTGGGTTTGCGTACAGTAGTGATGGGCTTTGGTGTTGTTATGGTGTTCATAGGGTCTTTGCTCATCTTTGCTTTGGCTATTTCTGCAGAGTTTCTCCACTTTAGTTTCCCTTTTCCAAATCGATTTAGTCTCTGATGCATTGGATGGTCTGTCAGTCTTTTTAGTTTCTCTGCTTGCTGCTGGGCTCTGCAGTCTCTTCTGTCGGTCATGGATTGCAGATTTGTAATCTTTTCAAGTTCTACAATTGGCGTTGACTTCATGCCTCCTGTTATAACTCTCATGGCTTGGTTTTGAAGTTTGCTAATTTAATCAAAGTTCGCCTTTGCTGCTGTTGCCCATGCCGCAATGCCATACTCGAGAACTGGTCTCACTCTTCTAGTGTACAGTTTCTTTAGTATTCTTTTGTCTGCTCCCAAGCTTGTGCCAGCAAGTTTCCTCATGATTGCCATTCTTTGTCTGGCTCTCATTCGGTTTCTCTCGATCTGACTTTTCCATGTCATGCGCCAATCAAATGTGACGCCCAAGTAGTTCGGTTTGTCGTTTTGCCGCAGATATTTGCCGTTAAGACTTATTTTGGTGTTCTGTGGTTTATTTGAAAGCAAGAATATCGTACATGTTGTTTTTTCTTCATTTATTTTGACCAGCCATGATTTCACCCACTCCTCCAACGATGTTAGGGTATGCTGCATCTGATTGTTTGCTATGGTGACATTTTTTTCAGAGTTCCACATAGCCAGATTGTCTGCAAACATGGAGCTGTGGACTCTTCTTGGTATATTCTCTATGATGTTGTTTGTATACACCAGAAAAAGTGTGGTTGACAGTACTCCCCCTTGGGGTACTCCTTGCTCCAGTGTCACCTTTTTGCTCATCTGCTCTTGTAATTGAACTCTGGCTGTTCTGTTTTCGAGGTAGTGGCTGATCCATCTGTAAATGTTTCCAGATACTTCACTTCTTCGTAGCTTGACTTTAAGTTCCTCTTTCCACATCTTATCAAATGCCTTCTCTAGATCCACCCAAACCGCTACTGTATGCTTTTTCTCTTAGTAAGCATCCTCTATTTCCTGTGCTATGAGAGTGATCTGGTCCTCAGTGGATCTGTGTTGTCTAAATTAATATTTGTTTTTCTTCCAGGTGCCACATCAGTTTAGTGTTTATCATACGTTCCATCAGTTTACCTACACAGCTCAGTAGACTGATAGGCCTGCATCCATTTGGATCTGTTCTATCTTTTTCTTTCTTTGGTACTGGTATAAGTACAGCATTTTTCCATGCCTGCGGTACAATTCCCCTTTTCCAGCTTTGGTTCAGGACTGACAGTAGCTTCTGCTTTGCTGTTTAGCCCAACCCCATTAGCATTTCATTTGTTACCCCATCTTTTCCGGGCGATTTCTTTTTCTTTAAAGCTCTCATGGCCTCATTCATTTCATTCATCGTTAGTTTTACCATCATGTGCTCATCTGGTGCAATCTTGATGTTGTCGTGGCTCTTTTGTTCTTCCCTATTGTCTGCATGCCTGTCTGTAGGGACATCAATGTGGTTTACTCTGGCATAATGTTCTATAAAGGCGTTTGCTGCTTTTTTTCTGGTAAGCATGTTATCACCTTGCTTGATGGTAATTTGTTTATTTGATGTTGTTTCGTCATTCATGGCTCTGACTAAATTCCATAGTTTGTTCCCTTCTTTATCTAGATTGAGGCTTTCTGTTTTTTTTTTCAACTGTCTTTGTTATTTGATTCAGTGTTCTTTTGTATGTCGCAGTGATGGCCTTGAGGGCGATATTTGCTTCCATAGATTGCTCTCTCTCTGCCGTGTTCCTAGGATTTGAGACTTCATCCTCAGCTTTCTGCAGTTCATGATTCCAATATGGCTTGTAGTTTTTCCTTGCCCCTCTTGGGATGGTCTCGGTAGCTGCTTGCAGTATTGCTTTGCTTAGGCTTTCCACCATAGGTTTCATATTGTTATTTCGTGTGTTGATAGTTTCACATAGCCCATCTGTCAGCATTGCAAATCTGTCCCAGTCGGCTCGTCTGTAGTTCCAACGTGGCAGCGGTTTTATTTGCTGGGGGCCTACTTCCATATCAATATCTAGCCTAATTGGCCTGTGGTCGCTACCTGCCAATTGGTCGAGCACCTGACGATCTATTTTGTTGTGAATATTCCCCGTGGAGAAGGTCAAGTCTGGAGTGGAGGTGGTAGGCCATGTTCTAGAATAGAAGCTAGGGCTGTTGTCCGGCCTATTGAAAAGATAGAGATTTGTGTCTATCTCCCAGTCTTCCACTTCATCCCCTCGGCTGTCTGTTTCTGGATATCCCCATCTCTCCGAGTGACTGTTGAAGTCTCCAACCGCTAGGCAGCTGGAGTCCTTGATTTCCATACTCGAGAGCGACAGGTCTTTGTTGGGTGGGCCATACAGGTTGAATATGCGGATTTTAGTTTTTTGTGTCATTATGTCGACTCCTACAATTTCTGCTTGTCTGGTGTAATTTACAAATACTGCGCTACTTGGTATGCAGTTACGTGTCAGTATCAGAAACCCCCCCCCCCCCCCCCCCGGACGGCGTGGCCTAGTGGCACGGCTCACAATCCGAAGGTGCTGGGTTCGATCCCCATCACAGCACTGGCCGTTACCCCTGGGAAGCAAACCCTTAGAAAATGCAGGGGGAAGCAGACCCTTACATAAAATGCATGCTGAAGTCGGATGCACTGGGCCGACAGGCACAAAATAAAAACCACAGTGCAACACACACCGCCTTGGGGATTAGAGAAATAAGGAGAACGCAAAAAAAAAAACCCTTGCTTTGTGACCTTCTCTATCAAGTCGGAAGGTCTGGTATCCTCTGATTGAGAATCTGTGGTTGTTGTTGAGGTGCGTTTCCTTGATGCATGCCACGTCTATCTCGCCTTCGTACAGGCGATTTGTTAGAGAAACCTTTTTGTTAAGGACTCCCTCTGTATTCCACTGTAGTATTTTAAGGGTCTTGATTTTTTTGGTCAATAGCTCTTGCCCCATGTCCTTGACTCCACAGTACACGGGTGAGTGACTACCAATAGCATCAGTTGACCCCTTCGAGGCGTCTTTGAGGTGTGATGATGATGATATGATGGACTTATGTACTAGTTTTTCAAGTGTCCCGGAAGAGAGGCAGTCCAGTGTGTCTGTGTCCCAGGATCGTCTAGTCCTGCCAGAAACGTAGCATATACATGTGAGTGGGGTATCTCCTTGCTCCCTTTATTATTCTTGGCTCCTCTGCAGTGATGGTACGCCTAGCATTCCCCGCCACCTGGGAGGCTGTCACAAAGGGGCAGAGGTGCAATGTCCGCTGGCCTGCATCTCTTCTGCGTCCATTGGGATGACTGATAGAAGACAACAGTAAATAACGAGGCAGGAGTGCATTTAGCCAGAAAACAAGCCTGGTCATGGCACGGAGATGTTGTTCATCTGGTTTGCGAATATATCTCATGATCGAGGGCTGAGTTTTAACAGTTCGCAGTGAGGTGGCTGCTCTACTGCTTGCGACACCCCGACCGAGAACTAAGTTGTCTACAAATGATTTCATACCTCCACGCTGCGTGGGGTGAATATCGGACAGGTCCTCGTCCGCTTTGATCGGCGGGACGGCAGAGACCTCTTTCTGCGGGTCGGGCTGAAGACGCGAGCCCCAGGTCCCAACCATATCGTTGCCTCCTGTTGCAGTGGTGCTAAGAATATCGTCGCATATCCGGGCGGGATTCTGACTTAGAGGCGTTCAGCCATAATCCCTCAGATGGTAGCCTCGCACCATTGGCTGTCAGCCAAGCACGTGAACCAAATGTCTGAAACCTGCGATTCCTCTCGGATTGAGCAGGATTTCCGTAGCAACGACCTGTCATCAGTATGATAAAACTAACCTGTCTTCCGAGGGTCTAATTCCAGCACACGTTCCCTATTAGACCCAACGAAAGAGCTATTGGTCTGTCAATCATTACAGTGTTGAGTCAAATTAAGTCACAGGCTCCACTCCTGGTGGTGCCCTTCCGTCAATTCCTTTAAGTTTCAGCTTTGCAACCATACTTCCCCCGGAACCCAAACACTTTAACCATTATATATGAATTTATTTGTTTTAATTGTTACAGCAAAATACCTTCTGCATGTCAGTACCATTGGAGATGTTTTGTACCTCTGCTTCAATGTTATTTTTTATGAGTGTCATAAGCCCTTGACAGTTCTTGCATTCACAGAACTACTGAGTGTATTCAGTGATATTGATGGGATATTTTTATTGGGATGGTTTCCTGGAGTACTGCAGCATAGACTTTGTCAGTAGTTCTTCCTTCTTGTTTTGGGTGCATGAAGTGTTTAGTTATACACTTCTCGCCAGCACCCAGGGTTGTCACTGCCTTGAGTGGACCTTTTTTACTAAGATAATGTCCGAGCTCTTTTAAAGAAGGGGGTTATATTGGGTAAAAACTATGTCCATTTTGACCATCTCACTACGAATCAGTGTGTCAGACATTTCTATGTCTGATGATGAGATTACCTCCTGTTTCATTACTCTGTAAAGACTTTCCAAACACCATATTTGTGTTTACCTCTGTCCTTTAAATTAGTTAGTTATTCTCATTCTTAACTTAACTTCATTACACTGGTTTAGAAGGCTCTACAGAGTATGTATGCAACCAGTTTATTCCATTCCATGGATACTGAAAATACTGTCAACATCCAATCTATTTTTGAATGCATTAACTGACTCTGTGCCTCCACTACATCCTGGGCAATGCATTCCAAGGATTCACCACTCTCTGACTAAAATAATATTTCCTAATATCTTATCTGGACATGTCTTTAAACAATTTGTAGCTGTGCCCTCTTGTTCTTGTAGTCGGTCGTACTTTGAAAAACTTGGTATAGTCTAATATATCCTTTCCATTTATTAATTTATAAACTTGTATTAAGTCATCTCAAATTCTTCTATATTCAAGACACTAAAGACCAGCTTTTTTAGTCTTTCCTCATAACTATAACTCTGAAACCTCACGATAATTTGTGAAGCTCTTCTTTGTATCCTTTCCAGCATGTTTATATCCACTCTATGATATGGGCTCCACACCTTAACACAAGTAATCCATTTAGATCTCACCAATGATTTATATAGTTTGACTATTACTTCCTTGCTCTTACGTGAAATGTTTCTTTTTATCATGCCCAACATGACATTAGCCTTTTTCACTCCCACTTGGACTTGCTCCAGCACCTTACCTGTATGATCTATTGTAACTCTAGGTCTTTTTCCTTTTTTACTGTCCTAATATTTTTATTTCCCATCATGTAATTATATTCATTATTGGATCTTCCCATGTGGATGACTGTACATTTTTCTACATTAAACTCCATCTGCCAGCTCTCAGACCATTTTTAAATCGTATCTAAAACCGATCTCAATAGATCCACCTCTGACGGATTTGAGACCCTGCCGCATAATTTTGTGTCATCCACGAACTTTGCAATCATAGATCTGATATCAATGTCCAAATCATTTATATATATCAAGAACAAAATTGGTCCCAATACCGATCCCTGAGGCGCACCACTTATTATCACACTAGTCAGTGTATTCCCTATTTATGCCCACTCTCTGCCTTTTGCCCGTCAACCAATTTTTTTATCTAATTGGCAACTTCTCCACCTATACCATGTTATTTCAACTTTCAAAACAATCGTTGATGAGGTACTCTATGAAAGGCCTTTGCAAAATTCAGATAGATAACATCCACCAGCTTTCCATCATTTAACATTTTGGTAACCTTCATGAATTCTAATAGTTTGGTTAAACACGATCTCTCTTTAGTAAATCATAGTGCATTGTCATTTGTACCTGACAAAAATATTTTGGTTGTAACCTCAGTTCTTATATTTTTACCCATGCTGAATTAACACACACTTGCTTATGTTATTCTCAACATGTGGTTATATGTGGTCATACCAGCTGTTTTAATGTTTGGAGCTAGCAATCTTCCATAAACTTGTATGCATGGCCTAAGGTAAAATGAATAGAACCAACCAAAAACAAAATTTAATAATAATAAAAAATATATATAACATTAAACCAACACAAATTCAGTGCTATGAACAAGGGTGAATCGACCTCACACAAAAAGATTCAATTTGCAGAATGAATCTTATGGCTTGTATGCACTTCCAAAAGTACAACAGGCCATCATTAAAATAATATATTCATTATGACATTTACAAGCCAAAGTATTATCTAAACATGTGGAAGAATATATTATGAACAAGGTCTGAACTTTCCCGTTTTGATTCCGAGGAAGAAACGAACAGCACCACTGTACACTGTCATCTTCCTAAGATGTAGTGACAGATGACTAAAGAGGGCTGTGCTTGGAGCTGGCAACCTCATCATATTAAAAAAAAAGCATTGCCATTGTAAAAGCACTGATACATGCTTCCTGTAAAAGGACCAGTTACACTTAAAACCTAATGCTTCACATTGGAGCGAAATGGTGAATGATTACAAATGCTTGGGACCCAGCTTCTTTTAAAAAACAAACATTGGAGCAAAAATGTGAAAAAATTAAAAGAGTTGTGCATGGGGCTAGCTACTCCATCAAGGTAAACCAATTTTTAAAATGCTTGCATAAACCACATCTGCAGGAATACACAAAGTGCTCTGGCGCAGGATTCTATAAAAAGTTGTGGCAGCCCTTTGATTTGTAAGGAACCGAATAGAGAAGCAAGAGGAAATAAATCTAATGAATATGGTTTTCAGAATTGGTTAGAAAGACTTTATAGGGAAGAAGCAAACCAAATTTAGTTTTAAAGTAATACATAAATACAGGCTTTACAGATTTAACAGACTTTGTTTCATGCATTAGTGATGAGACAGACTTTGTTTCATGCATTAGTGATGAGACAGACTTTGTTTTACGCATTAGTGATGAGACAGACTTTGTTTTACACATTAGTGATGAGACAGACTTTGTTTCACGCATTAGTGATGAGACAGACTTTGTTTTACGCATTAGTGATAAGACAGACATACTGTTTTATACATTAGTGATAAGACAGACTTGCTGTTTTATACATTAGTGATAAGACAGACATACTGTTTTATACATTAGTGATAAGACAGACATACTGTTTTATACATTAGTGATAAGACAGACTTGCTGTTTTATACATTAGTGATGAGACAGCCATACTGTTTTATACATTAGTGATCAGACAGACTTACTGTTTTATACATTAGTGATGAGACAGACATACTGTTTTATACATTAGTGATAAGACAGACATTCTGTTTTATACATTAGTGATAAGACAGACATACTGTTTTATTATACATTAGTGATGAGACAGACTTGCTGTTTTATACATTAGTGATGAGACAGACTTGCTGTTTTATACATTAGTGATCAGACAGACTTACTGTTTTATACATTAGTGATGAGACAGACATACCTGTTTTATACATTAGTGATAAGACAGACATACTGTTTTATACGTTAGTGATGAGACAGACTTGCTGTTTTATACATTAGTGATGAGACAGACGTACTCGTTCATACATTAGTGATCAGACAGACTTACTCTTTTATACATTAGCTAAGACAGACCTACTGCATCCAAGGTGAGAGAAAACACAAAGAGGTAATGATGTCAGTACTGAATTGCTGGTGACTGTATTATATCTTCAGATTTTTCTAATCTGTGATTATCACTTCCTGGACATTCCTAACTGTAACTTCAGATACCAATTTACAGATGGGTTGACATGTCTTTATACTAGTGTAAAATGCTGCCGAAGATGGATGTGTCAGACTGAAAGGTGCAAATATCGCAGTCAAGCTGTAAACTAGTGACAATGCATTCCATTCTCGGGACCACATCCTGCTACTTTCAAAGCCCTGTTTAGGGCTTTGTAGCAGGAGATTGAAAACAAAAGAAGAAGAAGAAGTAGTGTAAAATAACACGATTAAAGAGGAATGAAATATACTATAGTTGACTGCAAACATTTCATATGGGTCTTAGATCCTTGATCAATATACTATAGTTGACTGCAAACATTTCATATGGGTCTTAGATCCTTGATCAATATACTATAGTTGACTGCAAACATTTCATATGGGTCTTAGATCCTTGATCAATATACTATAGTTGACTGCAAACATTTCATATGGGTCTTAGATCCTTGATCAATATACTATAGTTGACTGCAAACATTTCATATGGGTCTTAGATCCTTGATCAATATACTATAGTTGACTGCAAACATTTCATATGGGTCTTAGATCCTTGATCAATATACTATAGTTGACTGCAAACATTTCATATGGCTCTTAGATCCTTGATCAATATACTATAGTTGACTGCAAACATTTCATATGGGTCTTAGATCCTTGATCAATATACTATAGTTGACTGCAAACATTTCATATGGGTCTTAGATCCTTGATCAATATACTATAGTTGACTGCAAACATTTCATATGGGTCTTAGATCCTTGATCAATATACTATAGTTGACTGCAAACATTTCATATGGGTCTTAGATCCTTGATCAATATACTATAGTTGACTGCAAACATTTCATATGGGTCTTAGATCCTTGATCAATATACTATAGTTGACTGCAAACATTTCATATGGGTCTTAGATCCTTGATCAATATACTATAGTTGACTGCAAACATTTCATATGGGTCTTAGATCCTTGATCAATATACTATAGTTGACTGCAAACATTTCATATGGGTCTTAGATCCTTGATCAATATACTATAGTTGACTGCAAACATTTCATATGGGTCTTAGATCCTTGATCAACATACTATAGTTGACTGCAAACATTTCATATGGGTCTTAGATCCTTGATCAATATACTATAGTTGACTGCAAACATTTCATATGGGTCTTAGATCCTTGATCAATATACTATAGTTGACTGCAAACATTTCATATGGGTCTTAGATCCTTGATCAATATACTATAGTTGACTGCAAACATTTCATATGGGTCTTAGATCCTTGATCAATATACTATAGTTGACTGCAAACATTTCATATGGGTCTTAGATCCTTGATCAATATACTATAGTTGACTGCAAACATTTCATATGGGTCTTAGATCCTTGATCAATATACTATAGTTGACTGCAAACATTTCATATGGGTCTTAGATCCTTGATCAATATACTATAGTTAACTGCAAACATTTCATATGGGTCTTAGATCCTTGATCAACATACTATAGTTGACTGCAAACATTTCATATGGGTCTTAGATCCTTGATCAATATACTATAGTTGACTGCAAACATTTCATATGGGTCTTAGATCCTTGATCAATATACTATAGTTGACTGCAAACATTTCATATGGGTCTTAGATCCTTGATCAATATACTATAGTTGACTGCAAACATTTCATATGGGTCTTAGATCCTTGATCAATTACAAATAAGCGAAACGCATGCTGCCGTTTTTAAGGTCATCAATAAACTCCCTCTACTTCACTTGATCTGCAGCTTTACATCTTACAGTGATTCAGCCCAACTCTGGTTCATGATTTTCATTTTGGCTTATATGGTTCTTTTTCGATCCATCTCTCTTTTGATTTCCTTCTCTGGTTCTTATTGTGCTAGTGATGACATCAAGTCCTCTTCTTAGGACATGCCTGCCAAATTCCAGTGTCGACAAGACCGGTTATGCTGGTTTCCATATCTTCTTGCTTTGTGGTGATGCTTGACCAGAAAATTCTAAGACATCTCCTCACACAGGTTCTGTAGAAAAATACAAGTTTTGATATTTTTATTTTTGATACTGCCCGTATCCTACAGATAATCATAAATGTTGGGCGTGGAAGTTTAAGTTGCGGCAACCATTTTTGTTCAGTGGACTGAACAATACTTTTTTTTTTAAATCCGGACCACACAACTAAGAGAACGACGGATTTCCTTGTCTTAAATCGAAGTGTAAACAATATAACACAACAGCAACAATTGCATGTAATATACACATAAATAATCTCATGGCAGACTCTGTTGTCAGAGGTAAAATGACTCATTTTCCTTGACATAAATCGCCAGCCATGCCCCTACAATTGAAAACACAGAAATGACAGGTTTTTTGTGTGTTAAGTATGCAGAAAGTTCATTGCCAGTTAAGGTTTTAATCTTTCTCTTTCTGCCGGCCTAAGGACTGTATATGTTGATCCCGTCTGATATATATATTTCCTTTGTGTCCCCTGTCTCCATTTATGAAATGGAGGGTATCTAATTTCACTTCCGATGTTTATAATTCTACCAAGTCCCAGATCAATGTGTCATCCACAACTGATATCTTATTTCTACCAAATCCAATATTGTTGTTTCTGCCAATAAAAGCTCTCTATTTCTTCATCTTTCATTGTACTAGACCTCAAACTTATATGAAGTTGGGGTGACCAGTTCCCTTCCTCACCGCCTTTCTTTCCCTAACAGTAAAATAGGTTCGTTTATAAATCTGGGTCAACTGGAGCATGTCGTAATTTTTTTTTTCTTTTTCAGATCAAGATCCCAATTTCTCTTACAAACGACACCGTTATTTGTAAGACTATTTTTAAAAATCTCTGTACAGTTTTTTGTCTCATAGCTGTTTTGCAAGGCCAGTATTGATCGCTCTTCTTCTCTCCGAGAATGCAGTTTTGTAGAATGTCTTCCACGACCATAGTATGCTCCCCACATAGTCATATGTCCCAATCCTCATTTTGTTGTAAAGATGACCATTGAATCTATCAGTGAACCTTTTACTTGAGAAATGAGCAATCTACTTATATGCTACTCAGACGCTCGCATGTACGAGAGTACACATGGCACATTCTGTTAATAAACAAATACATATATTACGGTTACTTGTTGACTCAACGAAAAAAGTAACTTGTATACTCAACGAAAAAAGTAACTTACGGTACCAGTTTTTGTGTATGTTTTTATCTTTGAAAGTTCGAATGTAATTTCATACCGATACATTTTTTGCCGTTACTGTGAGCCATATAATTGTCTTAGTACTGTCTGAGTATGAAATGACCGCTCACTGACCTTCAAAATCTGATTTAAGAAAATAAAGGATTATCCTGCCAGTTTCTCACAATTCACGTGCTGGTCACAAAATTGATCAGAGAAGTGTTGACTGGCGATCTGGGATTATTTCGTTCTGAAGAAAACTACTTGGAGGATGCCATGCACGGAACTAAATGGGAGGTTATGAGCTGTTGGCATATTGGAAGAAGAAATGTCTGTGTCTGCAACAGCAAGACAATTTGATGTGCCAAGACAGACCGTTAGGCTTTGTTACATCGCTACCAGACGACTGGGACTGTTTCTGACCTGTGCCGCAGGGGACGTCCTCGATTTAACGACCAGACGGCAGGATCGTTACTCTCGCACATCTGCGAAACAGATTTCAGTCAGCAACTGTCACCATCTCCGGACTGAGAATAATAAGTTCACCTACTGTCAGGAACTGTTTGTGCGAGCAAGGCCTACGTGCAAGACGCCCTGTTATTTCGTTCAACTCTGCAACTACGACATTGTGCCACACGACTAGCCTGGATCAGACAATATCTTCGCTTTGGGAACGCTCTGTGGGACACCTTACTGTTTATTGACGAGTGCAGGATCTTTAAGAGCCGATGGTCGTCAGAGAGTGTATCGCCGACATGGAGAGCACAAAGCCAACAACTGCATTCAAGAGTGCGCTCGTCATGGAGGTGGAAGCATTATGATCTGGGGAGGCATCTGCACCAATCATCGGACAGATCTCGTTATCTTAGACGGGGCTGTTACCGGCTTGCGATACCGTGATGAGAACTACATCGCGTCTTTTGTGCTGAACCATGCAACAGGCATTGTGTTTTAGCAGGACAATGTCCTTGCCCGTCTTCATGTTGTCAGAGTCGCGCATGATGAACCCCAAGCGAGAAACATTGAAATATTGCCCTAGCCAGCCATTTCACATAACCTGTCACCAATTATAGAAAACTCCTAAATGTTACATATAAGGATCGTGTCACGAACGTAGATATCCGTCAGAGAGTTGAAGACGCTATTGGTCCTTTTGAAGATCTGTTCACAACTATCAAAAGACGAAAGATGGCCTGGTGCGGGCACGTCGCGAGGTCCAACGGAATTCCCAACTCGATACTCTTTGGATCCGTACCGGGACAGAGAGGGCGAGGACGTCTAAGGAAGAGATGGGTGGACAACATCACCGAGGGGTCAGGCCTTCGTCCCGGTGAGATACGTCAGGTGGCGACAGACAGAGAGAGCTGGCGTGGGATTTTCATGTCTTCATGTGTGCCCCAACGACCTGATGGGTTACGGGATGAACTGAACTGAACTGTCACCAATTGAGCATGCCTAGGACGAGCTGAAACGTCGAATTCAGCAACGACAGTGTCCATCGCAGACTGTACGGCAACTTGGTCAAGAAGCCGTGCAGTAGTAACAGAACATTCCACACGACTTATTGAGGTACTACATTCGATCCATGAGGTGCATATGTCAAGCCGCGATCGGCGCACGTGGTGAACAAAGCGGTACTGAGCGTTGTCATAAAAAAAAAAAAAATGACAGACGCTAACGAAATAATCACACGTGACACGAACATGTCTTTTCAATTGTTTCAGTTTTGAACTGTGGAATACAGTTTCATCTTCGCAAAGTTCTTTGTTTTCAGATGATAACATAAAATAATATGCTTAAAAACATGACCTGGTAAGTTCTTTTTTTCGTTGGATATAGTACCTATTCAAATTGGACCGAAGATGAGACACCAGGAAGGGGGAATGTGTGATGTAGTGGTGTAAATCGAGTGCAAGCTTGGTTTGCGATGCCAACATAACGAGTTCGAAATCATTTCCTGCTCTGGCACCGGCCGTTACCCCGGGGAAGCAAACCCTTAGAAAATGCAAGAGGAAGCAGACCCTTACATAAAATGCGTGCTGAAGTCGGATGCACTGGGCCGACATGCGCAAAATAAAAACCACAGTGCAACGCACACCGCCTTGGGGAATAGAAAAAGAAGGCGAACGCAAAAAAAAACAACAACAACAAATAATGTCCTGCTCAGTTTGACTGGGCATGATCACTTCTCCACACACAGAAAGCTTTGGCAAATCTACTGCAAAAACTACCTTAATGGAAACGCACAGAAACATATCACCAACAGACACACGCATCCATAAAAGACTGCGGTATGGGGTTGGGGTATGGGGTTGAAAGAAGCATTCCTTCGCCATGAGAACCCAGAAATGTAAACCTTTAACCAACAGCACAGTGGATGAGCTCGGGGTGAAGATGCAACACAGTGAATGAGTTGGAGCCAAAGATGTAGCAGAGTGAATGAGCTGGGGTCGATGATACAGCAAAGTGAATGAGTTGGGATCGAAGATGCAGCACAGTGAATGAGTTGGGATGGAAGATACAGCAAAGTGAAGGAGTTGAGATCGAAGATACAGCAAAGTGAAGGAGTTGGGATCGAAGATACAGTACAGTAAATCAACTGGGCCGAATATGTAGCACAGTGAAGGAGTTAGGGTCGAAGATGCAGCACGGCGAGTGAGTTGGGGCGGAAAATGCAGTGCGGTGATTGAGCTTGGGTAGAAGATGCAGTGCGGTGAATATACTAGGGTCTAAGATGCAGTGCGGTGAATGAGCTGGGATAGAAGATGCACTACAGAGAAGGAGCTGGCATCGCAGATGCACCACCGAGATTTAGCTGGGGTCGAAGATGCACCACATAGAATGAGCTGGGGTCAAAGATCCACCACAGAGAATGAGCTAGAGTCGAAGATGCACCACAGAGATTTAGCTGGGGTCGAAGATGCACCACACAGAATGAGCTGGGGTCGGAGATGCACCACACAGAATGAGCTGGGGTCGAAGATGCACCACACAGAATGAGCTGGGGTCGAAGATGCACCACACAGAATGAGCTAGAGTCGAAGATGCACCACACAGAATGAGCTAGAGTCGAAGATGCACCACACAGAATGAGCTGGGGTCGAAGATGCACCACACAGAATGAGCTGACAACAGCCAACGACTTATATCTGGCTGTTTGCATCATGATCAACTATAGCTGACCAAGACCCTGATAACGGTTTCACCTGGCAGAAATAAAGATATTAGATAAGGTAGAGTAGCGTGTAGCGAAGCGTGATAATAATTGTAGGGTAAACTGAGTCACGAACAGAAAGGGGCACACTAAACGATGTCGAAAAAATGTTAAAAAGTACTTCGTGTTTGTGTTGAATGAGGTAGTTGAAGCCTATGCTGTCGACGTACTTCAGCACAGTTGTCTACGTTTTCTGGTAAATCAATTCTAAACGTCTTTGTTTAATTTTTGAAGAAAAAAAATAATATTACCCTCTTCTTTAGCACGTGATCAAATCGCAATAACAAAACCAAAAAATACTGCACTGAAAAAAACGTACTTTGAAAGCTTGTAATGAAACACTATCAGTAAGGGAATGCTGGACTAATTGGTTTGGGAGAAAAAAGTAGCATCGTAATGACCGTCTCCTAGCTCCAAATTTAGATAATTTTCTATGCTGCGTTATGATGGACGCAACCAGTCTACCTTTAACTGATAACTTGACTTTGCCCATTAGCAAACATGTCACTACGCTTAAACAACAATTTCTCATTTATTTGATTCAAATGACTGTCTTCTCTAATTCCTCAAAGCGTTTGGGATAGCCCAGCTTATTCTAACGCTTTCGCTACTGATTAGAAGTAGAAGAGATAGAGATATTAGAAGTATTCAAGATATTAGAAGTAGTAGAAATAGAGAGAGTAGAAGTATTCAAGATATTAGAAGTAGTAGAGATAGAGATATTATAAATATTCAAGATATTAGAAGTAATAGAAATACAGATAATATAAGTAATATAGATATCAGTCTCTTCTTGGCAGAAATAAATATTACGAGGGGCATCTAGTAAATATCCGAATTTTGGCAGGATAACCAGAAAACGAAATGTGAAAGAATAGTAACTATTCCAAAGTGAACAGTATGTGTCTGACACAATGTGGTTAACTTAATGAGCAAGTATCTGCTGGTTTCTTCGTGTTTTTTTCCCTTCAAAATGGCGTCGCACAGCGGGTTGTGATGAAATTTCTGGCGGAAGAAGGCTCAAATCCCGCTCAAATTCAACCATAGTACGTTCACCAGTGTGTGAATAGCGTAAACGCTTTCGTGAAGGTCGTGAGAACAACGAGAATGAGTCCCGTGAACTTCCACCCACAAGTGTTACGAGTGAAGCAATACAGTGTCGAAAAAGTTATTTTGAACGATTGGCGAGTTACTGTACGCGAAGTCGCGATGGCTGCTGGTATAACCCAAAGTTATGTGGACATTATCATTAGGATCACCAACATGTGTATGCAGTTTCTCGTCGATAGGTGCCAAAACAGCTTAATTTTGATTTCATTTTAAAGAGCATCTCGGAGGACAAAAGCTTCACACGAATGACGCAGTGCGTTATGATGTTATCCAATGGCTCACGGACCAACTAACGCTATCGGAATACAAAAGCTCGTAGCCAGATGGGACACATATGTTGTTGGAGCAGGTGACTACGTTGACAATTTAAATTAATCTCTCATAATTGGCTAGAAATTACATGTCTACATACTCACTGGACGACCCTCACAGAAACAGTAGAAATATAAATAGTAGTAGTAGTAGTAGTAGTAGAAGTAGTTGTAAAAATAGCGGTATTAGAAGTAATGCTTGTATATTAAAAGTGGTAGACATAGCAGCCTCTTCCTGACATAAATATTTATATTAGAAGTGGTAAAGATAGGGGGTCTCTTTCTGGCAGAAGAAAATAGAAGTCGAATAATTATATATATTAGAAGTGGTATAGATAGCGGTAATAGCATAATTATATTAGAAGTGGTATAGATAGCGGTATCCTGACAAAATAGATATGTTAGAAGGGGTAGAAATAGCGGTCTCTTCTAGAAATATTATAAGTAGCAGAAACAGATTCTAGAAGTGATAGCAATTGAGAGCTGTTCTTGGCAGAAATAGCGAGATCAGATGTGCCAGAAATATAAATGACAGACGTTATAGAAATCAGATGTGGATGACACTTTGATCTGGGACTTTAAACTGTGTCCTAACAGTTTGACCCCATGTTCTACGATAAGTCTTCAACAACAGCAATGTACGTTTGCATGATGAAAATTCTACAGGACTGGCTGGGGTTATGTTCTTTGATTTCATGAGACAATTGTTGGTGACTTAGAAAGCTAGTGTTTGATTGCTATTATTTCTTGTTGATGGCATTAAAGTATTACTGTCTGGTGTTGTTGAGATTGTTGTTGTATTTTGCCAATGATTATGTCCGTGTGACTTTTCTTTTCCGTGTTCCGTGTTCGGTTTCCCTTGCTGGCAAATTTTTCTGGTTTCATCTGTTCCTTTGCTTTTATTGTGTTCTCTCTCACCCTTCCTGCTTGAGATGTTTGGTGTTGACTTGTCACGTTTTTTCTTCTTCTTCTTTCTCCGACTTTGTCCGCCTTGTGTCATCTTTGGCAGCATTTCGGTATCACTGTGATTATGAGTGAACTTGAGTAGCTGTGAGCAGTTTTCGCTGGAAGGATTACGAGTCAGGGGAGCTAGTCCCATTTGCTGATAGGTTTTGGGCAAGGCCTGGAATTTGGTCTCCGACTTTCTCTCTTCCAGATAAGCCATGACCTCAACGTTAGACGCATGGATAGATCCTTTACCACGGCATGTCTTCATTTTGCTCTTAAAATCTTGCAGCACAGCCAACGAGTCTTTATTACTACATGGACTACAGCTTGCCGGCCCCTTCTTAGCTGACTCAACAGTTTCATTGTTTGACCCAGCTATTACCTCTGCTGTGCTGGTGACCTCTATCAAGTTGACAGATCCTGTTGATTTCTTCATTTGTAGACGTCTGTAGGTTCTTCTCTTTGTGTTAGAAACTTTGTCTTCCCCTATCTTTACAGCTTCAATGCTTGCTCTCACTTCCTCGTTAACAGTCGTCTGCTGGACCTCGTCTTTCTTTGGGCTACGACGGTTGAGGAAGCTTCGAGCGCGCTTTGGTCTACAGACTTGGGTCTTAGTGGACTCTGACCTAGACGAGGACACTATAGCATTTGAAAACCGATTATCTCCAGGAACCATCAACTGGGAAACAGATGGCGATGCTCCTAACTTGGCCAGAATTGTTTTCCAAGAACTGAATTTTTCCAACATACCAATTCGAGTGGAAACAGCATTATTTGTTTGAGAAGTGTCTAAGCTTTTTGTTCTGGAGCCTGTCCGTCTCGAATGATTTTTCTTCTTTCGTTTCTTCTTCTTTTTTCGCGTAATGGAGTCACCAGATGTGGCATTGACTAGATTGTTGCCATTGCTGACGACAATCAAATCTGTCTTTTTGAGATATACTCCACATCGAAGTCTTTTTGTCCAAATCTCCAGTTTTGAAGGGGAGATGGACTGGAAGCTGTTGTCTCGAGAAGGCAAGGCACTCAATGACGAAATGACATTCACAGGTTTTTTGTCGGCAAAATTGTACTGGGATATACGGGATCTTTTTGGGGAAGTAGCGTCAAAAGCGGACAAAGTTGTTTGAACGCGTGTTAATGTTTTGAGAGTACTTTCCACGAGTGGAGCTGGCTTCGAGGATACTGTTGTTTTAAAACTGCTACTGGAAGATACAGAGCGTTTAAAGATAATGTTATCCTGAGGAGAAACATAACGCCTTAATAGACCTACCATATGAACTAGGTCATTGCTCGCGCCGCTCGCGTGACTAGAATTTGACATAATTAGAGAGGGATTCGTCCGCTTATTGCGCTGCTTGTTGCCAGGACTTGTCCGAGCCAAAGATGGAGTAGGGACAGTTGTGTTCTTTTTCATGTGCAGGGATTTTGGGTGGAGTTTGGCGCTTCTTGTGTGGAAAATACGACATATGTTGTAAGTGCCTTCTAAAGTGTTAAGCGAATTAGATGTGGCGTCTTGTACTCCTGGACTTGAAGGGGAGACAGGAGGCGGAGCTGGTGGAGGGGTTGGCCATAACCTGGTGACGCCGTAGAGAATGAACTGGTCACGGTCATCAAGGAAGTTTCTGAAACGATGACATTTTGGGCATTCATAAAGTGATCGTTTAGATGAGACTGGAACTGAACAACTCAGATGCTTAATTTTTGGTTGCCGTGACATTAGTTGAAACTGGGAGCTGGGTCTGTAGCAAGGCGATGTAAGCAAACATTTATCCTTGCCCGATCTGGAAGCTACACTCTCTGAGTAGCTCAATTTGGGCATGTTCTGTTTAGTGGCCAACATATTTGCCATTTTCTTGTACACAATGTTGAGGTTGGCAGATGTGATATTCTTGTCATGGTGAGTCGCGATATTGGTCATGTCTCCACGCAAGGTTGTAAGATTATTTTTATTTGCCTGTTCTAGTGCTTGGAATAATTAGTAAGTCCCAAGTACCCAAATCGTTGCCTCCCACGTACAAGCTACTGCCCCGTGCATAGTAGTTTTATTTCTGAAATTGAAAAGAAACGCATATAAATGTTAGTTAAAATGACGGGTTTGTAAAAAAGATGTGAGAAAAAAGGCGTGGGACAATAAAGTAGAATTGACGATGTTTTGTCCTGACACTATCTAGAGCACTGCGGGAAAGGTTGGAACACATTTGGAATGAAGGAATGCAGCTGGTCATGGCTCGCACTAGAGACACCTGGTTATAAAGATAGGCATGTGCCAGGACTTCTGTTTGTGATATCCTGACATAAAATGGCACAGGATGAAATTGTTCTGCGACTACTCACCGAACTGCACCACGTCTATGATTGTCCATTTTGGCTGCATACGGGTTCGCCTATAACTCGGTTGATAGGTCTGTTTTATGAAAAGCCCTTTAGGGAATAGACACTCCACACACACTCCCCCTCCCTCTCCGCGCTGTTAGATCTTATCAAGGAGCACACACTGACAACGGCGGCATATTTCGATATGGTGACTCTCTCACGGGCAGAACAACCCCACAACTTCGGGTGTCATACATAGATATGTTCTTGCTCCCGACCTATTTTGCTGGACCTTGAACTGGCTTCTTCATCGCCTCAGCGCACCCAATAATCGATATTAACCAGAAAAACATCTCACGTGGAGGCCATAGCCATGTTCGGCCCAGACATCTCTGCGCTTCAGCTTTCTCTAGAAATCCTAGTCAGCGTAACACCCTTTCTGTGCCTGGCTATATCCTGGGCCAAAATCAAAACTAAAAAATCATACCTAAGGGCATTGAAAATCAAGGCCACACAGCTGAAGGCATACACACATTATCCTAACTAAGCAGCAAGATTTTATCTGATAGACGCAGCGATCTTGATACATCAAGACGGATCGGACCAATTGTATCTGCTATGCATGCCATCCGACGTATATGGAGTAACGGCAAGATCTCCCTTAGAACAAAAATCAGCATTGACCTGTCATGCGTGGTTCCAGTCCTCATTTACGGCTCCGAAAGCTGGACATTATTCAAACGTAAAATAAAAAATTAGAGGCCTTCCACGTGCGCAACCAGCGGGTATTCTGGCCATCCGATGGAATGACTTCATCTGCAACGTAGAGGTTACTGACAAAACAGGCCCTCCACAATATCGAGAATACTGGATCACTGCCAAGTTTCCTTGTTCTGTCATGTTGTAAGGCTGAACCAGGACACCCCGGCCAACAAGATAGAAATCCCCCGACCAGCTGGATGCACAGAAGAGGTCGTCCCCGCAAAGTATGGATTCGGCAGATGGCACCCCCTCCACTGTCCTGAACGAGGCATGGAACCGTGCCGCAGTAGTAGACGTGGCTGATCGATTTAACTAGCCTCACATTCCTAAGCGAACTTATTATTATTAGTCTATTTTCGAGTTACTGCACCAGTTGTACAATAACACTTTAAACGTCACGGCACATGAATCAAGACGGATGTGACACATGACACAGCCAGAAAGAATGATCGGGACAGGTGACTAAAGCTGTGGCAATAATAGTCAAGGGAGACGAATGTGCCAACACTAGTGATAGAAGGACATATTACCAAATAGTTATCATGATCTTAGACATTGAATGCAGAGAGTTGTGCAGAGCTCGCGGTTAACTAGTTGATAAATGTTAACACTCATATATAACCATGTCTCGGGATCAAGAAGCTGAGCAACGCATGAGCTGCAGTGGTCAGCTATCCATAGCCCATTGCTAGCGCGAGGGCCAGCGAACCAGAGCTGCCAAGACCCTTCTACACCTCCACGCGGTGATCCTGGATAACAGGCTGCAGCAGGGCAGACTGGCTAAGGAGAACGGATCGAAGAGGGAATGCTAACCCGGTACTAAAAAAAAAAATACTTGCTGAAGTCGGTAGTGGATAACCACAAGGTGCAAATATCGCAGTTAAACTGTAAACTACGACACAACGCATTCAGTTCTCTGGACTACATTCTGCTACTTAAGCCCTTTCAGGGTTTGGTAGTGGGAGATTGAGAACGAATGAAGCCAAGCCATACCCATGGCTCAAAGCTATGCAATTGGAAATCAGGCTGGGGCGTCTTTAGTGAGAGGGAGGTCAGGTTTATATGTAGCAGGGTATGTAGGCAATAACTTAATGAGAATGGAGATGCAGGCAGTAATCTCAGCTCAGGGATCACTATTTCGGACCTCTTAGTTACTGTTGTTGAAATGCCTACAATGAGTGCATTTACTCATTTGTGCGCTTTGAAAGGGGCGTTAGAGACCGAATTGTAGAAGCTTTCCTCACATCCCGAGCGTGCTGATGAAGGTGGACTACGGTCCTAAATGCGATTGCGCCACGCTTGGCTTCATCTGTTAGATGCTCACAACACTACCAGGATCACGTCGATCTACATCTCGTTAGCTAGACTGCCTTGACAAAGAGACTGTTTCCAGTAAACCCTACATGTGAGAGAGATAGTGGTCTTGGTCAGTATATTGTGCCTGACCCCGACGCGACGTCCTGGTTAGTAGGTTGTGCATGAATGGACTAGCGTCTCAGTTTCCCTCAAACCTCTTCAACAAGGGCAGTTATCGTGCCAGACTCTCAATGCTTACTCTGAAAGGTAAAGACAGGCTGACTAAGACATATCGCACGAAGAGGGCTCAAACCTCCAAGGGCTGGCGGTGATTTACTGTCGCAGTCATGATGGGGTCCCGATAATGAAAGAGATACCATTCTGGCTATGCAAGCATCCATTATGAGCACATTAAAGTTGGATAGACATTTTAAAGTCATACACTGTTTTTTAAATTGTATTTGTTTATTTTACGTGTTTGCCTCACTAGTTTCTACTGGCGGAGGCGCGCTATTCCACCCCAGATCGTAGTCAATTGGGCGATATTAAGACGCACAAACCAATGCTAGGTTTGTGCGCTCTCAGCAGCCAGTACAACCAAAGTGCTATGGAAGGGCCTCACACTGAGGGCGCGTATGAAAGTTGTGCAAGAGTGTGATTATAGGACAGAGTCAAATGAAACAGAGTGAGGTAAGAAGAGAGAGGAAGGAGAGTGACCACTGCAATAGATGAATCAGCAATATACAGACTGCAAAACCTGAAATCAAACGAGGGTCGAGCGTATGGGAATACTGAGCTGGAATGTTATCAACGAACGACCTACAGGAATAATCAGTATGCACACCCTTCACCATTTACCGAGAGAGATTGAGCAGTATGGGCATGCGCAGAGTACATCACCATGTAGCATGTCCTTTGTAGAACGTCGCTCCCATCACAGCGCAGGGTACAGTGAAGTTTATATTGAATAGATAAGGGGAGAGTATGCGTCCCCATCTTACGCCCTTTTGAACTTCGAACCAGTCTGACGTTTTGCCGGCTATTCTGACCGTTGTTTTTTGTTCCTGTTATAGTGATTCGATTAACTGAATCAAGTGCGTTGGGACCCGCATGTCTCTCATTATGTTCTACAACGCTTGGTGTTGTACACAGTCCAGCTGCAAGTCATTAACACATTTAAAATGGGTGGGATTAGGTGTCATGTACACTTCTTTACATGTGTAATGAATAGACGATTGGAGAAGAGAACTAATGCCTTTGAAATGTGGATACATAGAAGATTACGCATCTTCTTACATTTATAAAAACTATTAGACGAAATCTTGAAGAAATTATGAGCGGAAAAAGAGTTGATGAACGTAATCAGAGTCCGACAGTTAAGATACTTTGGTCACAGAAAAGGATACCGCACATTGCTGAAATCAATACTGAAGGTCATACGAGCCTGAGGTAAACAGAGCTATAGGTGGGTAGCTATGATTAGAAGCTGGACAGGCAAAAGCCTGCAAGATTGTACCATCAAGGAAAACAACAGAGGCGGTTGGAAATCTATTGCAGACGACCAAAGCTGTAGAGAAGGCGCTTGGACAACATTTATCATTGCGAATTTGATTTGAACTGTTATTGTTTTTCTAGTCTTTGATAAATACCTTCTTTAAATTTCGGTTCGCATCTGCTTCTGTTGTTGTTGTATGCCCACAATGAGTAGGATGACTCTTTTGTACGCCCTGAAAAAGACGTTAAGTGGCCGGTTGTTGTAGCTTTCCTCACATCCCAAGCGTACTGATGAAGGTAGACCGGGGTCTTCTAGGTGGTTGTACTAGGTTTGGCTTCATCGGAGTGTCGCTCACTACTACGGGGATCACGTCGATCGAGGCTGCCATGAAAACAACCCGTTTCCAGTAAGGGCTACGGGGAAGCCGAGGTGAGGGTCATGGCTAGTATATTTTGCCTGACCCTGACTAACATGTCTGATCAGTATGTTTTGCATACACAGGTTTAAGTCTTACTTCCCCGTCTGTTTATGTTATCAGGTAATGCGGAATTTGAACCTTGTTTGCATTTCAGCCAATGTTGGTATATTTGCTGAATTTGACTCAGTAGAATATCATCTGTGTCAGACATGAACCCTGACCAAGGCACATGAACGAAAGATTCCAACATGTGAAATGAGACGCACGGGGGCGGGGGGAGGGGGGGGGGAGAGGAGAGAATGGTCATTGAGGTAAAGTGCTCGCCTATCAACAAACAAACGGAAAAACGAAACCCGTGGGGGTATTCGTATTCTGCAAGTTTCAAGCATCCCTTTGTCTCAAGAGACTGGCACCCAGTCCTATCTGAGACGGATGATAAACTCCGAGGTCTCGTGGACACAATGTACAAGTAAAACAGCTCTTTACAACTGAAAATTAAAAAAAAAGATCAAGCTGTTAGCCGAGGACTTGGCAAAAATTCTAAATGGTAACGAAATTCCAACCCACTAATGGCTTGTGTAGACACCAGAAAGAGATTAGCCTATCATGCAAAGATACAACAGGCCAGTCACATAATCAAAGAAAACTTTGTAATGCATTTAGACAAGTTTAATCTAATCAGAAATAGTCAGCATAAGTTTACTAGAGGGAGATCATGCTTAACAAATCTATTGGAATTCATGGAGGAGGTTACTAAAATGGTAGATAAGGGGAGCCAGTGGACATTATTTATCTAGATTTCGCAAAGGCCTTTGATAGAGTACCTCATCAAAGATTATTTCGAAAGTTAAAATCACATGGAATAGGTGAGGAAGTTTCCAAATGGATTGAACATTGGTTAAAGGGAAAAAGAGAGAGGGTGGGCATAAATAAGGAGTACTCTGAGTGATATAAAGTGAAAATTGTAGTGCCACAGGGCTCGGTTATGGGACCAATTTTGTTCTTGATATATATAAACTATTTGGACTTTGATATGGGATCCATAATTGTAAAATTTGCTGATGACACAAAACTATGCAGTAGTGTCTCATCTAAAGTAGAAGTGGATATACTGAGGTCGGATTTATATAAAATTCAAGAATGGCCTGTAAGCTGGCAAATGGAGTTTAATGTAGATAAATGTACAGTTATCCACATGGGTAGATCCAATATAGAACATAATTACATAATGGGAGAGAACAATATTAGAAAGATAGATAAGGAAAGGGACCTAGGGGTTATAATAGACCATACAGAAACAGTGAGTGAGCAAGTTCAGGAAGTAGTGAAAAAGACAAATGCAATGTTAGGTATCATAAAAAGAAACATTAAACATAGGAGCAAGGCAATGATAGTCAAACTGTATAAAGCATTAGTTAGACCTAGATTGGAGTACTGTGTACATGTGTGGAGTCTTTATCATAGATAGAGTGGATATAAACATGCTGGAAATGATTTAAAAAAGAGCCACAAAGCTGATAGTGGGATTCTAGAATTACAGTTATGAGGAAAGCCTCAGAAAAAGCGGCCTACAGTGTCTAGAAAAGAGAAGAATTCGAGGTGACAATACAGGTTTATAAGATAATCAAAGCAACGGCTACATTAGACTATAACAAGTTTTTAAAACACAGCCACCTACAAGAACAAGAGGGCATAGCTACAAATTAACTAAAGAAAGGTCCAGATTAGATATTAGGAAATGTTTTTTTTAGTCAGAGCGCGGTGAATGCTTGGAATGCATTGCCGCGGGATGTAGTGGAGTCAGGGATAATTGATGCATTTAAGAATACATTGAAAGCGCATAACTTTTAGGGCAAGGTAATGTACATAAAACTGGTTGTATACAGACTCTGTAGAGTCTTCTAAACCAGTAAAAAGACGTTAAGTTAAGTTATGTGTACACCTTATCTGCTCTTTGCTGTGATAACATGGTTGGATATTGTAAACATTTACTTTAATGAATCTGCGTCTCTTCCATACTACGTTGAGATGAAGATGGCAGTTCAAGAATGATTGTCTTGGTTGGCTTGATGTTGAACAAACTCCAGACAGGATTATCGTGAATGGTACTCGCTTTCACCAGTTTGTGCTGCTCCTATATTTTACTCAGTGAAAGCCAAGACACCATGCTCCTGCAAGAGTATGGGGCAGGAAACATCTGCTTTCCTCCATTAGGGACAGACAAAGATGATTGTTTCTGTTGCCAATTGTAATGCGTCTTGTGACATCATCATTATGTGTGTATTGATGAATAAAAAACTATGTCCCGAGTTACAAAATTCTACGAAGCAATTCGTTAATTAGTTATGTGAGGTAAAAGGTAGTCTTCTAACAGAAACAACGCCATGGATCGTGTTACATGAAGGGGTAGGATTAAACATGGAATACAGACAAAGGAGATACTGATAGGCTAAAGACGCAGCGTTTGAGAAGACACGCCACACCATGCGATGCCGCAAAGGTCTCGACTTTCATTGCACACACTGTGGAAGACGCTTCTCTACCTGGATTGGTCTTACGAGTCACATTCGTTACCGTCATGGACTGTAGTTGCATACCTTTTATCCAAGGCACAATTACTATCGTCTGAGAAGACGGAAAGAGCCAATGATGAGGAACAGATACAGCTGTCAGTGATGAAGTGAGACTTCACTAAACTACTCAGCTTTTTATGACATGTAATTATCAGTTCCCCTTTTACTGCCTTTCCTTTCCTAACAGTAAGTCAAGTATCCATTTACGATAGCAGATTAGTATCAATTTCGTTTCCCGTTGCTGGATAAGCTGTAGTGGTCAGCAACCTAAATCTGACTGATAGCTTCAGGGTCAGCGCACCAGAGTCACCAAAACCTTTCCACGTGGTGGTCTTGGATAACAGGCTGCAACAGAGCAGACTGGCTAAGGAGAAGGAATCGAAGAGGTAGGCTAACCTGATACCCAAAAATGTCGTGTTGAAATCAGATGAGTCGGACCGAAAGGTGCAAATACATATAGCGCAGTGAAGCTGTAAACTACAACACAATACATTCCGATCTCATGACAACATCCTACTATTTGCAAAGACCTTTTCAGGATTTGGTATCAGGTTTGAGAACACACGACAAATTAGAAGATATCCCTCTTATTTCTTGAAGTAAAGTTCGTCTTTTTGTTTGTAATATAGAACACAACGAAAGTACAACAAGAAAGGTTCAGACTTTCATCAAGGTGGGCCTGTGTCGAAATCAGTTCCGGTGGCCATCTTCACAGCGACGTCGGCTGCAATGGATCTAGACTTTCATCTATCGTTTTCTGTGACAATACAAGCTATTTCCTGTCCATTGTTTGCTGTTATCCTCTCTTATAGCCTTGTTTACCACTAGCACATACGCCTTTCACCTATCATTCCAGTATTGTTTTCAGATAGGTGTTATGTTTTTTTAATATGACCAAAATATCTTAACTGCCAGACTCTGATTTCGTAAATGAATACTATTTAAGGCCCTAATTTTTGCAAGACTTATTTTTTGGCTTTCTTTTCTTTTCAGGAGACCACCAAGTTCTTCCATTATCTACATTTCAAAGGCATCAATTCTTTTCTCCAATCGTTTGTTAACTGTTCATACTTCTGCTGCGCACAGTAAAGGCGAGTATGTTGTTGTCCATCGTAATCGATGAGGACCACTTTGTCAACATTCACTGTTCGCATGAGTTCAAAGATGGCCAAATAAGCCAATCTGAGCCTTGAATTGTCTGTTACACTTTATACAGGGACATAAGACACCTCCATCCACCGAGGTTGGACAAGGGTTGATGTGACTTGACTTGTGGACCGATCGTCTCTGGATCTATTCTTGATGCCTCATGTTTCTGAACACCCTCAACAATAGTGCTGCGCCAGTATGTGCGATTGGTGGCGATCGTGGTTAATACCGGACTGGATACGTGATATCTTAAGTGTATCCTTGTACCTTTTCCTCTGCCCACTGTTTGCTCTCGTCCCATTTTGGAGTTCACCATAGAGCAGCTCTTTTGGTAGACGTTGATCCGACATGCGTAACACATGGTCAGTCCATCTCAAATGTGCTGCACATATCATGTGACGTATACTGGACATACCCGATGGCACTAACCCATCTGCATTTGGCACCATGTCCTGCCATCCAACTCTCACCAGTTTCTACGTGGAAGTGGTTTAATTTTCTCGCATGGAGACTTAAGACGGTCCATGTCTCACATGTATATAAGAGGGTAGATAGAACAATTGCATGTTGGACCTTTATTTTTGTTTGAGTCCTGATCCCTCGCCTATCCCACACCTTAGTCCACCAAATGCCTCATCTGCCCTAGCTATTCTTGTATTCACCTCATCATCTATGTGAATAACTTGGGTTAAAGTACTGTCAAGGTACGTGAATTTTTTAAACAGTGGCCGTGTACCTTGATCGAAGGCTCTGAATAGGCAATATCTGGAGTCGGTTGATTTAGAACCTCTGTACTTGTAATAGAGATGGTGATGCCGACGTTTTTACAAGCTATGGCAAACCAATCCATACATTCCTAAATGTCAACCTCCGAATTGGAATTCAAGACATAGTCCTCCGCATACAGAAAATCCCGTATGGTAACCTTTTTGGATTTTGGTTTTGGCCTTGAACTTTCTCAGACTGAATAGCCCGCCGCCAGTGCGGTAATGAAGCCCAACTTCGACGTCACATTCGCTGTAGGCATTCCACAGCATGGCAGAAAACATCAGACTGAAAAGAGCCAGGGCCAGCACACATCCATGCTTCACACCGTTAGTAACACTAAAGGGGGCAGAGTAATTTTCCTGATCAATAACTTGGGCCCGCATGCCATCATGAAATTGTCGCAACGTTGCAACGAATGTTGCCGGGCACCCAAACTTGGCCAAAACTCTTCACAGACCGTTACGATTGACAGTAGCAAATGCGTTAGTGGTGTCCACAAACGTCGTATATACGTTCTGTTCTTGACACTTCTCTTGGATCAGTAAAGATAATATCGATGGTCCAAAATAAGTCTTAACAGCAAATATCTGCGGCCTAACGACAATTCAAACTACTTGGGCGTCACATTTGATCGACGCATGACATGGAAAAATCAGATCGAGAGAAACCGAATGAGAGACAGATAAAGAATGGCAATCATGAGGAAACTTGCTGGCACAAGCTGGGGAGCAGACGAAAGTATACTAAAGAAACTGTACACTGGAAGAGTGAGACCAGTTCTCGAGTATAGCATTGCGGCATGGGCAATAGCAGCAAAGGCGAACTTTGATAAAATTAGCAAACTTCAAAACCAAGCCATGAGAGTTATAACAGAAGGCATGAAGTCAACGCCAATTGTAGAACTTCAAAAGATTACAAATCTGCAATCCATGACTGACAGAAGAGACTGCAGAGCCCAGCAGTAAGCAGAGAAACTCAGAAGACTGACAGACCCTCCAATGCAACAGAGACTAAAAATAGACTTGGAAAAAAGAAACTAAAGCGGAAAAACTTTGCAGAAATAGCCAAAGCAAAGATGAGCAAAGACCCTATGAACACCATAAGAACACCAAAGCCCATTCCTACTGTACGCAAACCCACATGGAAGCAGCATATCATTCCGGAAGTGGTAGAAAATATACCAGGTATTGGAAACAAGAACAGCCAGACTGAACAAGAAAGGAGAGACATAACCCTGAGGTACATAGCGGAAAACTACCCAAGCATGGACTGGACCCATGCATACACCGACGGTTCTGTAACAAACACAACACAGAATGGAGGGGGGGGGGTATTCCCGAGCCTACCAAATGGTAGAAAAATAACACTGTCAGTGGCAACTGGAAAATTCTCAAGCAATTTCAGAGCAGAGGCAGAGGCATTAAAGGCTGCAGTAAAAGCAATGCTGACAGGCGAAAGCAATGAAAGCCAGATAGTTCTGTTTACAGATACCCTGGCGTGGTTACAGCACTAAAAAGCTAGAAAAATACTGAACTTAATGATTTAAGAGTAGGACTCTGTCAACTATGCCAGCAGTCCGCACCAAAAAGAGTAGTGGTACAGTGGGTTCCATCCCACTATAACATCCAAGGCAACGAGGAGGCAGACAGACTGGCAAAAGAAGGTGCAAGACTACCGCAACCATATTCTAGTGTGACCTACGAAGAGTCCAAAAGGTTTATTAGGGCCAGATACATGGCCAAATGGGAAACAGAACATACTGGCTACACAAAAAAGGATGCCTACTACCAGCTGAACAGAAGAGAGCAGGTCGTGGTCTTCAGACTCCGCACATCCACAACAGACTGAGGTACCATCTATTCAATAAACCGAAGATAGGTGGCACGGACGAGTGCACCTGTGGTACAGGGAAAATGATCGCTGAACATCTGCTGCAAAATTGCCCGACATACGAGGACCAGAGAAGCACATGTGGCCCTCACCAGTGGCAACACTTGACAAGCTCTATGGCAGTGTTGACAGCTTCAGGATGACAGCTGCTTTCTTCGAACAAATTAAAGTTGACGTCGGACAGCGTACGAAGAAGAAGAAGAAGATATCGATGGTCCCACAGTTCTCCCTAAAGCCACATTGAGTCTCGGGTAGTAACCCCTGCTCCAGGTGAAGATTTAATCTGTGTAGAATTTTTTTGCAAGCACTTTTCCTCCTACGCACAGCAAAGATATCCCTCTGTGGTTATCACATATTTGTTTACTACCTTTACGCTTGTGTAAATGAACAATGGAAGCGTCTTTGAATTCTTGTGAGATGCTCTTTTTCTTCCAGATCTTACAAAACAGTACACTTCTCAGCCATTTTTTGACCCCCAGCTATATAGATTTCTGCTGAGATGGCGTCAGTTCCCGAAGCTGTGTCTTTGCGAGGAGGTAAATCGTGGCCCTAGTTTCCGGCTTGGTCGGAGGATCATCCATGCTCTCATTTATTTCTATTTGCAGTAGATGATCAATTGTCTCTTCATTAACAGTAGAAAGTCTATTAAGGACCTAAGGAAAATATTCGGTCCATATTCTCTTTTGCCTTCTATCACCCAGTTGTGCATAGGATCTTTAACCAACCCTATCATTTGTTGTTACTTTCATAATCTAGTCCACTGCCAGTATGAACAGGAAAGACGACAGTAGGCAACCCTGTCGTGCCCCTGATTTAATTTTGAATAGCTCTGTGAGTTGTCCTTCGTGTATAACTCTACATTGCATTATTTCATACGTCTGTCCAATTATGTTTGTGAACTTTTGAGCAATTCCATAGTGCCTCAGTAGTTTCCAGAGTATATCTCTGTCCAAACTGTCAAAAAAATACTTTTCATAATCAACGAAATTGATATACAAACTCGAATTCAATTTCAATTATTGCTCTACAATTATCCGCACTTTTACTATCTGATCAATGCATGGTCTATTCTGTCTGAAGCCCGCCTGCACATCCCTTATCTTGTTATCCACTGCCTTTTCCAACCTTTCTAGTTTTACTCTATTTAACACCTTTCCCGGCACTGATAATAACATTATTCCTCTATGGTTTTTGCATTCCTGTAAATCTCCCTTCTTAGGCAATTTCACCAGGTAGCCCTCTCTCCAATCTTTTGGTAAGCTTTCTTGCTCCCAGATGGTGCCAATCAAGCTGTGGAACGTGTTAGTAGATGTTTCAACATCTGTTTTTATGGCTTCCGGTGGCATCCCATCAGCTCCTGCTGCTTTTCCGTTCCTTAGAAACTCTATTGCCCTTCTAATCTCTTCTTTACTTGGATTATCATAGTTCTTCAGCAGTTTTTCCTCTGCTGGTGGGATTTCTGGTGTGTTTTCTGGTGCTGGTCTGTTCAAAAGCTCTTCAAAGTATTATATCTATCTTTTTTCTGGTCTTCAAGGCTAGTTATCTTTTCATCAAGTTAATTTTTTTATTGGTCTACCTTGTTGTTAATTCTTTCCCGTTAATTTCTTGGTATCCTCATAGAGACCTTTTCTATTTCCCTTTCCTGCAGCCTCTTCCGCTTCCTCAGTCAGACCATTAATGTAACGTCTTTTGTCTGTCTTGATGTTCTTTTTAACCTCCTCGTTGCTCTATACATACTCTTTCTGTGCTGTGCTTTTTGCGGCTCTCGTTTTATTATTTAGTAAGGCCATTTTCTTATTTCACCTCTTCTCGATCTTAGTGATTGTTTCTGCTGTTATTCATTTTTTTGGCTGCCATTTCTTAATTCCTAGCACTTCCTCGCGTGCAGTTTTCCATGTACTTTGTACTTGTTCCCATTTTATTCTCAATACTGGCCCCATTGCTTGATATTTATTCATTTGGGCATCCGCTGATAGCATTAGGACCACTCCCCCTGTGTGTGGTGCGTCTTTCTCTTCATCATGTCATAACTATATCACAGTCTCCCCTGTTGCCAATAGAACCTTTCCTGACTGAGTTCATCTAATCTCACTCAGCCCAAGAATACTAATGCCATATCGCTTCCGCTCTTTTGAAATCTGCGCTATCTTGCCCTCCTCCCACATCGTTCTAACATTCCAGGTGCCGAGTCTGGAGGGCTATCTTGACAAAACGAAAGTAGTCAGCAGTCCAGCTTCATTTCGGGTTGTTGTTTGTAACAATTGTTTTTTGACGAGGTTGGGTAGCTGACCCTACGATTAACCTTTCTCCGTTCTCATCCGGGATAGGACCGGCCAAAGGCGGAGATTTGGCCAATCTTACCAGAAGCTCATCTTTCTCACTGATTACAGAATTGCCATCTTCAGTTAGGAGCGGGGCCAGATCTCATCTATACGGACCGTAGACAGCTTTCAGAGCACTGTAACAATTCATCATGTCATGCATGTTAGCAAACGTCTGAATCTCATAAGCCTTCTGACTGAGCCACGTATCTTGCATATTACGGAGCTGTCGCTGTACAGTCGCTCGAGCTATTGTGAAATCATTATTTTTCGCCACAGATTGAGGATCGTTAGTGTATATACGGTGGGTGCGGTGCTTCTTGTCTAGCAGGAGCTTGATCAATTCACAGTTCTCAACGAACAATCTTTATTGTTGCGTTTGGAGACACCGAGAGCATCAACGGCAGTAGATTGAACCGTTTCGATAAAGGTGGCTTAATTGGATTCTATGTCAGTCATAGCATTGTCCATTTAATTTAGCTGATCTGTCAGAGTTTGAGTAAATGATTGTCGTTCACAGTTATCTCTGAGACCGGAGATGTTGAGATGTTTTGAGGTTGAGACGTTTTGAGGTTATAGTGTTTTGTGGGCACCTAGGAGCTTGGATACCAAGGTTCATTTTAGAAACCACCAGCCTGGGGTCCGTCCAGCATTGGTTCAGCGTCGATTAATGTCATCAAATCATGGCAGAACCTTTCTATGGTGTCTTCCAAGGGTTTTACATTCTCTGACCACAACAAATAATAAGGCGTCGATGCTCTTCCACGGTAAAAGACGACAATGAGGTGGCAATGTCGTATTCTATATTGCATCTGTGCAAACTGCTCGATTGTACATTTCTCTGATATTGCCTGTTTCTGCCGCAGTCTGGATATTTTCACTGAGGTGCAACCAGTACTCATTTGCACAGTGGTGAGCTGTTTGCTGAACTTGGCTCCTCTCGGATTTTAGGGATTGCAGAGTAACTGCATTTGGAAGGCATTTGTACTTAAGAAGAGCAGTGCGATTTGCTTCGATTCTGGGTATCATATCATATTTTCTGGCTTCAAACCAATCATTGGATTTTGCAGTGCTTATTCTAAAAATAGCAAGTACAGTGCTGTGGATGTTGGATCAAAGTTGTTTCCAGGTTGATCTGACATTTTGCTCGTGTCGATGCGTGGTTTACCTTAGTGTCTGGTGTGATACAACTTTCTTGGTTGCAATTTGATTTTAAATCGAACCAGTGCATGGTCTGTGTCACAGTCTGCTCTATGGTAGGCGCGCGCGAGGTAAACAGATTTGAGAAGAGACATTCTCACAAGAATCAGATCAAGCTGATGTCAGTGCTGGATCGTTGGTGCGTCCATGAGACCTTATGTTGGGGCTTGGTCTGAAAATAGGAGTTGGTCACAAAGATTCCATGGTAGACACAGAGCCCATGGTAGACACATAGCCCATGGTAGACACAGAGCTCACGGTAGACACAGAGCCCATGGTAGACACAGTGCCCATGGTAGACACAGAGCCCATGGTAGACACAGAGCCCATTGTAGACACAGAGCCTATGGTAGACACAGAGCCCATGGTAGACACAGAGCCCATGGTAGACACAGAGCCCATGGTAGACACAGAGACCATGGTAGACACAGAGCCCATGGTAGACAGAGAACTCTAAAAGCCGTTGCCAATTTTCATTAACCTTGCCGACCCCAAAGTTGCCAAGACATAAAGACCACGAATCGTGATCAGCACCCACTCTATCATTGAAGTCGCCGAGTAGAACAAGTTGTTCCTGACTCGGTATGTTTCTAATGACTGCTGATAGATTCTCATAAAAAGCGTCATTGGCTTCAGCTGTTTAGCACAAGGTAGGAGCATATGCACTGACAAGGGTGACGGAACCGACAGTACTATAGAGGTTTTATTTTTGCATGCATAGTCCGCGTATTGTGCTTCTTCTCAATTACGTGTCACTTTGACTCTATCCACTGTACTTGTACACTTCAGCACATACAGCACATATTCCTTTTATCATTCGTAAATAACCTACACTCTGTAGTCTTTTTCTCTTTTTTCATCCTTTCCTTATTTTTCCTTTTTTCCTTCTTTTTTCTGTCATCTTATTTGGAAGCGTTAGTGCGCCCTGTTTAGTCACACGAATCATCATGCACTGCGTCCAGGTGTCTTCATGTACAGGTCTGCCGTATTGGTGTAAGAATTGAGCATATCACGTATGTGCCTTTCATTTAACCAGTGTGGGTGTGATCTAGAGCCAGGGGAGATTCGTTACGAGTACTCACAACATAATAAAACCAGTCGGACGCTGTTTATGGTAACCGTCGCTGAACTTGGGTGATTTCACGTGAAACTAGGGTTTGAACCACTGATACAAGTTTAACAGAGCACAGCTCTCCTACGAACCTATTGTCCCTTTTAAGAAAACCCTACAAATACGCTATTCACTTAATTCCGGTACAAATAGAATAGTTCCGATCAACAATTGAAACTGTAGAAGCTGCAAGCACCAATTTCAAACGGTGGAGCACCAACGGTTATCATGCGATGGGACAGCTCTGCCTGACCACAACCACAACAAGAGATGAGACAGCTCTTCCTGACCCCCACTAATACAAGAGAAGAGACAGCTCTTCCTGACCACCACCACAACAAGAGATGAGACAGATCTTCCAAACTACCACAACCACGACAAGAGAAGAGACAGCTCTTCCTGACCACCACTACCACAAGAGATGAGACAGCTCTTCCTGATCACCACCAATACAAGAGATGAAACAGCTCTTCCAAACTACCACAACCACGACAAGAGATGAGACAGCTCTTCCTGACCACCACTACCACAAGAGATGAGACAGCTCTTCCTGATCACCACCAATACAAGAGATGAAACAGCTCTTCGAGACCACCACAAGAGATGAGACAGCTATCCCAGACCACCACCACTACAAGAGATGAGACAGCTCTTCCTGATCACCACTACCACTTACAATATATGAGACAGCTCTGCAGGACTACTACCACTAAAAGAGATGAGACAGCTCTCCCAGACCACCACCACCACAAGATATGAGGCAGCTCTTCCAGACTAATACCACTACAAGAGATGAGACAGCTCTCCCAGACCGCCACCACTACAAAAGATGAGACAGCTCTCCCAGACTACCACCACTACAAGAAATGAGACAGCTCTCCCAGACCACCCCCACTACAAGAGATGAGACAGCTCTCGCAGACCACTACCACGACAAGAGAAGAGACAGCTCTCCAAGACTTCCAACACTACAGGAGATGAGACAGCTCTCCCAGACCACCACCACTACAAGAGATGAGACATCTCTTCCTGACAACCACAACCACTACAAGAGATGAGACAGCTCTCCCAGACTACAACCTCTACAAGAGATGAGACAGCTCTCCCAGACCACCACCACTACAAGAGATGAGACAGCTCTTCCTGAGCACCACCACCACTACAAGAGATAAGACAGCTCTTTCAGACCACCACCACCACTACAAAAGATGATACAGCTTTTCCTGACCACTACCACCACTACAGAAGATGAAGCAGCTATTCCTGACCACCGCTACAAGAGATGAAACAGCTCTTTCAGACCACCACCAGCACTACTGCAAAAGATGAGACAGCTCTTCCTGACCACCACTACTACAAGAGAAGAGAATGCTCTCCCAGACCACCACCACCACTACTACAAGAGATGAGACAGTTTTTCCTGTCCACCACTACTACAAGAGACGAGACAGCCCTCCCAGACCACCACAACTACAAGAGATGAGACTTCTCTTCCTGAGCAACACCACCACTACAAGAGATGAGACAGCTCTCCCAGACCACCACCACTACAAGAGATGAGACAGCTCTCCTAGACCACCACCACTACAAGAGATGAGACAGCTCTCCCAGACCACCACCACTACAAGAGATGAGACAGCTCTCCCAGACAACCACCACTACAAGATATGTGACAGCTATTCCAGACCACCACCACCTACAAGAGATGAGACTTCTCTTCCTGACCACCACCACCACTACAAGAGATGAAACAGCTCTTCCAGACCACCACCACTACAAGAGATGAGACAGCTCATCCAGACCACTATCACTACAACAGATGAGACAGCTCTTTCTGACATCCACCACTACAAGAGATGAGACAGCTCTTCCAGACCCCCACCACAACAAGAGTTGAGACCGCTCTTCCTGACCACCACCACTATAAGAGATGAGACAGCTCTTACAGACCACCACAACCATCTACAAGATATGAAACAGCTCTTCCAGACCACCACCATTACCACTAAAAGAGATGAGACAGCTCTTCAAGATCACCACCACCACCACCTACAAGAGATGAGACAGCTCTTTCTGACCACTACCACTACAAGATATGAGACAGCCCTTCCTGACCACTACCACTACAAGATATGAGACAGCTCTTCCTGACCACCACTACAAGATATGAGACAGCTTTTCCTGACCACCACTACAAGATATGAGACAGCTCTTCCTGACCACCACTACAAGATATGAGACAGCTCTTCCAGACCACCACCACCACTACAAGAGATGAGACAGATCTTCCTAACCACCACCACCACCATAATAGATGAGACAGCTCTCCCATACCACACCACTACAAAAGAAGAGACAGCTTTTCCAGACCACCACCACCACTACAAGAGATGAAACAGCTCTTCCAGACCACCACCACCACCACTACTACAAGAGATGAGACAGTTCTTCCTGTCCACAACTACTACAAGAGATAAGACAGCTCTCCCAGACCACCACCACTACAAGGGATGAAACAGCTCTTCCTGAGCAACAACACCACTACAAGAGATGAAACAGCTCTTCCTGACCATCACTACTATGAGAGATGAGACAGCTCTTCCAGACCACCACCACCACCTACAAGATATGAGACAGCTCTTCCAGACCACCACCACTACAAGAGAAGAGACAGCTCTCCCAGTCCACCACCACTTCAAGAGATGAGAAAGCTGTCCCAGACCACTACCACTACAAGAGATGAGACAGCTCTCCCAGACTACCACCACTTCAAGAGATGAGAAAGCTGTCCCAGACAACCACCATTACAAGAGATGAGACAGTTCTCCCAGATCACCACCACTACAAGAGATGAGACAGCTCTTCCTGACCACCACTACGAAATATAAGACAGCTCTTCCAGACCACCACCACCACTACAAGAGATGAGACAGCTCATCCTGACCAGAACCACCACTGCAAGAGAAGAGACAGCTCTTCCAGACCACCGCCATCACCTACACGATATGAGACAGCTCGTCCTGACCACCACCACTACAAGAGATGAGACCACTCTCCCAGACCACCACCACTACAAGAGATGAGACAGCTTTTCCAGACCACATCCATAACCTATAAGAGATGAAACAGCTCTTCTAGACCACCACCACTACCACCTACAAAACATGAGACAGCTCTTCCAGACCACTACCATAACCTACAAGAGATGAAACAGCTCTTCCTGACCACATCACAACTACGAGAGATGAGACGGCTCTTCCAGACCACCACCACCACCACTACAAGATATGAGACATCCCTTCCTGACCAGCACCACCACCTACAAGATATGACACAGCTTTTCCAGACCACCACCACCACTACAACAGATGAGACAGCTCTTCCTAACCACCACCACCATAATAAGAGATGAGACAGCTCTTCCAGACCACCACCACCACTACAAGAAATGAGACATATCTTCCTAACCACCACCACCATAATAAGAGATGAGACAGCTCTTCCAGACCACCACCACCACTAAAAGAGATAAAACAGCTCTTCCAGACCACCACCACCACTACAGAAGATGAGACAGCTCTTCCTAAGCACCTCCACCACTACAAGAGATGAAACAGCTTTTCCAGAACACCACCACTACAAGAGATGAGACAGCTTTTCCTGAATACCACCACTACAAGAGATGAGAAAGCTTTTCCAGACCACCACCATCACTACTACAAGAGATGAGACAGCTCTTTCTGACCACCACCACCACCACTACAAGAGATGCAACAGCTCTTCCAGACCACCACCACCACCACTACAAGAGATGAGACAGCTTTTCCTGATCACCACCACCACTACAAGAGATGAAAGAGCTCTTCCAGACCACCACTACCAACACTACAAGAAATGAGACAGCTCTTTTAGACCACCACCACCACTATAAGAGATGAGACAGCTCTTCCAGACCACCACCACCATTACAAGAGATGAAACAGCTCTTCCTGACCACCACTACAAGAGATAAAACAGTTCTTCCAGACCACTACCACCACCACTACAAGAGGCGAAACAGCTCTTCCTGACCACCACCACCACTACAAGAGATGAAACAGCTCTTCGTGACCACCAACACCACTAAAAGATATGAGACAGCTCTCCCAGACCACCACCACTACAAGAGATGAGACAGCTTATCCTGACCACCACCACCACTACAAGAGATGAGACAGCTTTTCCAGACCACCACCACCACTACAAGAGATGAAATAGCTCTTCCAGACCACCACCGCCACTACTACAAGAGATGAGACAGTTCTTCCTGTCCACCACCACTACAAGAGGCGAGACAGCTCTTCCAGACCACCACCACCACCTAAAAGATATGAGACAGCTCTTCCATACCACCTCCACCACCTACAAGAAATAAGACAGCTCTTTCTGACCACCACCACTACAAGAGATAAGACAGCTCTCCCAGACCACCACCACTACAAGAGAAGAGACAGCTTTTCCAGACCATAACCACATACAAGATATGAAATAGCTCTTCCAGACCACCACCACCACCACTACAAGAGATGAGAAAGCTCTCCCAGACCACTACCACTACAAGAGATGAGACAGCTCTCCCAGACCACCACCACTACAAGAGATAAGACATCTCTTCCAGACCACAGCCACCACTACAAAAGAAGAGACAGCTCATTCTGACCACCACCACCACTACAAAAGATGAGACAGCTCTTCGTGACCACCAACAACACTACAAGATATGAGACAGCTCTCCCAGACCACAACCACTACAAGAGTTGAGACAGCTCTTCCTGACCACCACCACCACTACAAGAGATGAGACAGCTTTTCCAGACCACCACCAGCACTACAAGAAATGAAACAGCTCTTCCAGACCACCACCACCAGCAACACTACAAGAGATGAGAAAGCTCTCCCAGACCACTACCACTACAAGAGATGAGACAGCTCTCCTAGACCACTACCACTACAAGAGATGAGACAGCTCTCCCAGACCACCACAACTATAAGAGATGAGACAGCTCTTTCAGACCACCACAACCACCTACAAGATATGAAACAGCTCTTCCAGATCACCACCACTACAAGAGATGAGACGTGTCTTCCTGAGCACCACCAGCACTACACGATATGACAGCTTTTCCTGACCACCACCACTACAAGAGATGAGACAGCTCTTCCAGGCCACCACCATAACCTACAAGAGATGAAACAGCTCTTCAAGACCACCACCACTACCACCTACAAGACATGAGACAGCTCTTCTAGACCACCACCATAACCTACAAAAGATGAAACAGCTCTTTCTGACCACCACCACTACAAGAGATGAGACATCCCTTCCTGACCACCACCACCACCACTATAAGAGATGAGACAGCACTTCCAGACCACCACAACCACCTACAAGATATGAAATAGCTTTTCCAGACCACCACCACCACCACTACAACAGATGAGACAGCTCTTCCTGACCACTACCACTACAACATTTGAGACAGCTCTTCCAGACCACCACCACCACTACAAGATATGAGACAGCTCTTCCTGACCACCACTACAAGATATGAGACAGCTCTTCCAGACCACCACCACCACCACCACTACAAGAGATGAAACAGCCTTTCAAGACTACCACCACCACCACTACAAGAAATGAGACAGCTCTTCCAGACCACCACCACCACTATAAGAGATGAGACAGCTTTTCCTGACCACTACCACCAAAACAAGAGATGAAACAGCTCTTCCTGACCACCACTACGAGAGATGAAACAGCTCTTCCAGACCACCACCAGCACTACTACAAGAGATGATATAGCTCTTCCTGACCACCACTACAAGATATGAGACAGCTTTTCCTGACCACCACTACAAAATATGAGACAGCTCTTCCTGACCACCACTACAAGATATGAGACAGATCATCCTGACCACCACCATCACTATAAGAGATGAGACAGCTCTTCCAGACCACCACCACCACTACAAGAGATAAAAAAGCTTTTCCAGACCGCCACTATCACCACTACAAGAGATGAGACAGCTCTTCCTGATCACCACCAATACAAGAGATGAGACAGCTTTTCCTGACCACCACCACCACCACTACAAGATATGAGACAGCTTTTCCTGAGCACCACCACCACTACAAGAGATGCAACAGCTCTTCCTGACCACCACCACCACTACAAGAGATGAGACAGCTCTTTCTGACCACCACCACCACCACTACAAGATATGAGACAGCTCTTCCAGACCACCACCACCACTACAAGAGATAACAAAGCTCTTCCAGACCACCACTATCACCACTACAAGAGATGAGACAGCTCTTCCTGAGCAACACCACCACTACAAGAGATGAAACAGCTCTTCCAGACCACTACCACCACCACTACAAGAGATGAAACAGCTCTTCCAGACCACTACCACCAGCACTACAAGAGATGAGACAGCTCTCTCAGACCACCACCACTACAAGAGATGAGACAGCTTTTCCAGACCACCACCACCACTACAAGAGAAGAGACACCTCTTCCTGACCACCACCACAACCTACAAGATATGAGACAGCTCTTCCAGACCACCACCACCACTTGAAGAGATGAGACCACTCTCCCAGACCATCACCACTACAAGAGATGAGACAGCTCTTTCAGACAAACACAAGCACCTACGAGATATGAAACAGCTCTTCCAGATCACCACAACCACTACTACAAGAGATGAGACAGTTCTTCCTATCCACCACTACTACAAGAGATTAGACAGCTCTCCCAGACCACCACCACTACAAGAGATGAGACGTCTCTTCTTGACCACCACCACCACTACAAGATATGAGACAGCTTTTCCTGACCCCCACCACTACAAGAGATAAGACAGCTCTTCCAGACCACCACCACATTCAAGATATGAGACAGCTCTTCCTGACCACATCACAACTACGAGAGATGAGATGGCTCGTCTAGTCCACCACCACCACCACTACAAGATATGAGACATCCCTTCCTGACCACCACCACCACCACTATAAGAGATGAGACAGCTCTTCCAGACCACCACAACCACCTACAAGATATGACACAGCTTTCCCAGACAACCACCACCACCACTACTACAACAGATGAGACAGCTCTTCCTGACCACTACCACTACAAGAGATGAGACAGCTCTTCCAGATCACCACCACCACCACTACAAGATATGAGACAGCTCTTCCTGACCACCACTACAATATATGAGATAGCTCTTCCAGACCACCACCACCCCTACAAGAGATGAGACAGATCTTCCTAACCGCCACCACCACTATAAGAGATGAGACAGCTCTTCCTGAGCACCACCACCACTACAAGAGATGAAACAGCTCTTCCAGACCACTACCACCACCAATACAAGAGATAAAGCAGCTCTTCCAGACCACAACCACCACCACTACAAGAGATGAGACAGCTCTCCCAGACCACCACCACTACAAGAGATGAAACAGCTCTTCCAGACCACCACCACCATTACTACAAGAGAGGAGACAGTTCTACCTGTCCACCACTACTACAAGAGATTAGACAGCTCTTCCAGACCACCACCACCTACACGATATGAGACAGCTCTCCAGACCACCACTACTACAAGAGATGAAACAGCTCTTCCTGACCATCACTACTTTAAGAGATGAGACAGCTCTTCCAGACAACCACCACCACCTACACGATATGAGACAGCTCTCCAGACCACCACTACTACAAGAGATGATACAGCTTTTCCAGACCACCACAACCACATACAAGATATGAAACAGCTCTTCCAGACCACCACCACCAACACTACAAGAGATAAGACAGCTTTTCCTGAGCACCACCACCACTACAAGAGATGAAACACCTCTTCCTGACCACCACCACCACTACAAGAGATGAGACAGCTCTTCCAGACCACCACCACCACTACAAGAGATAAAAAAGCTCTTCCAGACCACTACTATCACCACTACAAGAGATGAGACAGCTCTTCCTAAGCACCACCACCACTACAAGAGATGAAACAGCTCTTCCAGACCACTACCACCACCACTACAAGAGATGAGACAGCTCTCCCAGACCACCACCACTACAAGAGAAGACAGCTTTTCCAGACCACCACCACCACCACTACAAGAGATGAAACAGCTCTTCCAGACCACCACAACCACTACTACAAGAGATGAGACAGTTCTTCCTATCCACCACTACTACAAGAGATTAGACAGCTCTCCCAGACCACCACCACTACAAGAGATGAAACAGCTCTTCCTGACCATCACTACTATAAGAGATGAGACAGCTCTTCCAGACCACCATCACCACCTACAAGATATGAGACAGCTCTTCCAGACCACCAAAACTACAAGAGATGAGACAGCTCTCACAGACCACCACCACTACAAAAGATAAGACAGCTCTCCCAGACCACCACCACTACAAGAGATGAGACAGCTTTTCCAGCCACCACAACCACATACAAGATATGAAACAGCTCTTCCAGACCAACACCACCACCACTTCAAGTGATGAGAAAGCTCTCCCAGACCACTACCACTACAAGAGATGAGACAGCTCTCCTAGACCACCACCACTACAAGAAATGAGACAGCTCTCCTAGAGCACCACCACTACAAGAGATGAGACAGCTCTCCCAAACCACCACCACTACAAGAGATGAGACAGCTCTCCCAGACCACCACCACTACAAGAGAAAACAGCTTTTCCAGACCACCACCACCACTACAAGAGATGAAACAGCTCTTCCTGACCATCACTACTATAAGAGATGAGACAGCTCTTCCAGACCACCACCACCACCTACAAGATATGAGACAGCTCTTCCAGACCACCACCACTACAAAAGATAAGACAGCTCTCCCAGACCACCACCACTACAAGATATGAAACAGCTCTTCCAGACCAACACCACCACCACTACAAGAGATGAGACAGCTTTCCCAGACCACCATCACTACAAGAGATGAGACAGCTCTCCTAGATCACCACCACTGCAAGAGATGAGACAGCTCTCCCAAACCACCACCACTACAAGAGTTGAGACATTTCTTCCAGATCACCACCACTACAAGATATGAGACAGCTCTTCCTGACCACCACCAATACAAGGGATGAGACATCTCTTACTGACAGCCACCACCACTGCAAGAGATGAGACAGCTCTTTCTTATCACCACTACAAAATGTGAGACAGCTCTTCCAGACCACCACCACCACTACAAGAGATGAGACAGCTCATCCTGAACAGAACCACCACTACAAGAGAAGAGACACCTCTTCCTGACCACCACCACAACCTACAAGATATGAGACAGCTCTTCCAGACCACCACCACCACTTCAAGAGGTGAGACCACTCTCCCAGACCATCACCACTACAAGAGATGAGACAGCTCTTTCAGACCACCACAAGCACCTACGAGATATGAAACAGCTCTTCCAGATCACCACCACCGCCACCACTACAAGAGATGAGACGTCTCTTCTTGACCACCACCACCACTACAAGATATGAGACAGCTTTTCCTGACCCCCACCACTACAAGAGATGAGACAGCTCTTCCAGACCACCACCATAACCTGTAAGAGATGAAACAGCTCTTCCAGACCCACAACTACCACCTACAAAACATGAGACAGCTCTTCCAGTCCACCACCATAACATACAAGAGATGAAACAGCTCCTTCTGACCACCACCGCTACAAGAGATGAGACAGCTCTTCCAGACCACCACCACATTCAAGATATGAGACAGCTCTTCTTGACCACATCAAAACTACGAGAGATGAGATGGCTCTTCCTGACCACCACCACCACCACTATAAGAGATGAGACAGCTCTTCCAGACCACCACAACCACCTACAAGATATGAGACATCCCTTCCTGACCACCACCACCACCACTATAAGAGATGAGACAGCTCTTCCAGACCACCACAACCACCTACAAGATATGACACAGCTTTTCCAGACCACCACCACCACCACTACTACAACAGATGAGACAGCTCTTCCTGACCACTACCACTACAAGAGATGAGACAGCTCTTCCAGACCACTACCACCACCACTACAAGAGATGAGACAGCTCTCCCAGACCACCACCACTACAAGAGATGAAACAGCTCTTCCTGACCATCACTACTTTAAGAGATGAGACAGCTCTTCCAGACCACCACCACCACCTACACGATATGAGACAGCTCTCCAGACCACCACTACTACAAGAGATGAGACAGCTCTCCCAGACCACCACTACTACAAGAGATAAGACAGCTCTCCCAGACCACCACCACTACAAGAGATAAGACAGCTTTTCCTGAGCACAACCACCACTACAAGAGATGAAACAGCTCTTCCTGACCACCACCACCACTACAAGAGATGAGACAGCTCTTCCAGACAACCACCACCACTACAAGAGATAAAAAAGCTCTTCCATACCACTACTATCACCACTACAAGAGATGAGACAGCTCTTCCTAAGCACCACCACCACTACAAGAGATGAAACAGCTCTTCCAGACCACTACCACCACCACTACAAGAGATGAGACAGCTCTCCCAGACCACCACCACTACAAGAGAAGACAGCTTTTCCAGACCACCACCACCACTACAAGAGAAGACAGCTTTTCCAGACCACCACCACCACTACAAGAGATGAAACAGCTCTTCCAGACCACCACAACCACTACTACAAGAGATGAGACAGTTCTTCCTATCCACCACTACTACAAGAGATTAGACAGCTCTCCCAGACCACCACCACTACAAGAGATGAAACAGCTCTTCCTGACCATCACTACTATAAGAGATGAGATGGCTCTTCCTGACCACCACCACCACCACTATAAGAGATGAGACAGCTCTTCCAGACCACCACAACCACCTACAAGATATGAGACATCCCTTCCTGACCACCACCACCACCACTATAAGAGATGAGACAGCTTTTCCAGACCACCACCACCACCACTACAACAGATGAGACAGCTCTTCCTGACCACTACCACTACAACATTTGAGACAGCTCTTCCAGACCACCACCACCACTACAAGATATGAGACAGCTCTTCCTGACCACCACTACAAGATATGAGACAGCTCTTCCAGACCACCACCACCACCACCACTACAAGAGATGAAACAGCCTTTCAAGACTACCACCACCACCACTACAAGAAATGAGACAGCTCTTCCAGACCACCACCACTACTATAAGAGATGAGACAGCTTTTCCTGACCACTACCACCAAAACAAGAGATGAAACAGCTCTTCCTGACCACCACTACGAGAGATGAAACAGCTCTTCCAGACCACCACCAGCACTACTACAAGAGATGATATAGCTCTTCCTGACCACCACTACAAGATATGAGACAGCTTTTCCTGACCACCACTACAAAATATGAGACAGCTCTTCCTGACCACCACTACAAGATATGAGACAGATCATCCTGACCACCACCATCACTATAAGAGATGAGACAGCTCTTCCAGACCACCACCACCACTACAAGAGATAAAAAAGCTTTTCCAGACCGCCACTATCACCACTACAAGAGATGAGACAGCTCTTCCTGATCACCACCAATACAAGAGATGAGACAGCTTTTCCTGACCACCACCACCACCACTACAAGATATGAGACAGCTTTTCCTGAGCACCACCACCACTACAAGAGATGCAACAGCTCTTCCTGACCACCACCACCACTACAAGAGATGAGACAGCTCTTTCTGACCACCACCACCACCACTACAAGATATGAGACAGCTCTTCCAGACCACCACCACCACTACAAGAGATAACAAAGCTCTTCCAGACCACCACTATCACCACTACAAGAGATGAGACAGCTCTTCCTGAGCAACACCACCACTACAAGAGATGAAACAGCTCTTCCAGACCACTACCACCACCACTACAAGAGATGAAACAGCTCTTCCAGACCACTACCACCAGCACTACAAGAGATGAGACAGCTCTCCCAGACCACCACCACTACAAGAGATGAGACAGCTTTTCCAGACCACCACCACCACTACAAGAGAAGAGACACCTCTTCCTGACCACCACCACAACCTACAAGATATGAGACAGCTCTTCCAGACCACCACCACCACTTGAAGAGATGAGACCACTCTCCCAGACCATCACCACTACAAGAGATGAGACAGCTCTTTCAGACCACCACAAGCACCTACGAGATATGAAACAGCTCTTCCAGATCACCACAACCACTACTACAAGAGATGAGACAGTTCTTCCTATCCACCACTACTACAAGAGATTAGACAGCTCTCCCAGACCACCACCACTACAAGAGATGAGACGTCTCTTCTTGACCACCACCACCACTACAAGATATGAGACAGCTTTTCCTGACCCCCACCACTACAAGAGATAAGACAGCTCTTCCAGACCACCACCACATTCAAGATATGAGACAGCTCTTCCTGACCACATCACAACTACGAGAGATGAGATGGCTCGTCTAGTCCACCACCACCACCACTACAAGATATGAGACATCCCTTCCTGACCACCACCACCACCACTATAAGAGATGAGACAGCTCTTCCAGACCACCACAACCACCTACAAGATATGACACAGCTTTTCCAGACAACCACCACCACCACTACTACAACAGATGAGACAGCTCTTCCTGACCACTACCACTACAAGAGATGAGACAGCTCTTCCAGATCACCACCACCACCACTACAAGATATGAGACAGCTCTTCCTGACCACCACTACAATATATGAGATAGCTCTTCCAGACCACCACCACCCCTACAAGAGATGAGACAGATCTTCCTAACCGCCACCACCACTATAAGAGATGAGACAGCTCTTCCTGAGCACCACCACCACTACAAGAGATGAAACAGCTCTTCCAGACCACTACCACCACCAATACAAGAGATAAAGCAGCTCTTCCAGACCACAACCACCACCACTACAAGAGATGAGACAGCTCTCCCAGACCACCACCACTACAAGAGATGAAACAGCTCTTCCAGACCACCACCACCATTACTACAAGAGAGGAGACAGTTCTACCTGTCCACCACTACTACAAGAGATTAGACAGCTCTTCCAGACCACCACCACCACCTACACGATATGAGACAGCTCTCCAGACCACCACTACTACAAGAGATGAAACAGCTCTTCCTGACCATCACTACTTTAAGAGATGAGACAGCTCTTCCAGACAACCACCACCACCTACACGATATGAGACAGCTCTCCAGACCACCACTACTACAAGAGATGAGACAGCTTTTCCAGACCACCACAACCACATACAAGATATGAAACAGCTCTTCCAGACCACCACCACCAACACTACAAGAGATAAGACAGCTTTTCCTGAGCACCACCACCACTACAAGAGATGAAACACCTCTTCCTGACCACCACCACCACTACAAGAGATGAGACAGCTCTTCCAGACCACCACCACCACTACAAGAGATAAAAAAGCTCTTCCAGACCACTACTATCACCACTACAAGAGATGAGACAGCTCTTCCTAAGCACCACCACCACTACAAGAGATGAAACAGCTCTTCCAGACCACTACCACCACCACTACAAGAGATGAGACAGCTCTCCCAGACCACCACCACTACAAGAGAAGACAGCTTTTCCAGACCACCACCACCACCACTACAAGAGATGAAACAGCTCTTCCAGACCACCACAACCACTACTACAAGAGATGAGACAGTTCTTCCTATCCACCACTACTACAAGAGATTAGACAGCTCTCCCAGACCACCACCACTACAAGAGATGAAACAGCTCTTCCTGACCATCACTACTATAAGAGATGAGACAGCTCTTCCAGACCACCATCACCACCTACAAGATATGAGACAGCTCTTCCAGACCACCAAAACTACAAGAGATGAGACAGCTCTCACAGACCACCACCACTACAAAAGATAAGACAGCTCTCCCAGACCACCACCACTACAAGAGATGAGACAGCTTTTCCAGCCACCACAACCACATACAAGATATGAAACAGCTCTTCCAGACCAACACCACCACCACTTCAAGTGATGAGAAAGCTCTCCCAGACCACTACCACTACAAGAGATGAGACAGCTCTCCTAGACCACCACCACTACAAGAAATGAGACAGCTCTCCTAGAGCACCACCACTACAAGAGATGAGACAGCTCTCCCAAACCACCACCACTACAAGAGATGAGACAGCTCTCCCAGACCACCACCACTACAAGAGAAAACAGCTTTTCCAGACCACCACCACCACTACAAGAGATGAAACAGCTCTTCCAGACCACTACAACCACTACTACAAGAGATGAGACAGTTCTTCCTATCCACCACTACTACAAGAGATTAGACAGCTCTCCCAGACCACCACCACTACAAGAGATGAAACAGCTCTTCCTGACCATCACTACTATAAGAGATGAGACAGCTCTTCCAGACCACCACCACCACCTACAAGATATGAGACAGCTCTTCCAGACCACCAAAACTACAAGAGATGAGACAGCTCTCACAGACCACCACCACTACAAAAGATAAGACAGCTCTCCCAGACCACCACCACTACAAGATATGAAACAGCTCTTCCAGACCAACACCACCACCACTACAAGAGATGAGACAGCTTTCCCAGACCACCATCACTACAAGAGATGAGATAGCTCTCCTAGATCACCACCACTGCAAGAGATGAGACAGCTCTCCCAAACCACCACCACTACAAGAGTTGAGACATTTCTTCCAGATCACCACCACTACAAGATATGAGACAGCTCTTCCTGACCACCACCAATACAAGGGATGAGACATCTCTTACTGACAGCCACCACCACTGCAAGAGATGAGACAGCTCTTTCTTATCACCACTACAAAATGTGAGACAGCTCTTCCAGACCACCACCACCACTACAAGAGATGAGACAGCTCATCCTGAACAGAACCACCACTACAAGAGAAGAGACACCTCTTCCTGACCACCACCACAACCTACAAGATATGAGACAGCTCTTCCAGACCACCACCACCACTTCAAGAGGTGAGACCACTCTCCCAGACCATCACCACTACAAGAGATGAGACAGCTCTTTCAGACCACCACAAGCACCTACGAGATATGAAACAGCTCTTCCAGATCACCACCACCGCCACCACTACAAGAGATGAGACGTCTCTTCTTGACCACCACCACCACTACAAGATATGAGACAGCTTTTCCTGACCCCCACCACTACAAGAGATGAGACAGCTCTTCCAGACCACCACCATAACCTGTAAGAGATGAAACAGCTCTTCCAGACCCACAACTACCACCTACAAAACATGAGACAGCTCTTCCAGTCCACCACCATAACATACAAGAGATGAAACAGCTCCTTCTGACCACCACCGCTACAAGAGATGAGACAGCTCTTCCAGACCACCACCACATTCAAGATATGAGACAGCTCTTCTTGACCACATCACAACTACGAGAGATGAGATGGCTCTTCCTGACCACCACCACCACCACTATAAGAGATGAGACAGCTCTTCCAGACCACCACAACCACCTACAAGATATGAGACATCCCTTCCTGACCACCACCACCACCACTATAAGAGATGAGACAGCTCTTCCAGACCACCACAACCACCTACAAGATATGACACAGCTTTTCCAGACCACCACCACCACCACTACTACAACAGATGAGACAGCTCTTCCTGACCACTACCACTACAAGAGATGAGACAGCTCTTCCAGACCACTACCACCACCACTACAAGAGATGAGACAGCTCTCCCAGACCACCACCACTACAAGAGATGAAACAGCTCTTCCTGACCATCACTACTTTAAGAGATGAGACAGCTCTTCCAGACCACCACCACCACCTACACGATATGAGACAGCTCTCCAGACCACCACTACTACAAGAGATGAGACAGCTCTCCCAGACCACCACTACTACAAGAGATAAGACAGCTCTCCCAGACCACCACCACTACAAGAGATAAGACAGCTTTTCCTGAGCACAACCACCACTACAAGAGATGAAACAGCTCTTCCTGACCACCACCACCACTACAAGAGATGAGACAGCTCTTCCAGACAACCACCACCACTACAAGAGATAAAAAAGCTCTTCCAGACCACTACTATCACCACTACAAGAGATGAGACAGCTCTTCCTAAGCACCACCACCACTACAAGAGATGAAACAGCTCTTCCAGACCACTACCACCACCACTACAAGAGATGAGACAGCTCTCCCAGACCACCACCACTACAAGAGAAGACAGCGTTTCCAGACCACCACCACCACTACAAGAGAAGACAGCTTTTCCAGACCACCACCACCACTACAAGAGATGAAACAGCTCTTCCAGACCACCACAACCACTACTACAAGAGATGAGACAGTTGTTCCTATCCACCACTACTACAAGAGATTAGACAGCTCTCCCAGACCACCACCACTACAAGAGATGAAACAGCTCTTCCTGACCATCACTACTATAAGAGATGAGACAGCTCTTCCAGACCACCACCACCACCTACAAGATATGAGACAGCTATTCCAGACCACCAAAACTACAAGAGATGAGACAGCTCTCACAGACCACCACCACTACAAAAGATAAGACAGCTCTCCCAGACCACCACCACTACAAGAGATGAGACAGCTTTTCCAGCCACCACAACCACATACAAGATATGAAACAGCTCTTCCAGACCAACATCACCACCACTTCAAGTGATGAGAAAGCTCTCCCAGACCACTACCACTACAAGAGATGAGACAGCTTTCCCAGACCACCACCACTACAAGAGATGAGACAGCTCTCCTAGACCACCACCACTACAAGAGATGAGACAGCTCTCCCAAACCACCACCACTACAAGAGTTGAGACATTTCTTCCAGATCACCACCACCACTTACAAGATATGAGACAGCTCTTCCAGACCACCACCACCACCTATAAGATATGAGACAGCTCTTCCTGACCACCACCACTACAAGCGATGAGACATCTCTTACTGACAGCCACCACCACTGCAAGAGATGAGACAGCTCTTTCTTACCACCACTACAAAATGTGAGACAGCTCTTCCAGACCACCACCACCACTACAAGAGATGAGACAGCTCATCCTGAACAGAACCACCACTACAAGAGAAGAGACACCTCTTCCTGACCACAACCTACAAGATATGAGACAGCTCTTCCAGACCACCACCACCACTTCAAGAGATGAGACCACTCTCCCAGACCATCACCACTACAAGAGATGAGACAGCTCTTTCAGACCACCACAAGCACCTACGAGATATGAAACAGATCTTCCAGATCACCACCACCGCCACCACTACAAGAGATGAGACGTCTCTTCTTGACCACCACCACCACTACAAGATATGAGACAGCTTTTCCTGACCCCCACCACTACAAAACATGAGACAGCTCTTCCAGTCCACCACCATAACCTGTAAGAGATGAAACAGCTCCTTCTGACCACCACCGCTACAAGAGATGAGACAGCTCTTCCAGACCACCACAACCACCTACAAGATATGACACAGCTTTTCCAGACCACCACCACCACCACTACTACAACAGATGAGACAGCTCTTCCTGACCACTACCACTACAAGAGATGAGACAGCTCTTCCAGATCACCACCACCACCACTACAAGATATGAGACAGCTCTTCCTGACCACCACTACAATATATGAGACAGCTCTTCCAGACCACCACCACCCCTACAAGAGATGAGACAGATCTTCCTAACCGCCACCACCACTATAAGAGATGAGACAGCTCTTCCAGACCACCACCACCACTAAAAGAGGTAAAACAGCTCTTCCAGACCACCACCACCACTACATGAGATGAAACAGCTCTTCCAGACCACCACTATCACCACTACAAGAGATGAGACAGCTCTTCCTGAGCACCACCAGCACAACAAGAGATGAAACAGCTCTTCCAGACCACTACCACCACCACTACAAGAGATGAAGCAGCTCTTCCAGACCACTACCACCACCACTACAAGAGATGAGACAGCTCTCCCAGACCACCACCACTACAAGAGATGAGACAGCTTTTCCAGACCACCAGCACCACTACAAGAGATGAAACAGCTCTTCCAGACCACCACCACCATTACTACAAGAGAGGAGACAGTTCTACCTGTCCACGACTACTACAAAAAATAAGACAGCTCTCCCAGACCACCACCACTACAAGAGATGAGACAGCTTTTCCTGAGCACCACCACCACTACAAGAGATGAAACAGCTCTTCCTGACCACCACCACTACTACAAGAGATGAGACAGCTCTTCCAGACCACCACCACCACTACAAGAGATAAAAAAGCTCTTCCAGACCACTACTATCACCACTACAAGAGATGAGACAGCTCTTCCTAAGCACCACCACCACTACAAGAGATGAAACAGCTCTTCTAGACCACTACCACCACCACTACAAGAGATGAGACAGCTCTCCCAGACCACCACCACTACAAGAGAAAACAGCTTTTCCAGACCACCACCACCACTACAAGAGATGAAACAGCTCTTCCAGACCACTACAACCACTACTACAAGAGATGAGACAGTTCTTCCTATCCACCACTACTACAAGAGATTAGACAGCTCTCCCAGACCACCACCACTACAAGAGATGAAACAGCTCTTCCTGACCATCACTACTATAAGAGATGAGACAGCTCTTCCAGACCACCATCACCACCTACAAGATATGAGACAGCTCTTCCAGACCACAAAAACTACAAGAGATGAGACAGCTCTCACAGACCACCACCACTACAAAAGATAAGACAGCTCTCCCAGACCACTACCACTACAAGAGATGAGAAAGCTTTTCCAGCCACCACAACCATATACAAGATATGAAACAGCTCTTCCAGACCAACACCACCACCACTTCAAGTGATGAGAAAGCTCTCCCAGACCACTACCACTACAAGAGATGAGACAGCTCTTCCAGACCACCACCACCACCTATAAGATATGAGACAGCTCTTCCTGACCACCACCACTACAAGCGATGAAACATCTCTTACTGACCCCCTCCACCACTGCAAGAGATGAGACAGCTCTTTCTTATCACCACTACAAAATGTGAGACAGCTCTTCCAGACCACCACCGCCACTACAAGAGATGAGACAGCTCATCCTGAACAGAACCACCACTACAAGAGAAGAGACACCTCTTCCTGACCACCACCACAACCTACAAGATATGAGACAGCTCTTCCAGACCACCACCACCACTTCAAGAGATGAGACCACTCTCCCAGACCATCACCACTACAAGAGATGAGACAGCTCTTTCAGACCACCACAAGCACCTACGAGATATGAAACAGCTCTTCCAGATCACCACCACCGCCACCACTACAAGAGATGAGACGTCTCTTCTTGACCACCACCACCACTACAAGATATGAGACAGCTTTTCCTGACCCCCACCACTACAAGAGATGAGACAGCTCTTCCAGACCACCACCATAACCTGTAAGAGATGAAACAGCTCTTCCAGACCCACAACTACCACCTACAAAACATGAGGCAGCTCTTCCAGTCCACCACCATAACATACAAGAGATGAAACAGCTCCTTCTGACCACAACCGCTACAAGAGATGAGACAGCTCTTCCAGACCACCACCACATTCAAGATATGAGACAGCTCTTCTTGACCACATCACAACTACGAGAGATGAGATGGCTCTTCCAGTCCACCACCACCACCACTACAAGATATGAGACATCCCTTCCTGACCACCACCACCACCACTATAAGAGATGAGACAGCTCTTCCAGACCACCACAACCACCTACAAGATATGACACAGCTTTTCCAGACCACCACCACCACCACTACTACAACAGATGAGACAGCTCTTCCTGACCACTACCACTACAAGAGATGAGACAGCTCTTCCAGATCACCACCACCACCACTACAAGATATGAGACAGCTCTTCCTGACCACCACTACAATATATGAAACAGCTCTTCCAGACCACCACCACCCCTACAAGAGATGAGACAGATCTTCCTAACCGCCACCACCACTATAAGAGATGAGACAGCTCTTCCAGACCACCACCACCACTAAAAGAGATAAAACAGCTCTTCCAGACCACCACCACCACTACATGAGATGAAACAGCTCTTCCAGACCACCACTATCACCACTACAAGAGATGAGACAGCTTTTCCTGAGCACCACCACCACTTCAAGAGATGAAATAGCTCTTCCAGACCACTACCACCACCACTACAAGAGATGAAGCAGCTCTTCCAGACCACTACCACCACCACTACAAGAGATGAGACAGCTCTCCCAGACCACCACCACTACAAGAGATGAGACAGCTTTTCCAGACCACCAGCACCACTACAAGAGATGAAACAGCTCTTCCAGACCACAACCACAATTACTACAAGAGAGGAGACAGTTCTACCTGTCCACCACTACTACAAAAAATAAGACAGCTCTCCCATACCACCACCACTACAAGAGATGAAACAGCTCTTCCTGACCATCACTACTTTAAGAGATGAGACAGCTCTTCCAGACCACCACCGCCACCTACACGATATGAGACAGCTCTCCAGACCACCACTACTACAAGAGATGAGAGAGCTCTCCCAGACCACCACCACTACAAGAGATAAGACAGCTCTCCCAGACCACCACCACTACAAGAGATGAGACAGCTTTTCCAGACCACCACAACCACATACAAGATATGAAACAGCTCTCCCAGACCACCACCACTACAAGAGATAAGACAGCTTTTCCTGAGCACCACCACCCCTACAAGAGATGAAACAGCTCTTCCTGACCACCACCACCACTACAAGAGATGAGACAGCTCTTCCAGACCACCACCACCACTACAAGAGATAAAAAAGCTCTTCCAGACCACTACTATCACCACTACAAGAGATGAGACAGCTCTTCCTAAGCACCACCACCACTACAAGAGATGAAACAGCTCTTCCAGACCACTACCACCACCACTACAAGAGATGAGACAGCTCTCCCAGACCACCACCACTACAAGAGAAAACAGCTTTTCCAGACCACCACCACCACTACAAGAGATGAAACAGCTCTTCCAGACCACCACAACCACTACTACAAGAGATGAGACAGTTCTTCCTATCCACCACTACTACAAGAGATTAGACAGCTCTCCCAGACCACCACCACTACAAGAGATGAAACAGCTCTTCCTGACCATCACTACTATAAGAGATGAGACAGCTCTTCCAGACCACCACCACCACCTACTAGATATGAGACAGCTCTTCCAGACCACCAAAACTACAAGAGATGAGACAGCTCTCACAGACCACCACCACTACAAAAGATAAGACAGCTCTCCCAGACCACCACCACTACAAGAGATGAGACAGCTTTTCCAGCCACCACAACCACATACAAGATATGAAACAGCTCTTCCAGACCAACACCACCACCACTTCAAGTGATGAGAAAGCTCTCCCAGACCACTACCACTACAAGAGATGAGACAGCTTTCCCAGACCACCACCACTACACGATATGAGACAGCTCTCCAGACCACCACTACTACAAGAGATGAGAGAGCTCTCCCAGACCACCACCACTACAAGAGATAAGACAGCTCTCCCAGACCACCACCACTACAAGAGATGAGACAGCTTTTCCAGACCACCACAACCACATACAAGATATGAAACAGCTCTCCCAAACCACCACCACTACAAGAGTTGAGACATTTCTTCCAGATCACCACCACCACTTACAAGATATGAGACAGCTCTTCCAGACCACCACCACCACCTATAAGATATGAGACAGCTCTTCCTGACCACCACCACTACAAGCGATGAGACATCTCTTACTGACCACCACCACCACTGCAAGAGATGAGACAGCTCTTTCTTACCACCACTACAAAATGTGAGACAGCTCTTCCAGACCACCACCACCACTACAAGAGATGAGACAGCTCATCCTGAACAGAACCACCACTACAAGAGAAGAGACACCTCTTCCTGACCACCACCACAACCTACAAGATATGAGACAGCTCTTCCAGACCACCACCACCACTTTAAGAGATGAGACCACTCTCCCAGACCATCACCACTACAAGAGATGAGACAGCTCTTTCAGACCACCACAAGCACCTACGAGATATGAAACAGCTCTTCCAGATCACCACCACCGCCACCCCTACAAGATATGAGACAGCTCTTCCTGACCACCACTACAATATATGAGACAGCTCTTCCAGACCACCACCACCCCTACAAGAGATGAGACAGATTTTCCTAACCGCCACCACCACTATAAGAGATGAGACAGCTCTTCCAGACCACCACCACCACTAAAAGAGATAAAACAGCTCTTCCAGACCACCACCACAACTACATGAGATGAAACAGCTCTTCCAGACCACCATTATCACCACTACAAGAGATGAGACAGCTCTTCCTGAGCACCACCACCACTACAAGAGATGAAACAGCTCTTCCAGACCACTACCACCACCACTACAAGAGATGAGACAGCTCTCCCAGACCACCACCACTACAAAAAATAAGACAGCTCTCCCAGACCACCACCACTACAAGAGATGAAACAGCTCTTCCTGACCATCACTACTTTAAGAGATGAGACAGCTCTTCCAGACCACCACCACCACCTACACGATATGAGACAGCTCTCCAGACCACCACTACTACAAGAGATGAGACAGCTCTCCCAGACCACCACCACTACAAGAGATAAGACAGCTCTCCCAGACCACCACCACTACAAGAGATGAGACAGCTTTTCCAGACCACCACAACCACATACAAGATATGAAACAGCTCTCCCAGACCACCACCACTACAAGAGATAAGACAGCTCTCCCAGACCACCACCACTACAAGAGATAAGACAGCTTTTCCTGAGCACCACCACCACTACAAGAGATGAAACAGCTCTTCCTGACCACCACCACCACTACAAGAGATGAGACAGCTCTTCCAGACCACCACCACCACTACAAGAGATAAAAAAGCTCTTCCAGACCACTACTATCACCACTACAAGAGATGAGACAGCTCTTCCTAAGCACCACCACCACTACAAGAGATAAAACAGCTCTTCCAGACCACTACAAGAGATAAGACAGCTTTTCCTGAGCACCACCACCACTACAAGAGATGAAACAGCTCTTCCTGACCACCACCACCACTACAAGAGATGAGACAGCTCTTCCAGACCACCACCACCACTACAAGAGATAAAAAAGCTCTTCCAGACCACTACTATCACCACTACACGATATGAGACAGCTCTCCAGACCACCACTACTACAAGAGATGAGAGAGCTCTCCCAGACCACCACCACTACAAGAGATAAGACAGCTCTCCCAGACCACTACAAGAGATGAGACAGCTTTTCCAGACCACCACAACCACATACAAGATATGAAACAGCTCTCCCAAACCACCACCACTACAAGAGTTGAGACATTTCTTCCAGATCACCACCACCACTTACAAGATATGAGACAGCTCTTCCAGACCACCACCACCACCTATAAGATATGAGACAGCTCTTCCTGACCACCACCACTACAAGCGATGAGACATCTCTTACTGACCCCCACCACCACTGCAAGAGATGAGACAGCTCTTTCTTACCACCACTACAAAATGTGAGACAGCTCTTCCAGACCACATCCACCACTACAAGAGATGAGACAGCTCATCCTGAACAGAACCACCACTACAAGAGAAGAGACACCTCTTCCAGACCACCACCACAACCTACAAGATATGAGACAGCTCTTCCAGACCACCACCACCACTTCAAGAGATGAGACCACTCTCCCAGACCATCACCACTACAAGAGATGAGACAGCTCTTTCAGACCACCACAAGTATCTACGAGATATGAAACAGCTCTTCCAGATCACCACCACCGCCACCACTACAAGAGATGAGACGTCTCTTCTTGACCACCACCACCACTACAAGATATGAGACAGCTTTTCCTGACCCCCACCACTACAAGAGATGAGACAGCTCTTCCAGACCACCACCATAACCTGTAAGAGATGAAACAGCTCTTCCAGACCCACAACTACCACCTACAAAACATGAGACAGCTCTTCCAGTCCACCACCACCACCACTACAAGATATGAGACATCCCTTCCTGACCACCACCACCACCACTATAAGAGATGAGACAGCTCTTCCAGACCACCACAACCACCTACAAGATATGACACAGCTTTTCCAGACCACCACCACCACCACCACCACTACAACAGATGAGACAGCTCTTCCTGACCACTACCACTACAAGAGATGAGACAGCTCTTCCAGATCACCACCACCACCACTACAAGATATGAGACAGCTCTTCCTGACCACCACTACAATATATGAGACAGCTCTTCCAAACCACCACCACCACTACAAGAGATGAGACAGATCTTCCTAACCGCCACCACCACTATAAGAGATGAGACAGCTCTTGCAGACCACCACCACCACTAAAAGAGATAAAACAGCTCTTCCAGACCACCACCACCACTACAGGAGAGGAGACAGCTTTTCCTAAGCAGCTCCACCACTGCAAGAGATGAAACAGCTCTTCCAGACCACCACCACCACTACAAGAGATGAGACAGCTCTTCCTGAACACCACCACTACAAGAGATAAGACAGCTTTTCCAGACCACCACCACCACCACTACAAGAGATGAGACAGCTCTTTCTGACCACCACCACCAGCACTACAAGAGATGGAACAGCTTTTCCTGAGCACCACCACCACTACAAGAGATGAAACAGCTCTTCCAGACCACCACCCCCACCACTACAAGAAATGAGACAGCTCTTTCAGACCACCCCCACCACTAAAAGAGATGAGACAGCTCTTCCAGACCACCACCACCATTACAAGAGATGAAACAGCTCTTCCTGACAACCACTACAAGAGATGAAACAGCTCTTCCAGACCACCACCACCACCACCACTACAAGAGATGAGACAGCTCTTCCTGACCACCACCACCACTACAAGAGATGAGACAGCTCTTTGTGACCACCAACACCACTACAAGATATGAGACAGCTCTCCCAGACCACCACTACTACAAGAGATGAGACAGCTCTTCCTGACCACCACCACCACTACAAGAGATGAGACAGCTTTTCCAGACCACCACCACCACTACAAGAGATGAAACAGTTCTTCCAGACCACCACCGCCACTACTACAAGAGATGAGACAGTTCTTTGTGTCCACCACTACTACAAGAGATGAGACAGTTCTCCCAGACCACGACCACTACAAGAGATAAGACAGCTCTCCCAGACCACCACCACCACCTACAAGATATGAGACAGCTCTTCCATACCACCTCCACCACCTACACGATATGAGACAGCTCTTTCTGACCACCACCACTACAAGAGATGAGACAGCTCTCCCAGACCACCACCACTACAAGAGAAGAGACAGCTTTTCCAGACTACAACCACATACAGGTTATGAAACAGCTCTTCCAGACCACCACCACCACCACTACAAGAGATGAGAAAGCTCTCCCAGACCACTACCACTACAAGAGATGAGACAGCTCTCCTAAACCACCACCACTACAAGAGATGAGACAGCTCTCCCAGACCACCACCACTACAAGAGATAAGACATCGTTTCCAGACCACAGCCACCACTACAAAAGAAGAGACAGCTCTTTCTGACCACCACCACAACCTACAAGATATGAGACAGCTCTTCCAGACCACTACCACCACCTACACGATATGAGACAGCTCTTCCTGACCACCACCACTACAAGAGATGAGATCACTCTCCCAGACCACCACCACTATAAGAGATGAGACAGCTCTTTCAGACCACCACAACCACCTACAAGAGATGAGACAGCTCTCCCAGACCACCACCACTACAAGAGATAAGACATCGTTTCCAGACCACAGCCACCACTACAAAAGAAGAGACAGCTCTTTCTGACCACCACCACAACCTACAAGATATGAGACAGCTCTTCCAGAGCACTACCACCACCTACACGATATGAGACAGCTTTTCCTGACCACCACCACTACAAGAGATGAGACCACTCTCCCAGACCACCACCACTATAAGAGATGAGACAGCTCTTTCAGACCACCACAACCACCTACAAGATATGAAACAGCTCTTCCAGATCACCACCACTACAAGAGATGAGACGTTTCTTCCTGACCACCACCACCACTACAAGATATGAGACAGCTTTTCCTGACCACCACCACTACAAGAGATGAGACAGCTCTTCCAGACCACCACCATAACCTACAAGAGATGAAACAGTTCTTCCAGACCACCACCACCACCTACAAGACATGAGACAGCTCTTCCAGACCACCACCATAACCTACAAGAGATGAAACAGCTCTTTCTGACCACCACCACTACAAGAGATGAGACAGCTCTTCCAGACCACCACCACCACCACTACAAGATATGAGACATCCCTTCCTGACCACCACCACCACCACTATAAGAGATGAGACAGCTCTTCCAGACCACCACAACCACCTACAAGATATGAAACAGCTTTTCCAGACCACCACCACCACCACTACAACAGATGAGAGAGCTCTTCCTGACCACTACCACTACAACAGATGAGACAGCTCTTCCTGACCACCACTACAACATATGAGACAGCTCTTCCAGACCACCACCACCACTACAAGATATGAGACAGCTCTTCCTGACCACCACTGCAAGATATGAGACAGCTCTTCCAGACCACCACCACCACCACTACAAGATATGAGACAGCTCTTTATGACCACCACTACAAGATATGAGACAGCTCTTCCAGACCACCACCACCACTACAAGAGATAAAACAGCTCTTCCAGACCACCACCATCACCACTTCAAGAGATGAGGCAGCTCTTCCTGAGCCCCTCCACCACTGCAAGAGATGAAACAGCTCTTCCAGACCACCATCACCACCACTACAAGAAATGAGACAGCTCTTCCAGACCACCACCACCACTATAAGAGATGAGACAGCTCTTCCAGACCACCACCATCATTACAAGAGATGATATAGCTTTTCCTGACCACTACCACCATAATAAGAGATGAAACAGCTCTTCCTGACCACCACTACAAGAGATGAAATAGCTCTTCCAGACCACCATCAGCACTACTACAATAGATGAGATAGCTTTTCCTGACCACCACTACAAGATATGAGGCAGATTTTTCTCCCACAGAACCACACCTTTGAAAACAATTATTTTCGGAGACCTGTAAAAAGTTTCATTCCCTTTCAGCAGTTTCATATTTTCGTGCCAAAGTCAACGATACCTGGCGCTCAGTAATGGTGGATAGCAAGTGAAGTTAGACCAAGTCGACCTTCCAGGAATGTCATAATATCATTCCTAAAGAAGTTTCTGCTTGGAGCTAACATCATCATAATATAAATGTCATTTCAACAGAAACTACAACTGCTCGAGCGCACGAGCGTATTCTTCAATGATAATTCCAGTAAATGAGCCAAATGCAGCGATCAAGCGCTGTTTGGTGTGGTATGGCGCAAACAGGAGAGTAGAGCAAGCAGCATGAAGAATCATAAACAAAACTGCCGAGGTCGTGGCACGTGACTTTCATTTGCCTGGGGCACTCTTCGTTCTTAACAAACAACGGAGCTCTCAAAGCAGGCCTTGTTAAGAGAAACAGCCATGAGAAGTGGAGTCAGATAAGGCTGACTATGTGACCTCAGTTACAGAGAAGTTAGAATATACATCAGTTAATGCCAAACTGTTCTAAAAATAAATACCTGTCGTTCTATCTGGCTATATGTTCTTCTTTAGCAGAGGGTGTGCTTGTTTGTGTATATGTATACACACACACGAAGGAAAGTAATTCATTAACATGAATTTTATGAATTAACGTTTTTTTTACAAGTGTATACCTTTTTTTTGGATATATTTCCACTGCCTATCAACACACTTGCTCCACCTGTCCACTAGCTTGTGGATGTCCTATAGAAAAAGTATTTTGGTGTGACATTTAGTCAATTTTACACAGCCTCCTTTTCTTTGCGTTCAGAATCTTTTGGTCATGCTATATCTGCAGGCCAGTCGTCATGATGAAGTCTGTAGTCTTTACCAGGTCGGAGCGGCTGCCCCACAGCTTTTTGTCTCAGCTCCGCACCCTCTGGCCAGGTCTGGCATTTCAATAACCTATAGATTGGGAATTCCTGTAGAATGTGCTCAGGGTTCTGGCCTCCTGTTCCACATGGTCACTCATCAGTGTGTGAGATTTTCAGTCGGTATAGATGTTCTAGTAGTCTGCAATGTCCAGTTCTCAGACGAAATAAGGTATAGTTCTCAGTCGGAATAAGGTGGTTTGTTGATTTCTTCAGTTGATTTGTTCAGTGTTTTGTGCATTCTGTTTTTAGCTGTTGGTAGTTTTTCTGCAGCACTCCACATTACGAAATCGTCAGCGTGTAGAGCACTGGATACTTTCTTTGGGAGTTTTCCCGCAATATCGTTTATGAACAGTATAAAGATGGTAGGAGAGATGACGCCTCCCTGGGGTACGCCTTGTTGGAGAGTTATTCAATGGCCCAGTGATGCATCTAATTTCACTCTTGCTGTTCTGTCTCGGAGGAAGTCTCGTATGCAGCTGTACATTATCCCTTCTATTTTGTTGTTTAATAGTTTTAGGAAGAGTCCTTCTCTCCAAACCTTGTGAAAAGCTTTAGCCAAATCCACAAAGACCGCAAGTGCTTTTTCCTTACCTTGGAATGCATTTTCAATTTCATGGGTTAGGTACACTAGTTGGTCTTTTGTGCTGCGTTTTTCCTAAAGGCTGACTGTGAATTGAGTAGGAGATGGTTTTTTTCTAGATGTTTTATTAGTCTTGCGTTTACCATTTTTTACATGACTTTTACAACATAGCTGAGCAGACTTATTGGATTTTTAGCTTTCCTTGCTTGTCTTGTCCTTTTTTGGTTTTCTGATTGGGATAATGATAGCCTCCCGCCACTGTTCTGGGATTTTACTTGTGCTCCATGATTGGTTGAAGATTTTCAGGAGTTTTCTTCTAGCCCCTTGATTTAGGTTTTAAATCATTTCATTTGTGATACCATCTTTTCCTGGAGCTTTCTTGTTTTTCAGTTTCTGAATAGCAGTGTTTAACTCTACCATTTTGAATGATGCCATCATGCAGGGATCCACATTCTGTGTCTTCAGGTTTTCTTTTATCTCTTTTTTAACTTCTAGTTTGCGTTCTCGTGTCAATGTTGTAGTACTCTCTTGTCTGACAAATTCAGACAGGATGTTTGCTGCCATTTTCCCTGTATAATGTTTCTCATTTTCCTTAATGACTGTCTTCCCATGACTCTCTCTGGTTTCTTCATTTAAGGCTCTTGTCAAGTTCCAGAGTTTACTTGTATCCCTGTCCATGTAGAGGCCTTCAGTCTTTTCATACCAACTTCTTTGGATCTCCTTCTTCTCTTGCTCTATGAATGTGTTTTAAATTGCGCTATTTCCTTTGTTTTCTGTTGAAGGATTTTCTTCCAATGGTATCACTTGCCTCACTTAGTTCTTTGTGGATTTTCCCTAGTTTATGGCTTCATTAGAGTTTATAGTTTTTCCGTTTTCCACGTGGGATTGATTTCTTTGCTACCTGGATGATAGCCTCCGCCATGAAGGTAATATTTTTATTTAAATTTTTGGCAAGGGATATATCTTGACAGAGTTAATTTACAATTTTTCCAAATAGGGTCCAGTTTGCTCTTTTGAAATTCCAGCTTGGGTGCATATCTGTTATCTCTATTTGTCACATGTTACATATTTCTAAAGTTACTGGGACATGGTGTCCCCCCCCCCCCCCCCTTCCCCAGCAGTTGGCTGTTGATTGTTCTTGCTATTAGCCGTTGAAGGTCGTCCGTTGGCATCGCAAGTTCCGGAGTACTCATTTTTTTTCTCCATATTCTAGAGTAATATGTATGACTATCGTCTGGCCTATTTATTAGGATGAGTTTGTTTTCTATCATCCAATCTTCTACCTCCTCGCCTCTCTGGTCCATTGTTTCGTAGCCCCAGCTTGGGGAGTGACTGTTAAAATCTCCCACTATGAGGTGTTTCGACTCTCCAATTTTGACTTTGTGTATTGCCAGAGCTGTGGCTGGTGAATTATAGCAGTTTGTTATCATTAAGTCTCCACTGGGTAAGATGATCTTAACTGTGATGTTTTCTAGTTCATCTGGTCCAGATCTATTTGTTTCTACTGCTGGTATAGAGTTTTTGACTAGTGTTATTGTTCCTCCTTTGGCTCTTTTTTCCCTATCTTGACGGAAACATTCACATTCTCTGATGGAAAATTTTTGAGTTTCTTTAAGGTGTGTTTCCTCGATACTTCTTCTTCTTCTTCTTCTTCTTCTTCTTCTTCTTCTTCTTCTTCTTCTTCTTCTTCTTCTTCTTCTTCTTCATTCGTTCTCAATCTCCCACTACCAAACCCTGAAAGGGTAAGTAGCAGAATGTAGTCCACAGAACGGAATGCGTTGTGTCATAGTTTACAGCCTGGCTGCGATATTTGCACCTTTCGGTCCAACACATCTGAGTTCAGCAAGCATTTTTTTAGTACCGGGTTAGCATTCCCTGTTCGATCCCTTCTCCTTAGCCAGTCTGCCCTGCTGCAGCCTGTTGTCCAGGATCACCGCGTGGAGGTGTAGAATGGTCTTGGCAGCTATGGTTCGCTGGCTCTGGCGCTAGCAGTCAGCTATGGGTCGCTGACCACTGCAGCTCATGTGCTGCTCTGCATCTTGATCCCGTTTCCTCGATACAAATGATGTCTTTGTCGTTTTCCTTGAGGAATTCTTGCAGTTCGGGTTTTCTTGTCTCTCCCGCCCTCTGCATTCAATTTTACCACTTTTAGGTTCCTTGTTTGTTGATCAGTCGCACTACTCTGCCTCCCCTTGACCACTAGGTTAGCAGAGGCACCTGTTGCTTGGTTTGGTTCTTTCGAGGCTGGGGGCCCGGCACCGCTCCTCCTCGGTTGTAACTTGTAGGAGCGACACCGCGACGATAGGGTAGACTGTCGCATGACCATGTCTTGTTGATGCGTGTGTGCCCTGATTTGTCCCTGTTCCTGCGCCGTAGCTGACACACTCCGTCTTCGGCAGGTCGGGTTGAGTTTTCTGTTTTGAGTTGTCTCTCATAGCCTTTCCATCTCCCGATGGTACCTGCAGGCAGTAGGTTGGTTTGTCTACCGTGGTTTCCTTCCCGTGGCTAGAGCATATAGCGGCTCTAACCCGCTTGGTGTACCCGTCATAGGACACATGGGGTATTTCAGTGGGCAAAGCAATGCCACCTGTTGTCCCACCCCATCCTGCTGGAATACACCACCGGTTGGTTGGGGTCGGTCGCCCCACTATCCGTCACCTGTGGGCGTGCCTGGTTGGGATCGATCGCCCCACTATCCGCCACCTGTGGGCGTGCCTGGTTGGGGTCTGTCGCCCCACTATCCGCCACCTGTGGACGTGCCTGGTTGGGGTCGGTCGCCCCACTATCCGCCACCTGTGGACGTGCCTGGTAGGGGTCGGTCGCCCTTGTCCTCCAAGACACAGCCTCCATTGCCTCGTTTTCACCTGTAAACCTCTGACCCCTACTAATGATATTTCAAAAATCCAAACAACTGAAAACCCGATGGCGACAAGTCAGAACTGTATGCTGGATGTTGCAAGGCCTCAAATTTCAGAGCATGAACTGTATCTACATTTGTGGTCGAGCGCTGTCGTGTAGAAGAGAAGTCCTGTCTCGTTACTTTCCTATCGGGGACTTCAACTTGTACACTAGCGTGTCCCTGTATCGAGCGATAGTGACAGTTTCACCCATTTCCTGGAAAAGCACCAATATAGGGTCATTGACATCCCTAAAGATGATCACCAAGACTTTCACAGCAGAAGCCTGTGTCTACAATTTATTTTTAGCCGTAGACAGCGGGGGCTTTCATTGCATCGAATTGTCTCTTACTCTCTGGTAGGTAATGATCAACCCAGGACTCGTCACCAGCCAGAATTTGATTGAGAAAAACATCTCCTTCCCGACGATCGAAATGCTCCTGACAAACCGTTTGCAGTATAAGATTGTGGTCATCGATCTTGCAGCTTCATTGGGACCCATTTGCCACATAATTTTCCATAGACAAGGTCATCATGGACAACTTTTTGTGCAACGTCTTGACTCATACTGAAATCTACGGCTATTTTATCAATAGTGACTCGCCTGTTGCCACGGACTAGCCAGTCGATCTGCTGTTTCACTGTGTCAGCTGCCACGCTTGTACATCTCCCATTCCACGGTTCATCAATGACATTTCATCTTCCATTGTGAAATCCCCATTCATACTCTTCCCTAGCTCAGATAACTGTCTCAATACTGAACCTTCATTCTTCTGTAAATTGCAGGTTTCAAACTCTCTGCGGTCGGCAGTGGGGCGGCCATCTTGTACGCTATTGCACATGCTCATACAGCACGATCCTGACGACCCCTAAATGGAGTATTTCTAAAGAGAAAGTTTGTGTCCTGAAATAATATGGTGCGTTGCGTGCGTGCCTGTCTGCCTGCGTGCATGCCTGCGTGCCTGCCTGCCTGCGTGCGCGAGTGCGTGCAAGCGAGCGTGCGTGTGTGCGTGCGAGTGTATGTGTGTTAGTGTGTGTGTGAGTGTGTGCGCGCGTGCGTGCGTGCGTAGGTGTGTGTATATATATATATATATGTACTTTTCAACAACAGTTCCTTTCCCACTGACATTGTCTTCGGCTGCATCTTGAATTAGAAACAAGTTTGACATTGACAGCACAGGGTTGGTATACAAATTATGTTCATTAGTTGTTGTTTAGTGGGGTTGTTGTTTACTGGGGTTGTTGTTTAGTGGGGTTGTTGTTGTTGTTGAATGCCCACAATGAGCAAGATTACAGTTGTGTGCCCCCATGAAAAGGCCATTAAGTGGCCGGCTGCAGTAACTTTCCTCACATAGTGAAGGTAGACCGGGGTTATCCAGACGGTTGGGAAATGTTTGTCATCATTTGCGTGCTGCTTACTAGTAACTGTATCACGTCGATCGCCCACCTCGTTACGTCATGAAAACATCCTGTTTTCGAGCAGACCTACGTGGATGTGAGCCAATATAATTTACTTGACCCTGACTAATATGTCCGATCAGTATGTTTTGCCTGACCAGACGTTAGTCTCCTCTTACCTTTGGGTGTTTAAGCAGTGATGACACTAAATAGATCACATAAGAGGCTTTCTGACATCTTGTTTCAATTTAGCTAAGAAGTCTTAGAAAAAATACTTTTCATCTGCTTTATTCGTATGTATGTATATACTTGGAATACATGCCGTTCTGGTATTCAGACATGCAGATAGCCAGGATTAGGCTATTCGTAGTATGTTCTTCTGTGGTTTTCTAGGCCTGGCCGAAGCCAGGTTGCGTATTGGTTAGGAATGTATAACACAGACACGCACACACACACACACGAACACACACACACACACACCTACACACAGACAAACACACACTCACACATATACTCACACAGATACGCCCACACACACACACACAAACACACACGCGCGCACACAGACACAAACAGAGACACACACACATACACACAGAGACACACAGACACAAACAGACACACACACATACACACAGGCAAACATACAGACACACAGACATACTCACACACATACGCCCACACACACACACACACACGCAAACACACGCGCATACACACAGACACACAGACGCAGACACAAACACACATACACACAGACATACACACATACAGAGACACACACAGACATACATCCATACAGAGACACACAGATACACACAGACACACACAGAGACACACGCAGAGTTACACACATACAGAGATACACACTGAGACACACGCACAGAGACACACGCAGACACACACAGACACACAGAGACATACACACATACAAAAACACACACAGAGACACACACTGAGACACACACACAGACACACACACACACACACACACACACATATTCAAACTTTACAGAACAGAATACTCCTGATTTCGTTGGTGTAGTTTTTTCGTATTTCGGATTCTCGATTCACACTTTTAAAATTCAATTTTATGAAAGAAGCGATGAACAAATAAATGTATTTGGTTTATTCATTAATAAACACAGAATGCTTCACTGACAAAAATAACCATTTTTATCTTTTAATATGATGTCAATGTTTTCGCTGTTCATCTGTGACAATCGCGTGCGGTTATGACCTCTCATACACGAGCACGCATAGCAGCGCTCACATATACAGATGCCAAGAAATGTTATTTTAAATGCCGATTCCCATTTGGTTAGTATTTCTGGCCTCAAGTTTGTTGAGCTTGTACATATATGCATACGTCACACTTTCATGTTTGCCTTTTTCATTCATTTCTTTTTTATTCGTTTCTTAGTTCTTCGCTTCACCTTATTCTTCGCTGTATTTATATTTTATTTTTGTTCCTCGCTGTCTCATTCATGTAATTCTTCACTTTCTTGTATTCTTCATTGTGTTCTTATCTTCGTTATCCGTGGTGTTTTTCTTTTCTTCGATGTCTCCCTTGTGTTATTCGTATCTTCTTTGTCTTCTTCGTCAGCTTCTTCGCTTCGTGTTCTGAATACTAATTAAAAGTAGATATTTCCTCCTATTTCCTAAATAACTGGTGAGGTTTTGAGGGCTGTTGTGAGTAGGTTAGTATCACGGCTTATCTGTCCTATATAACTGGTGAGGTTTTGAGGGCTGTTGTGAGTCGGTTAGTATCACGTCTTAACTATGTTCTATATAACTGGTGAGGTTTTGAGGGCTGTTGTGAGTAGGTTAGTATCACTTCTTAACTATGTTCTATATAACTGGTGATGTTTTGAGGGCTGTTGTGAGTCGGTTAGTGTCACGACTGAGAATCTGAACGTGCTTGTTTTCAGATTCACAAAACCTATTTTTGAAATGGGTGCTGAAAGTCGTATACACTTGGCAGTTAGGTAGCAAAATACAGTATATACCTTAGGAAAATAAGGCGAACGTGGAAAGAAATATCTAGTATAGTTTCTAGATTTTAACCAACAGTTTATCAATAACCGAAGCTTATCTCGATGTGGCATCGCTTTACACAAGCACAATATCGTATCAAGCTTTCATTCCAACCCCCCTCTCGGCATGACTTTAGTCAATGTAAATGGTAGAGTGTGTAATGTCCTGAGCTGGAAAGTCTTCTACGCTAGGGACAGTGCTGGATTTCCCATTAAGTAAAATAAGCACGTTCTTGGGGTACCAATAGAGAATAAGCACCAAGGGACAACAACAAATAACAATACATTACACAACACACAGCACACATTATACAAATAACAGCACACATTACACAACACACATTACACAGAACACAACACACATTACACAGAACACATCACACAACACACATTACACAGAACACATTACACAACACACATTACACAACACACATTATCCTCGGCCTCAGTCCAACAGATCTATCGCCAACATATTCTGTATGCGCCCCGATCTCTTATACCACTGTACCAATGGTCAGTTCACCTCGTCATCGTACAGGCGGGGACCCCGTGGAAGTGTACAAGCATATAGCAACCAACACGTTGTTCTACGTGTCCATCTGTTGCCAGGTACGCGTACCACATGTCCAGCCGAACGATGTCAGCGTGATATCACTGCTTCCACAACGTATCGAAACAAAAACGATACCAATTGTTTATAAATAGTACACGTTTACACCCCAAGCGATCTGCCGGAATCTTTGTGTATGACAAGGACAAGAATAGCACCCCTGCCTCACAGAGAGCATGTCGTAAGAGGCGACTAACTGTGTGACATGGTATAACACTGGCCTTGGTTAGGTGGTTTGTTTAGAGCAGCATTGATGGCGCCTAACAGGCTGCGGGTCTACTTTGCTCTAGTGTTTGAGTCTATTAAGATTGACTTTCCCATCGGTTAACCACCCTCCGTAAGCGCTGGTCCCAACGCAGCGGAGTATTAAGCTGCTCGAGCCTATCCCGCTAAGCAGGAAACCCTTCCCCCGGCTACATCCAGCTCATACCAGAGCTGGGAACTACACAGGCGCACCTGACCCTGTAGAAGTACAGGTCGACTAAGACTAAGACTAAGACAAGTGTACCCTGTCTTTAATATAGAATAGTATCATCTTACTGCTATGGGTACTAGTTTGAGACCCTTTGGCCGTGTAATGTTCTGTGGATTTTCAAGACTATACAAACAATAATCTGTATTATTCTTTAACTCTCTAACTCTTAGTCTCCAGAACCCAGAATCCGAACCATTCATATAACTCTGGTATTGGCATCGTCGATCCTGCTCCTGTCAATTTTCCCGTGTTTGGGTATCAGCTTGTCCCTGTCAACTGTTTTCTGTTTGAGTGATATTGGCAATTTGCAAGTACAACCTGAGTTGTCAATGGGGAAGCAAGAGTTGAATGGATGATCACCATCGCTTGGCTGTGCTCAGGACACCAGGTGAATTATTTCAGCTCTGCCGAAGAAAGAGGGGTGGGTGGATTGGAGAAAAGGGGGGGGGGGAGCGTTGTTTACACTGCAATGTTAATCGCCTCTTATAGCTTGCGTGTTTACACTGCAATGTTAATCGCCTCTTATAGCTTGCGTGTTTACACTGCAATGTTAATCGCCTCTTATAGCTTGCGTGTTTACACTGCAATGTTAATCGCCTCTTATAGCTTGCGTGTTTACACTGCAATGTTAATCGCCTCTTATAGCTTGCGTGTTTACACTGCAATGTTAATCGCCTCTTATAGCTTGCGTGTTTACACTGCAATGTTAATCGCCTCTTATAGCTTGCGTGTTTACACTGCAATGTTAATCGCCTCTTATAGCTTGCGTGTTTACACTGCAATGTTAATCGCCTCTTATAGCTTGCGTGTTTACACTGCAATGTTAATCGCCTCTTATAGCTTGCGTGTTTACACTGCAATGTTAATCGCCTCTTATAGCTTGCGTGTTTACACTGCAATGTTAATCGCCTCTTATAGCTTGCGTGTTTACACTGCAATGTTAATCGCCTCTTATAGCTTGCGTTAAGTGTATCGATGGTCGTATTCTCGTTCCAGTCACTAGTTCGTACTTTAGAGGCACCAAACCGCACTGTCAGTATCATCTAACGACATGGTCTAAGTGGAACAGTAGTCCTTTTTTAATCTATGCTCTTCTCAGTCCCGTTTGACAACGTGCCTTAGAGAGACACGTCTTAAATCAAACAGCTGCTACCTTGCAGGTAGGAATAGGGACAGCCAAGGCCGAGGGAAACAATCGAGATACCTCTCAAATCAAACAGCTGCTACCTTTCAGGTACGAATAGGTGCTGCCAAGGCCTAGGGAAACAATCGAGACACCTCTAACATAAAACAACCGCTACCTTGCAGGTGAAAATAGCGACAGGCAAAATCTTTGGGAAGCAGTCCAAATAATTGTATGCTGAAGTCGGATGCACTGGTAACTGGAATAGAACACAATGTAACTCAACCCGTCCTATAAAGACAGGCACATACAGGACTTTGTTGGACGACCATGTGGATGTATGATGGTGAACATGTCCTTTGCAGAAGGTCGTATTCATCACAACCCGTCTGACAGATTATCGATCCTGTGCCAGTTCACCCGCCTTGTCCAAAGTCATTTTCAGGGAATCTTTTATATCTTGTGTCCACCTTCATCTTTGTCGATCTCTACCACTCCTGTCGGGAACTACGCCCTCCAATACTGTTCTTTCCAAACTATCATGTCGCTTAATGTTTCCAAAATATTTAAGCTTCCTCAGCATGACCTGGTTAATAAACCAATCTGCGTCTATGTTCAGTTTTTACAGGAGGTCTATATTTTGTTGTTTTTTTTTCCACGGAATTTGTAAGAATCTTTATGTAACACTTCGTGTCGAAGGCGTCAATTTTCCGCCGTACCGATTGTGAAAGTGTCCATGATTCACATCCGTATTTTGCTACGGAGCAAATACATATTTTAAGAAGTATTACTTGTATCGATCTGTTAACATTATTGCATAAATGCTTGGTTGTGTTTACCTTTTGCAGCACCACGGCAAGTCTCGTTCTGACCTCAGAGAGTCTCGTTGTCAATTATGGAACCAAGATATTCACAACTATTTACGTTTTCAACCAATTCATCTTGGAAAAGGTCTGTTACATATTCACAACTATTTACGTTTTCAACCAATTCATCTTGGAAAAGGTCTGTTACATATTCACAACTATTTACGTTTTCAACCAATTCATCTTGGAAAAGGTCTGTTACATATTCACAACTATTTACGTTTTCAACCAATTCATCTTGGAAAACAATTTTGGTTTGATGTAATGATTTTTCATAAATAATTAATAAGAAATGCATCTAAAATTCTATTGAATAAAATTATGAAGAGAATCGATGACAAGATAGAAGATAACCAGTTTGTATTTCGCAAGTCTAGAGCTACACCGAATGCCATTGGATTATTACGGCTTCTCGCCGAAAGAACGGCATACTAGTATCAAGGTCGACCATTATTTTTCTGTTTTATTCGCTACGAGAAAGCATGTGGTCGACTCCCTTGGAGCAAACTTGTTGAGATTTGGCAATAAAAACGTATAGACAGACAAATCATTAGGTTAATCCAAAACATGTGGGAAAATCAAGAGGCGGTTATTTCAATCAAAGGAGGATAAACAGATCCAGTTTTGATAAGACATAGTTATTTGCTTTCACTGATTCTCTAAAGCACATATCCTGAGATAATGGTGGACAATGTGTGGAGTTGTAATTGTGGTGTCAATATCAATGCCATCAAATTTGTCGATGACCAAGTCACGTGGGGAAAATGCTGCTTGAACAAATTAACAGCAGATCCAGAGAGTTTGGCATGAACATAAATACATAAAAGACAAAGACTTTGGCAATAGTCAAACAACAGAGGCAAGTGAATATAATCATCGATGGAGAAATAATCGAACAAGTACAAAAGTTGACATATTTGGAGCAAACCATAACAAAAGATGCCAGCATTAACACAAAGAGTGGCAGTAAAGGGTTTAAGGGAAAAAACAGAAATTGTTAACCTCAAAGAATATCAGGATAGAATTGAGGAAAATAATAATTTTCACTCAGGTACGGACTATTCCACTGTATGAGACTGACGAGTGGACGCAAAGAAGGTTGAAAACAGCTTGGAAGCATTTAAAATGTGGCGCTACTGTAGAATGGAAAGAGTAGGTTGGACAGAAAGAAGATCCGATGACAGTGTTCTCACTGAAGTGGGTGCACAAAGATAAATGTTGAAAATGTTATAAAAACGAAGATTGAGTTGGCTGGGTAACAATATGAGACATGACCGTTTTCTACAGAAGATACTAGAGGGCAAGATTGAGTTGGCTGGGTAACAATATGAGAGTTGACCGTTTTCTACAGAAAATACTAGAGGGCAAGATTGAGTTGGCTGGGTAACAATATGAGAGTTGACCGTTTTCTACAGAAAATACTAGAGGGCAAGATTGAGTTGGCTGGGTAACAATATGAGAGTTGACCGTTTTCTACAGAAAATACTAGAGGGCAAGATTGAGTTGGCTGGGTAACAATATGAGAGTTGACCGTTTTCTACAGAAAATACTAGAGGGCAAGATTGAGTTGGCTGGGTAACAATATGAGAGTTGACCGTTTTCTACAGAAAATACTAGAGGGCAAGATTGAGTTGGCTGGGTAACAATATGAGAGTTGACCGTTTTCTACAGAAAATACTAGAGTGCAAGATTGAAAGGAGAAGAAGAAGGGCTCGATCAAGACTCATTTTTATATCTCAGACATGAAGGGACAACAATGTACAAACCTATACTGAACTGAAGAGAGCCGCAGACGATTGGGTCCAATGGAGAGACATACTCAGACAACCTTACAATCAGTCTTAGAACTAATCAACCAGAGGAAATTGTCAAATGGAGAGACATACTCAAACAACCATACAGTCAGTCTTAGAACTAATCAACCAGAGGAAATTGTCAAATGGAGAGACATACTCAAACAACCATACAGTCAGTCTTAGGACTAATCAACCAGAGGAAATTGTCAAATGGAGAGACATACTCAAACAACCATACAGTCAGTCTTAGAACTAATCAACCAGAGGAAATTGTCAAATGGAGAGACATACTCAAACAACCATACAGTCAGTCTTAGAACTAATCAACCAGAGGAAATTGTCAAATGGAGAGACATACTCAAACAACCATACAGTCAGTCTTAGGACTAATCAACCAGAGGAAATTGTCAAATGGAGAGACATACTCAAACAACCATACAGTCAGTCTTAGAACTAATGAACCAGAGGAAATTGTCAAATGGAGAGACATACTCAAACAACCATACAGTCAGTCTTAGAACTAATGAACCAGAGGAAATTGTCAAATGGAGAGACATACTCAAACAACCATACAATCAGTCTTAGAACTAATCAACCAGAGGAAATTGTCAAATGGAGAGACACACTCAAACAACCTTACAATCAGTCTTAGAACTAATCAACCAGAGGAAATTGTCAAATGGAGAGACATACTCAAACAACCTTACAATCAGTCTTAGGACTAATCAACCAGAGGAAATTGTCAAATGGAGAGACATACTCAAACAACCTTACAATCAGTCTTAGAACTAATCAACCAGATGATGATAATGGGTGATTTAGCTGTGTACACTACTTGTATTTTGTTGATGCTCAGACGAAGGTTTGTGACTCCACAATGCTTGTTTACAGACATGTTATTCGTTTAGTTCTTTGACGATATTGGAAAGGATAACTATCGTCTGCGTATCGGAGCTCAGGAATTTATTTTTCAATGATTGTGTACCGGTCGCCGTAGATTTGATCGATTTTGACTTTCATATTATATTTGATATGTAAATGTTGAATAAACATAGGGAGAAGATGCAACATGATCTCACAACCATTTGTACAGAAAACTATTCTGATGTTTTACAGCCGATTGTAACCTCTGTTTGCTGTTCATTGTATAATGTGTTGATTATATGGACCAGATGTGTCGGAAAACTCATGTCTTCCATAATTCGCCACAACATATGTTGCTGCGCGCAATCAAAAGCCTTGCTATAGTCACTGAAACACGTACAGAGATCTGCAAGGTATTCGCTGCACTTCTTGAAGATCTAGCTGCCATTGGAAGAGGGGAGAAGAAATGGTTCCCATTTTTTAGTATTAATTTCCGCCACACCCAGACCAAATCTAAGAGGCGGTCACGGCCAGGTGAATCATACTCATCCAGACCTTCACCTCACATTCTTTTTAGTGTTGCTTCAAACTGGCTATGTTACTTCGTATTGGAGATCGAAACTATAATCCCCAAAATGGTAAGCATATTGCGGGACCTCGCATTACACTACATCGAGAAGGACCACGGACCGCCTTCTCAAGTTCACCACAACATAACACGAAGAGCTGGTGTAACCCGCTTCCAAAGAACCATTGTCAAGTTAGCTCAGCAGAAGCATCTTCGAACAGTAGTCAGGTACCCATTTAAAGCTGGCTCGAGTGAGCCTTGTCAGTAGCTGGCATTGAATCTAAGATCTTTACTATGAGAAGCGAGCTACTCAGATTCTCTTATCCGTATGATGATGATGAATCTTTTTCGCTCTAATTGGAGCATAGGCACACTAATAAAGCTGGTCCCTTTACAGGAAGCCTGTATCAAATCATTTGCAATCGCCATTTTATAGCTAAGGTTTTACATGATGAGGTTGCCAGCCTCATGCACATCCCTCTAGTTCCCTCATATAACGTGCTTGGAAGATTACAGGAGTTATGTTATCCCCAATCTGATAACCACTCCGACCCGTATATGGAATGTTAAATTTATTGTCCATGAAAACTTCTTTTTGAATGTTGTTTGCAATCCCGAAGTCCGACCTGGTGATGTGCACGAGAGTTTGAGAGGGGGTGATGCGATAAGATCTGGATACGAATAGGCAAGGATGAGTAAGCCAGTCAGGCGAAGGTGCGATCTTAGGCAAGGCTCAAGGATAGCGCGAGAAAGCGCGTCTGCTTTGTTAAGGCACAGTGAGTGAGTGAGCGTGTATCTTGTAGGTTCCTTTTTTTAATTTCCATAGTTCGGGGCCAAATTCTGACTCGGGATTGTTGCAGATCAATGGTAAAGTATTATGATAGTGTTGTATGATGAGGGAGTTGTGTAAGGGTTGTGTGTCCTCACACTAATGTGTATAAGGGTTTTAATGCACAAGAGCTGATGTGTGGGGATCGTTTTGTGTGAGAGTTGATGTGTGAGAGAGTTGATGTGTGTGAGAGTTGATGTGCGTGAGGGTTTTAATGCATGAAAGTTGTGTGTCGTAGACATTTTGTGTGAGAGTTGATGTACGTGAGGGTTGTTTGCATATAAGAGTTTTTGTGCATTAGTTTTATTTGAGGGTGTGTGCACATTATTGTATGCGAGGGCTGCTGTGCGTAATGGTTTTGTGTTTGGGTTGTATTTTGGGATTGTGTGAGATGGTTGTTCTCTATGTGGATTGTGTGGAAGTTGTTGTGTTGGAGGTTTGTTGTGTGTGAAAGATGTTGACGTTGTGTATGAAGGTTGTGTGTGTGGGTTGTTTCGGAGTTCTATGTAATTGTTGCTGTATGAGTTGATGTATATGAAGATTGTTGTGTGTGAAGGGTATTGTGTATGGGCATTATTGTGTATGAGGGTTGTTCTTGTGCGTGTGGGTTGTTGTTGTATGGGAGATGTGTGGGTGTTGTTGATTTTAAGGGTTACTGTTTGTGTAGGTTGGTGGGTTGTTGTCTGTTGACGTTCTGTGTGAGGGTTGTTCTTGTACTGGTTGTTGTATGTCAGGGTTGTTGATTGTGAGGGACTGTTGTGTGTGTGTGGGCTGATGTGTGTTTGGAGTTGGTATGTGTGAGGGTTGTGTGTTAGGGTTGTGTTGGAAGTTTGTTGTCTGTGAGGGTTGTGTGTGAGGGTTGTGTTGGAGGGGTGTTGTGTGTGCGCGTTGTTGTGTGTCAGGGTTATGTTGGAGGGTTTGTTGTGTCTGAGGGTTGTGTTGGAGGGTTGTTGTGTGTGAGGGTTGTGTTGGAGGGTTGTTGTGTGTGAGGGTTGTGTTGGACGGTTGTTGTGTGTGAGCGTTGTTGTGTGTCAGGGTTATGTTGGAGGGTTGTTGTGTGTGAGGGTTGTGTTGGAGGGTTGTGATGGAGGGTTGTTGTGTGTGCCAGGGTTATGTTGGAGGATTGTTGTGTGTGAGGGTTGTGTTGGAGGGTTGTTGTGTGTCTGGGTTGTGTTGGAGGGTTGTTGTGTGTCTGAGTTGTGTTGGACGGTTGTTATGTGTAAGGGTTGTGTTGGAGGGTTATTGTGTGTGAGGGTTGTTGTGTGTCAGCAATTTGATAGAGGGTTGTTGTGTCGGACGGAGAGTTGTGTTTCAGGGTTGGGTTGGAGGGTTGCTGTATGTAAGGGTTGAGTTGGATGGTTGCTGTGTGTCAGGGTTGAGTTGGAGGGTTGTTGTGTGTAATGGTTGAGTTGATCGGTTGTGTGTCAGGGTTGGTGTGTGTCATGATTGTGTTGAAGGGTTGTTGTGTGTCAAGGCTGTGTTGGAAGGTTGCTTTGTCTCAAGGTTGTGTTTGAGGGTTGTTGTTGGAGAGATATTGTGAGTCACGGTTGTGTTGGAGGGTTGTTGTGCGTCAGGGTTCTTTTAGAGTGTTGTTGTGTGTCAGGGTTGTGTTGGAGGGCTGTTGTGTATGAGGGATGGTGTGTCAGGATTGTGTTGGAAGGTTGTTGTGTGTCAGGGTTGTGTTGGAGGGTTGTTGTGTGTGTGGGTTGTGTTGGAGGGTTGTGTATGTTAGGGTTGTTGTTAATGTGGATGTTATGTGTACAAATTGTTCTACTTGTGGGTCTTGTACACGAAGGTTGCTGTGAATAGGGTGGTTATGTGTGTGTTGTATGGGTGGGTTGTTTAGTAGGGATTGTTGTGTGAGTGTTATGTAATATCGCAGTTATGTGTGAGGGTTGTTTGTGTGAGTGTTGTCATGTGTGGGGAAATGTGTGTGTGTGTGCGGTTTATTTTGTGTTAGATGAATGTGTGTGTGTTGTATGTTAGGATGTTGAAAGTTACGGGGATGTGTGTGTTGTGTGTTAGGATGTTGAAAGTTACGGGGATGTGTGTGTTGTGTGTTAGGATGTGGAAAGTTACAGGGATGTGTGTGTTGTGTTTTAGGATGTTGAAGGTTACGGGGATGTGTGTGTTGTATGTAAGGATGTTGAAAGTTACGGGGATGTGTGTGTTGTGTGTTAGGATATTGAAAGTTACGGGGATGTGTGTATTATGTGTTAGGATGTTGAAAGTTATGGGGATGTGTGTTGTAGAGGCTGGGTTAGGACGTTGTATGTGAGGACGTTTTGTGTTAGGACGTTTTGTGTGAGGACATTTTGTGTGAGGACGTTTTGTGTGAGAATGTTTTGTATGAGGACGTTTTGTGTGAGAACGTTTTGTGTGAGAACGTTTTGTGTGAGGAAGTTTTGTGTGAGAAGATTTGTGTGAGGAAGTTTTGTGTGGTGGAGATTTCTGTTAGGAGTTAATGTGTGGGGGAAGTTGTGTGTTAGGGAATTGTATGTAATGGCGTTTTGTGTGACATTTTGAATATGGGAGGATTTTGTTTGATAGAGTTGTGTCTGAGAGGCGTTTGTGTGTGTGATTGTGCGTGGAGTGTTGTTGCACATGAAAGTGAGTTTTGTGTGAGTGAGTGAGAGTGAGTGCGTGTGAGAGTGACGGGGTTGTGCATTAGCAAGTTGGAGTTGAGTGGTTTGCGCGTGAAATGGTTATGTGAGAGTGCGAGTTTTGTGCGAGTGAATTGTGTGTGAGTGAGTTTTGTGCGAGTGAATTGTGTGTGAGTGAGGTGTGTGCTAGCGAATCGTGTACGAGTGAGTTGTGTATGAGTGAGTTGTCTGTGAGTGAGTTGTGTGTGAGTGAGTTGTGTGGGAGTGAGTTGTGTGAGATTGAGTTGTGTGGTAGTGAATTGTGTGGGAGTGAGTTGTGCGTGAATGAGTTGTGTGCGAGTGAGTTGTGTGTGAGTGAGTTGTGTGTGAATAAGTTGTGTGTGAATGAGTTGTGTGTGAGTGAGTTGTGTGCGAGTGAGTTGTGTGTGAGTGAGTTGTGTGTGAGTGAGTTGTCTGGAAGTGAGTTGTGTGTGAGTAAGTTTTGTGTGAGTGAGTTGTCTGTGAGTGAGTTGTGTGTGAGTGAGTTTTGTGTGAGTGAGTTGTCTGTGAGTGAGTTGTGTGTGAGTGAGTTGTGTGCGAGTGAGTTGTGTGGGAGTGAGTTGTCTGTAATTCAGCTGTCTGTGACTGAGTTGGCTGTGAGTAAGTAAAATCTGAGTTAGTTGTGTGCTTTGTGGTGTGTGTGTGAGATGGTTATGTGTAAAGAGGGTTGTGTATGTGAGATGGTTATGTGTAAAGAGGGCTGGGTGTGTGTGATGGTTACGTGTACACAGTGCTGTGTGTGTGAGATGGTTATGTGTAAGACGGTTGTGTGTGTGTGTGTGTGACATAGTTATGTGTAAAGAGGGTTATGTGTGTGTGTGGGATGGTTATGTGTAAAGAGGGCTGTGTGTGTGAGATGGTTATGTGTAAGGCGGTTGTGTGTGTGTGAGATGGTTATGTGTATAGAGTGGTATGTGTGTGAGATGGTTATGTGTAAAGAGGTTTATGTGTGTGATGGTTATGTGTAAAGAGGGATGTGTGTGTGTGATGGTTATGTGTAAAGAGGGATGTGTATGTATGTGTGAGATGGCTATGTGTAAAGAGGGATCTGTGTGTGTGAGATGGCTATGTGTAAAGGGAGTTGTGTTTGTGTGATGGTTATGTGCAAAGGGGGTTGTGTGTGTGAAAGGGGGTTGTGTGTGTGTGATGGTTATGAGTTAGGGGGTTGTGTTTGTGTGATGGTTATGAGTTAGGGGGTTGTGTGTGTGAGATGGTTATGAGTTAGGGGGTTGTGTGTGTGAAATGGCTATGTGCAAAGGGGGTTGTGTGTGTAATGGTTTTTTGTAAAGGGAGTTGTGTGTGTGTGATGGTTATGTGCAAAGGGAGTTGTGTTTGTGTGATGGTTAGGAGTAAGGGGGTTGTGTGTGTGAGATGGTTATGAGTTAGGGGGTCGTCTATGTCAGTAAGCTGTGAATGAGGGCTTTCTGTGACAGGGAGTTGTGTATGGGGATTTATGTGTGAGGGGCTTGTGTATGAGGTGGTTGTGCGTGAGGGAGCAACATGTGAGGGGGTTGCATGAGTGAATTGCGTGAGAGAATGTTGTCTGTCTGAGGGATGTGAGGGGTAAGGGGGGGGGGGGCGTTACTCACGTATGTGTGAGTGAGAGAGAATTGAATGCAAGTGTGACGGGGTTGTGTGAGGCGTATATGTGTGTCTGAGTGAAAGAGAGTTAGGTGTGAAAGAGCTGTGAATAAAAGATCGACAGAAGGGTATTGATCGGGTTTGAGATTACTAGTATAAATTTACTAAGAACAGTCTCATTTGGGACTGATACATTGGGGACAACACTCTATGGTATCATGTTCGCTAAAAATAACTGCAGGGTACATTTAATATGGCTCTTCCTAATACATCATGGACAGGCATACACCACTCAATTTTTATGTATGTAGATAACTGAATATAAATTCCACATTTTCGTGCATTTAAAGTAACGGGTAGTTGAGAATACGATCTCAAGTGTATTTTTTTGTTTCACTCAGGAAGGCACAGTGTATACGTACTGCAGCTACAACATCGAGTACATAAAGGTAATGTGTGTGTCTGTGTAAATGAGTGTGTGTACGAGTGAGTGTGTATGTATGTGTGAGAGAGTGAGTGTGTATGAGTGTGAGAGAGTGAGTGTGTGTGTTTGAGTGTGAGAGTGTGTGTGTGAGAGAGAGAGAGTGAGTGTGTGTGTGTGTGTGTCAGAGAGAGTGAGTGTATGTGTGTCATTGTGAGAGAGTGAGTGTATGTGTGAGTGTGAGAGAGTAAGTGTGTGTGTGAGAGAGAGTGAGTGTGTGTATGTGTGTGTCAGAGAGAGTGAGTGTGGGTGTGTCAGAGAGTGAGTGAATGTTTGAGAATGAGAAAGTGTGTATGTGTGTGAGACAGAGTGAGTGTATGTTTAAGTAAGAGAAAGTGTGTATGTGTGTGAGAGAGAGAGTGAGTGTATGTGAGAGAGAGAGAGAGTGTGTGTATGTGAGAGAGAGAGAGAGAGTGTGTGTATATGTGAGAGAGAGAGTGAGTGTATGTGAGAGAGAGAGAGAGTGTGTGTATATGTGAGAGAGAGAGTGAGTGTATGTGAGAGAGATAGAGAAAGTGTGTATGTGTGTCAGAGAGAGAATGAGTGTGTGAGTGTGTGTGTGAGAGAGTGAGTGTGTGTGAGAGAGTGAGTCTATGTTTGAGAGAGAGAAAGTGTGTATGTGTGTGAGAGAGAGAGTGAGTGTATGTGTGAGAGAGAGAAAGTATGTATGTGTGTGAGAGAGAGTGAGTGTATGTGTGTGTGTGAGAGAGAGAAAGTATGTGTGTGTGTGAGAGAGAGTGAGTGTATGTGTGTGTGTGAGAGAGAGAGAGAGAGAGAGAGAGAGAGAAAGTGTGTATGTGTGTGAAAGAGAGAATGAGTTTGTGAGAGTGAGTCTGTGTGAGATTAAGTGTGTGTGATTGTGTGTGTGAAAGAGTGAGTGTGTGTTTGTGAGATTGAGTGGGTGTATGTAAGAGTGTTTGTGTATAATAGTGTTTTTGTGTGTGTAAGAGAGTAAGTGTGCGTGTAAGAATGAATGTGTGTGTGTGTGTGTGTGAGGGAGAGAGAGAGAGCGAGTGTGTGTGAATGAGAGTGAGTGTTTGTATCTGAGAGAGTGTTTGCGCGATGGTGAGTATTTGTAACATTTTAGTGTGCGTGTGTTTTAGTGTGCGTGTGTTTTAGTGTATGTGTGTTTTAGTGTATGTGTGTTTTAGTGTATGTGTGTTTTAGTGTATGTGTGTTTAAGTGTATGTGTGTTTTAGTGTATGTGTGTTTAAGTGTATGTGTGTTTTAGTGTATGTGTGTTTTAGTGTATGTGTGTTTTAGTGTATGTGTGTTTTAGTGTATGTGTGTTTTAGTGTATGTGTATGTGTGTTTTAGTGTATGTGTGTTTTAGTGTATGTGTGTCGGAGTGAGCTTGCCTATAATTTTGTATTGTGTGTGAGTGTCTATTTGTATGTGTTTTTGTGTGTGTGTGTGTATGTATGTATTTATATGTGTTTGCTTGTATGTGTTTGTATATATGAATGCATGTGTGTGTATGTGGTTGTGTATGTATGTATGTATATATTTATGTATCTATGTCATATTATGCGTATCAGTCCTGGTAAGAGGAACGACATCACTGCACTTCGGGCAGACCCATCTGAACTCTATCTCGCTCATCGGATCGCTTTTGGTGTGGATGCTCAAATTCATGAATACTCCTGTTCCCATTGTATGTGTTTTACGTCAGAATTTCCTTGTGTATCACGTGAGGCAAAGAAAAAGCTCACAGTAATCTTCTAAACAGAAAGCAAAGGAAATTCAAGATGACTGTGGAAAAGACTAACCATCTCAGTATTTAAGACACGTTGCTGCTGACATAACACCTGCAAGATAACGCATAGTACCTTGGCACCTGCTTACATATGTCGTCAACTGTAATTATGTTATTATGCTCTGTTAGCAGAAATAAGACAAACAGCTGATTCTAGGACGGCAGTTAATGTAAGCCGGGCTGCCAACAAATATTCTAATAATAGAATGACATTTCTCTGTTGTTGTTGTTTTTGTTCTCGAAGCTACTCGCACTGAATTCTGCATTCTTAAAGAATGTTCTCTGGTTATGTAGTCTAGTGGCTGTCCTTATATTCCGGGTCAAACAGAGGAAGGTAGAACTGGTCCCTTCTTTCTGTAGTGCAGTGCATATCTTCTCGACAAGTTTACTACTATGGGGATCATAATTTATATCAGCACATATTCGGCCAGGCTGCTGTAGTACAGCGGGTTTCCAGAAGCACTGGGCCGGTTAAGGTGGAGTCTTGAACAGTATTTTGCATGTGACCCTGACATGGGACGAGGTCTTGGTCAGTATGTTGTACCTAACTCCCTGACATCGACGGTGTCTTGGTCAGTATGTTGGGAAGTGTCTGTGGTTGGAAGGGTTGGGGAGGGGTGGATGATAAGGAGAAATACGAACTGGAATACAGAAGAAGATGAAGGAAAGAATAATGCAAGCATTTTCTTCTCCATCCCTGCCCTGGGCAAACAGGTTATTACTTCTATCCAAAGTGTACATGTACTTACACAAAGACACGCACGAGAATGTACATATCTGCATCTAGACAGGTAGATACAAATAAATAGATGTAAACAGATAAACAGACAGACACACCAGCAAACAGGGAGACAAACAAACCGACGATCGAACGGATAGATAGATAAATAGATAGATAGATAGATATATAGATAGACAGACAGACAGACAGACAGACAGACAGATAGATAGATAGATAGATAGATAGATAGATAGATAGATAGATAGATAGATAGATAGATAGATAGATAGATAGATAGATAGATAGATAGATAGATAGATAGATAGATGGATGGATCGGTGGATGGATTTGGTTCGATGAATGGAGGGATGGACGGACGGACGGATAGACAGACATTTAGATAGAAAAGGAGATCAATCAATCAATAAGAGCTTGTCGCTTCTCTCGGTACATCAGAACATCTCGCCAGAGTAAACGGTCCTGGGCTGCTCTTTCTGCCTCTCTCCAGGTGTAACCATCAAGCCAGCATCACGGACCTGGGCTGCTCTTTCTGCCTCTCTCCAGGTGTAACCATCCAGCCAGCAGCACGGTCCTGGGCTGCTCTTTCTGCCTCTCTCCAGGTGTAACCATCCAGCCAGCAGCACGGACCTGGGCTGCTCTTTCTGCCTCTCTCCAGGTGTAACCATCCAGCCAGCAGCACGGACCTCGGCTGCTCTTTCTGCCTCTCTCCAGGTGTAACCATCCAGCCAGCAGCACGGACCTGGGCTGCTCTTTCTGCCTCTCTCCAGGTGTAACCATCCAGCCAGCAGCACGGACCTGGGCTGCTCTTTCTGCCTCTCTCCAGGTGTAACCATCCAGCCAGCAGCACGGACCTGGGCTGCTCTTTCTGCCTCTCTCCGGGTGTAACCATCCAGCCAGCAGCACGGTCCTGGGCTGCTCTTTCTGCCTCTCTCCAGGTGTAACCATCCAGCCAGCAGCACGGTCCTGGGCTGCTCTTTCTGCCTCTCTCCGGGTGTAACCATCCAGCCAGCAGCACGGTCCTGGGCTGCTCTTTCTGCCTCTCTCCAGGTGTAAGCATCCAGCCAGCAGCACGGTCCTGGGCTGCTCTTTCTGCCTCTCTCCAGGTGTAACCATCCAGCCAGCAGCACGGTCCTGGGCTGCTCTTTCTGCCTCTCTCCAGGTGTAACCATCCAGCCAGCAGCACGGTCCTGGGCTGCTCTTTCTGCCTCTCTCCGGGTGTAACCATCCAGCCAGCAGCACGGTCCTGGGCTGCTCTTTCTGCCTCTCTCCAGGTGTAACCATCCAGCCAGCAGCACGGTCCTGGTCTGCTCTTTCTGCCTCTCTCCGGGTGTAACCATCCAGCCAGCAGCACGGTCCTGGGCTGCTCTTTCTGTCTCTCTCCAGGTGTAACCATCCAGCCAGCAGCACGGTCCTGGGCTGCTCTTTCTGCCTCTCTCCGGGTCTCATTATTTAATTTTAGCTCCTTCTCACATTCTTTTCTTCGCGTATTTGTGGGTCTACCTCTTTCTCTTTTCCCGTGAGGATTGCATGCAAAATCATGTCTGGCTATGTTAGACTGTGCCTTCCGCAACGTATGTCCTATCCAACCCCATTTGTTGTTCTAATGGCTGTTGTTGGTTCCTTTCCCACAAGTCTTCATTCCTCACCATGTTCTGCCACTTTATGCCCAGTATCCTTCCTAGACATCTGTTAACGAAGAATCTGGAGTATTTGTTGCTGTGACCTTGGTAGTTCTCCATGCATCCGCTCCATACAGCAACACCGACTTGACACTGGCGTTGAATATTCTAATTTTGGTGTGAATCTTGATATCTCTGGATCTCCTTATATTGTTTAGTGGCAGGAATGCCCCTCATGCCTTTCCAATTTTGATCCTTACATCTGCGTCTGTACCTCCTGGTGTGTCTATTGTGCTGCCTAAAAAGGTAAAGGTATCGATTTCCTCCAACTGCTCTCCCTCCAGCATGACTGGCTCTTTGCTGTTAGTGTTGAGTTTAAGGAGCTTTGTTTTCTTCATGTTGATATTCAGTCCCAGTTTGGCCGATTGTTCTTTCTTCTTCATCTTCTTCTTCTGCGTACGCAGTCAGACAGTAACCATTATTTTTTCGAAAAAAGCGGCGGTCATCCTGAGGCTGTCGCCACTGCCATAGAGCTTGTCTTGCAGTTCCACTGGTAATGGCCACATCTGCTCTCTCTGATCCTCGTATGTCGGGCAGTTCTGCAGCAGATGTTCAGCGGTCATTTTACCAGTACCGCACGGGCATTCGTCGGTACACCCTATCTTCAATTTGTTGAATAGGTGGTACCTCAGTCTGTTGTGGCCAGTGCGAAGTCTGAAGACAACGACTTGCTCTCTTCGGTTCAACTGGTAATAGGCATCGTTTTTGGTGTAACCAGTATGTTCGGTTTCCCATTTGGTCATGTATCTGGCTTTGATAAGCCGTTTTGACTCTTCGTACGTCATACTGGTATCTGTTTGTGGTAGTCTTGCACCTTCTTTTGCCAGTCTGTCTGCCTCCTCGTTGCCTTGGATGTTGCAGTGTGACGGAACCCACTGTACCACTACCCTTTTTGGTGCGGACTGCTGGCACAGTTTGCAGAGTGCTGCTCTTAAGTCATTAAGCTCAGTGTTTTTCTGGCTTTTTAGCGCTGTGACTACGGCCAGAGCATCTGTCAGCTGGACTATATGGCTCTCATTTTCACTGTGTGTCACCATTTCTTCCACTGCCGCCCTCAGTGCCTCTGCCTCCGCTCTGAAATTGCTTGTGTACTTACCAGTAGCGAATGACAGTGTTATTTTTCTGCCATTTGGTAGGTTCAGGAATGCTCCTGCCCCTCCGTTCTGTGTTGTGTTTGTTACAGAACCGTCGGTGTATGCATGGGTCCAGTCCATGCTTGGGTAGCTTTTCGTTATGAAGCTTAGGGTAGTATCTCTCCTTTCTTTTTCAGTCTGGCAGTTTTTGTTTGCAATACCTGGTATATTTTCTACCACCTCTGGAAATATATCCTGCCTCCAGGTAGGTTTTCGTACAGTAGTGATGGGTTTTGGTGTTGTTAGTGCGTTTATGGGATCTTCGTGCATCTTTGCTTTGGCTATTTCTGCAAAGTTTCTCCGCTTTAGTTTCCCATTTCCCAAATTGTTTAGTCTCTGGTGCATTGGATGGTCGGTCAGTCTTCGGAGTTTCTCTGACTGCAGCTGGGCTCTGCAGTCTCTTCTATCGGTCATGGATTGCAGTTTTGTAATCTTTTCAAGTTCTACAATTGGCGTTGACTTCATGCCACCTGTTATAATTCTCATGGCTTGGTTTTGGAGTTTGTTAACTTTATCGAAGTTCGCCTTCGCTGCTGTTGTCCATGCCGCAGTGCCATACTCGAGAACTGGTCTCACTCTTCCAGTGTACAGTTTCTTTAGTATGCCTTCGTCTGCTCCCCAGCTTGTGCCAGCAAGTTTCCTCATGATTGCCATTCTTTCTCTGGCTTTCATTCGGTTTCTCTCAATCTGACTTTTCCATGTCATGCGCCGATCAAATGTGACTCCCAGATAGGTTGGGTTGTCGTTTGGCTGCAGGAATTTGCCATTTAGACTTAATTTGGTACTTTGGGGTTTTAATGAAAGCGAAAATATTGTGCATGTGGTTTTCTCCTCGTTTATTTTGACCAGCCATGAGTTCGCCCACTCTTCCAGCGATGTTAGGGCCGTCTGCATCCGATTTCTTGCTATGGTGAGATTCTTTTCAGAGGTCCACATAGCCAGATCGTCTGCAAACATTGAGCTATGGACTCTTCTTGGTATATTCTCTGTAATATCGTTTATATATACCAGGAAGAGTGTGGGTGACAATACTCCCCCTTGGGGTACTCCCTGCTCGAGTGTCACCTTTTTGCTCATCTGCCCTTGTACTTGGACTCTGGCCGTTCTTTGTTTGAGGTAGTGGTTGATCCACTTGTACATCTTCCCACAGACATCACTTCTTCTTAGCTTGACTCTAAGTCCATCTTTCCAGACTTTGTCAAATGCCTTTTCCAGATCCACCCAAACAGCTACTGTGTGTTTCTGTGCCTGGTAGGCATCTTCTATCTCCTGGGCTATGAGAATGACCTGGTCCTCAGTGGATCTGTGCTGTCTAAAGCCGGCTTGCTGTGGAATTAGTATTCGTTTTTCTTCCAGATGCCACATCAGTCTGGTGTTTATCATTCGTTCCATCAGCTTGCCGACGCAGCTCAGTAGGGTCATGGGCCTGTATCCATTTGGATCTGTTTTGTCCTTTCCTGTTTTTGGTACTGGTACCAGTATTGCGTCTTTCCATGCCTGTGGTACAATTCCCCTTTTCCAGCTTTGGTTCAGGACCGATAGCAGTTTCTTCTTCGCTGTTTGGCCCAGCCCCATCAGCATTTCGTTTGTTATCCCGTCTTTTCCGGGAGATTTCCTTTTCTTTAATGTTCTCATAGCCTCTTCCATTTCGCGCATTGTTAGTTTGGCCATCATGTGCTCTTCAGGAGCCGTGTTCATGTTTTCGTGTCCCTTTAGCTCTTCGCTAATGTCTGTATGCTTATCTGCAGGGACCTCGATGTGGTTTGCTCTGGCATAGTGATCGACAAAGGCGTTTGCGGCTTTCTTACCTGTGATCAAGTTCTCGCCCTGCTTGATAGTAATTTGTTTATTTGACGGGGTTTCGTCGTTCATGGCTCTGACTAGCTTCCATAGCTTGTTCCCGTCTTTGTCCAGGTTAAGACTTTCCGTTTTATTTTTCCAGCTTTCTCTTGCTGTTTGCTTGAGAGTGTGTTTGTACTTCGCCGTGGCGGCTTTGAGGGCGATGTTTGCCTCCATGGATTTTTCTCGCTCTGCCATGTTCCTAGCATTTGTTACTGCATCTTCCACTTTCTGCAACTCATCATTCCAGTAGGGCTTATAGTTTTTCCTAGCTCCTCTTGGGATGGTTTCAGTGGCGGCTTGCATTATTGCCTTGCTTAGGCTCTCCACCATGGGCTTCATTTTGGTGTTTCGTGTGTTGATGGTTTCACACAGCCCATCTGTCAGGATTGCAAATCTGTCCCAGTCGGCTCGTTTGTAATTCCAACGTGGGAGCGGTTTTGTTTCCTGTGGGCCTACTTCCATGTCAATGGTTAGCCTGATCGGCCTGTGGTCGCTACCTGCCAGTTGGTTTAGCACCTGGCGGTCTATTTTATGGTGTATGTCCTGTGTGGAGAAGGCCAAATCTGGAGTCGAGGTGGTATGCCATGTTCTTGAATAGAAGCTAGGGCTATCCTCCGGCCTATTGATTAGGGAGAGATTTGCATCTATCTCCCAATCTTCCACTTCGTCACCTCTGCTGTCTGTGTCAGAGTATCCCCATCTCTCCGAGTGGCTGTTGAAATCTCCAACTACTATGCAGTTGGAGTCTCTGACCTCCATACTCGAGAGCGATAGGTCTCTATTTGGTGGTCCGTACAGATTGAAAATGCGGAGCTTCGTCTCTTGAGCCATTATGTCAACTCCTACAATTTCTGCTTGTCCGGTGTGATTGACAGATACCGCGCTACTCGGTATGCAGTTTCTGGTCAGTATCAGGACCCCTCCTTTGTGGCCTTCTCTATCTAGACGGAAGGTCTGGTATCCTATGATTGAGAATTTATGGTTATTTTTGAGGTGCGTTTCCTGGATACATGCCACGTCAATCTTACCTTCATGCAGGTGATGTGTTAGGGAAAGTTTTTTGTTAATGACTCCCTCCGCATGACACTGTAGTATTTTGAGGGTCTTGAGGTTTTTGCCAATAGAAGTTGCCCCATAGCCATGTGCCTTGACTCCACGACACATGGGTGGGTGACCACCAGTAGTCAAGGGTGGGCCCCTTCAAGGCGTGAGGCCCGGCACTATCGCTGCCTGGCGGGACTCCGCAGGATGAGCGCAATGCGTTTTTCTTATAGGTTGTACTGCCATCATGCTGCGATTTACGTTGCACTGTTTTGTTAGGCTTGCGGCCCCGTGCATCCGATTTCAACAGGCGTTTCTGTAGGGATGCCCTCCTTAGCCTTTGGCTGTCCCCAGCCTATCTGCACGGCAGCAGTTGTTTATGATCAGAGTTGTCTCTCTTATGGAAGTTGTCTTACCAGACTATCGAGTCTTCACTACTCGTGTCTATAGGGTGCAATGATGATATGTGAGATGATATATGAGATGATATATGAGATGGACTGGTTTACCCGGAAGAGAGGCAGTCCAGTGTGTCTGTATCCCAGGATCGTCACGTCCTGCCAGAAGCGTAGCATTTGCATGTGAGTGGGGTATCTCTTTCTCCCTTTATTTTCTTGGCTTCTATGCAGGGATGGTACGCCTAGCATTCCCCGCCACCTGGGGTGTTGACACAGTGGGGCCGGTGTGCAATGTCCGCTGGTCTGCATCTCTTCTGCGTCCAGCATGATAGTTATATGGCTGATAACGTACAGAGGTAGATATCGTAGCCGACATGCATTTAGCCAGAGGAAAAGCCTGGTAATGTCACAGAGATGTTGTTCGCCTGGTGTGCGGACAGCTCTCATGGTCATTGGTTGAGTCTCGACAGTTCACAGTGAGGTGGCTGCTCTACTGTTTTCGACACCCCTACCAGGTACTAAGTCTTTAGTTGGTGGTTTCGCACCCCATCGCCGTATAAGGTGAGTATCAAGCAGTTGTCCGCCCGCTTTGATCGGCGGACGGCATGGACCTTTTGCTGCGGCTCTACCGGATATGGCTGGGGTGCAAGCCTCAGGTCCCGAGCATGTAGGAGCCTCCCATTGCAGTGGTGCTGATATTTTGGGCGGGATTGCGGCTTACAAGGGTTCGGCCGTAATCCCCCACATGGTAGCCTCGCGCCATTGGCTTATCAGCCTGGTACGTGAACCAAAGTGTCTGCGGCTCCTCTCGATATGAGCTGGTTTTCCGTAGCAACGCCCTGTCATTAGTAGGGTAAAACTGACCTGTCTTCAGATGATCTATTTCCAACACCCGTTCACTATTTGGTCAGACGAATTTATTGAGGGCTTTTGTTTGTCAATGACCAGGTATTTGAAATCTGCGGTTTCTGCGGGGTTAAACACGATTTCCGTAGCGTTCTTTCATTAGAGTGTTTGAGAGCTGACTTGTCTTTCGTGAGTCTAATACCAGCGTACGTTCATTTTTAGACCCAAACGGTAGTGCTCTCGATTTGTCAGTCGTCTTACAGTATTGGCGTGTTCAGTCAAATAAAGCCGCAGGTTCCACTCCTGGTGGTGCCCTTCCGTCAATTCCTTTAGCGAGACAATCAAGTTACTTAGAGGGTGGCCCCAGATTTTCGAGGGTCTAATTCCAGCACATGTTCACTATTAGACCCCACGAAGGTGCTCTCTTTTTTACCGTCATTCTACAGTATTGGCGTGTTAAGTTAATTTAAGCCTCAGGCTCCACTCCTGATAGTGCTCTTCCATCAATTCCTTTGTCAGAACACTCGATGGAAACCAACCGAGCCACAGGGGGCATAACCCCAGATTTCTGAGGGTCTAAATCCAGCACCAGTTCCATATTAGACCCCAGAAAAGTGGTCTCGGCATGTCAATCATTTCAGTGTTGGCCGTGTTGAGTCAAATGATTGTTCTTTCACCCTATCAAGTTTCACTTGCATTTAACCCAAGACTGTGTGACAAAAGTACTAGATAATCTGCGTAGTTCAGGTCCTCCAATTGTGACAATAGTGCCCACTGAATACCAGTTTTGTTTGCCTTCGATTGATGTCTTCATTATCTAATTTATATCCAACAAGAACAGGAAAGGTGAGAGCAGACATCCCTGTCTCAACCCTGTTTACACCCCGAAGCTGTCAGTCAGTACTCCTTCGTGTACCTCTCTACTAACTGTGTATTTGTACATATTCTGGATTAAGGTATTATACTTCTCTGGTATCCCATAGTGTCTCAACAGTTGTTATACAGTGCTTTGATCCACACTGTCAAACGCCTTTCCATAGTCTATAAAATTTGCGTTTAGGGATGATTTCCATTCAAAGCTTTGCTCTACTATGATGTGTAGCGTAGCTATATGATCTGTGCATGATCTTCCCTGACGAAATCCTGCATGTTCCTCTCTGAGCTGTTTGTCTACTTCAGTTTTTAAAATGTCCAAGATGATTCTGTTGAATATTTTGCCTGGAACCGACAGCAATGCAATCCCCTTATAACTGCTGCACTCTGGCAGGTCCCCGTTCTTAGACAGTTTAATCAGATGTCCTTCATTCCATTCTGTTGGCACTCTCTCCTCTTCCCATATCTTCTTAAATAATCCTTGCAATGTACCAGTGGCCTTATCTATTTCTGCCATTATGGCTTCTGCTGCTATTCCATCTGGTCCAGCCGCTTTCTCTTTCTTGAGTTTGGACATGCCCTTTGGATTTCTATCTTACTTGGTGGGTTGCTGTCCAAGTTAAGGGTCTCCTCTGCTGGTAAGATGGAGGAGGAGGTAGTTAAAAGAAAAAAAGGATAGCGGAGAGAGAGAGAAATTAGTGAAGATGACAGAGAAATCTAAGCAAATGTAGGAAATATTTATCAAACGTTGAAGGATAAGGCATATCATACGAATATACTACCCTAGAGAGGTTAAATGAGCTGATAGTTGCCTCTATGAAACGTCTGTGACTCGGTAGGCCACTAACAAGGGTAACAGTATGACCACTGCTACACTGAGATCATTAGCAGTGCAGTCTAACAACTCTATGTGGCTAACAGTCCCTGATAGGACAGAGATGAGAACACGCCACACTTAAAGAATTCCATACGAGGCGACTAACGGCATAAACTTTAAGGTTGAATTATTCATTGTGTGAGACAGACATGACCATAAGCTCACTGCCACGCTGTTAGCATGGAGTAAAAACTCACTATGGGAGACAGACATGGGCTTAAGCTCACTGCCACGCTGTTAGCATGAAGTAAATACTCACTATGTGAGACAGACATGGCCATAAGTTCACTGCCACGCTGTTGGAATGGAGTAAGTTGTAACTCATTGCCATTCAACACGTGTTGCCATATTTACTCGTGTTACCGTATTTCAGAATGTCATTTCTCCTTTCCAAAATTGTCTGACTGATAAGGTGCATACCACATAATATGATAATAATATTCAAAATCTATTTTTATTTATGGTTAATACATACACATTTGCATTGGATTATTTGTATACTGTTTTACAAATTTAATAGCAACAGAAAATGCTGAATGAATGCTAGTTACAGTAGTTACAAATATTCATAACTAGTTACTTAACAGAAAAAACAATTGAAGCTTAATTTCCTCACACCACTCGCTTTTGGAACCTTAAAATGACCACGCTGAGAGCCCTGTTGTAACTGACCACATGAATGTACAAGATTCCTCAAGTCTTTGCAATACACACACAGTCCGTGTCACACCAGTCCTTGCCACACCAATGCTTGTCACACAAATTCCTGTCATACCAGTCCCTGTCACCCCAGTCTCTGTTACACCAAACCATGTCATACCAATCCCTGTCATATCAGTTCCTGCCATACCAGTCCCTGTTATATCAATCCCTGTCATACCAATCCTTGTCATACCAATCCAGTCCATATCAGTCTATGTCCCACCAGTCTCAGTTAAACCAGTCATTGTCATACCAATCCCTAGCATACCAGCCCCTGTTACATCAGCCACTGTCACATCAGTTCTTATCATATCAGCCTCTGTCACACCAGTCTGTTATACCAATCCCTGTCATATCAGCCCCGTGTCACATTATCTCATGTCACATCAGTCCTTGTCACATCAGTCCCTATCACATCAATCCCTACCACATCAGTCCTTGTTACACCAGAAGCCTGCTGAGTGTGGGGTAACCTTCTAGGTTTTTGGTTCAGATTTAAAAACATGACCATATATGGCATGATCGTTCGCCTTTCTGTCCCAATTAAAGCATAGAGTCACAACTACAGTTGGTCCCGCTGATCCACTGGAAGCATGTACCAGAGGATTTGCAATAGCGATTTCAATAGCAATGATTTGACATGTTGATGTAGGTACCTCCATGCACCCATCCCCTAACCGTTTAATAGTCTGTTACGGTACGATTATAAGGTTACAGTAGCCTTATTCTTTTCAACCCGGGTACGACTCACTTGTCCAAATACACAATAACATAATTCTCGTCCTTTGTACGTAGGTCACAGTATCACATGATTTTGTTGTTTTATTTTAAAATTGTCGGTCACACCAACGGAACCTACCGTTGAATTAAGACGATGTTTAAATTGATTGAAAAAATATGTTCTAAATATATTTAATAAGCTTTTGATTTACTTTCGTCCTCATTAATGGATTATTTCTGGTATGATATATGAGTAATGGCGTTAATAACTAGTTTCTTGGTATTATGAAATATATAGAAGAGATCATTTAACTAAGCATATTCAATCAATCATATTGCGTTTCTTGGTGATATGAAACGAAAAGAAGAGATAATTTAACTGAGCACGAACAATGAATCAAATTGCAACACTTTATTTGCTGTCCTGTGTTAATATCCTGTTAAATCTACCGATTTTTATAACAATGATCAACTGGTTATCTTTCACTTTCCAGGTAGAGAATTTGGCCCTGAATTCTCAATAAGTCAGAGGTCATCAACTTCGAAAAGGTCATCGATCTTGGACATATCACATATAGAGATCGTCTGTGGCTGACCTCGCGACTTTGAGAGAATTAATATTCGTCATCACATCCGGGTAATGTCTGCAGCTATTTGACACATTTCTCAGTAGACACAACATGATAATGACACCTTATAACGATCTTGGCTTGTTGTAGTTGTGGATGGTGTTATCGCTATAACTTCTTGCAATTGGAAGCTACAATACATTCTACACCAGTACATCAACTACTAACAGGCGCTATACAAGATAAAATCGACACCTTCTGAACCTGGGGAATAGCGAAGCTGTTTATTCACAATCACGTAACATTATTGGAGTTTATGAGACTAGCTTTCAAACTTAGCCTACTATCGACTAAGCCATAGGAAAATTGTGCAATTCCCAAATGTTTGCGACTCTTCTACAATAACTGTTACAAGAGCTTTGATACACTTTTCTAGATACATAAATATATGCCAGAAGTTGCCTAAAAAGAACATCCCAAAAGAATACATAATGCAGCAAGCAACCAGAAATAATAAAATATCATTTTTCACACTTATCGTCTGCGTCATGTGAACTTCAAACTGTGAATTTGCGCTTCATATTTGCCGGTAAATTTAACCATTTGCCGAGGGTCTCCTGCGGGTCAGGAAGTCGCAAACTGTCAAATACTAATATTCTTCCAGTTGGATTTTGCAGGAATACAATACGAGCAGACCAGCCAAGTCAGAGGAACTGGTAATCACTGAACTATGAACAAGGCATGCCAAGTCCATTGATGCTGCCTTTCTGCAAGCTATCGGACACCACCTAGATCAAACCAAAACACAGACTATAATTGACTGAATCAGCCTACCTAATCAAGATGGTAAACACGCCATGATGTAACGAATGAAACTCTACGGATGGCGGAAAGCAGCATGCAATGCCAAAAGAAGACTGAATTTGAATAGTACATAAAAGGATGTACACGAATCAGAAAATCGAAAATCTGGCAAATGAAAGAAGGTAACTGACTACCAACTACAACAACAGTTAAAACTATCAATACTTTGTTTATTCCTTTTGCTGAGATCCCCGGGAGGATTTATAGGCTGAGGAAAAACAAACAAAACCTATGCCCTACCGAAGTTTTGAACACATGTCCTCGTGTTGTGAAGGCCTACATCGAAATCGCTCATCTGTAACTAACTAATTGACATAAACTGTTGTACAGGACAGTTTTTTTGTTCATTTTTCGCAATGATAAACCTAACAGCTCTTTGATGTACTCAGTTCATTTCGTTGCCTGACTTCTAAAAGCGTACTTTTGACTACGCTAAACTAAACAGAACCAAATATGGGTAACAGACAAGCTTATCACAAGGAGGAAAGTAAGTCTAGAGGGGACAGTAAATATGAGAAGGAAGAACAGAAGAAGCGGAAACAGCAAAAGCAAACTGACAAGAGTGATGCAGGAAAGACACAGACAGAACAATATGCCTCAGAGCTGGATGCTGACAAAGAGGAATCAAGTCACGTGACAGGAGGAGATTCCGAGTCGTGTATTTTCCATTCAGCTGAGAATATCTCGTTCAGTCCATACCTGGATTCATCTACTGGATGTGAATTCGAGCACAGCACCACCAGGTCTCGATTGGTTGAGCATTCTCCAATACTTGCACAGCACCCATATGTTCTATCTTCCAAAGATTTTCAAGATGGCTTCTCACTTGAAGCTTGCATTCCCCCTGAAATTGTTCGACCGGAAGCCCATACCAGTATAACTTCCACAACTTGGACCGGACACAGAGACAGTAACCTCAGTGTCAATAGCAGCATCATCTCTCAGCCTGAGGTGGACGTCAAAGCTACCTGTAGTGGACTATCATCGCCAGTCACATGCGGAAATATAACCTCAACGACGTCATTTTCTGGAAATACAGAAAGAGTTCACGTTCATATTCCTTCAGTGTCAACTTTTGACCCTGAATATAAAACCGATCTAACCCAATCACAGGAAGCCCAGCCTGCTTCACCCACCAGCTACCATCACCCACACTTTTACAACCATCATCACAATAGAAAATGTCAACAGGCATCCCCTATCAGCATTACCAAGCCCACGTCCTCATTCAGCCAGTCCAAGCCCACATCCCATATCAGCGTGTCCAAGCCCACATCCCCTGTTAGCCAGGCCAAGCGCACATCCCCTGTCAGTCAGGCCAAGCCCACATCCCCTGTCAGCCAGGCCAAGCCCACACCCCCTGTCAGCGTGTCCAAGCCCACATCTCCTAAAGCCCAGAGAGGAACAGCATCTCCTAAAGTAGTAGCATCGCCTTTAAAGATCACCTCCTCGAACAATGCCTCTCCCGCTCCAACAACTCCGTCACCACAACGTAGAGCTACCAACTTTCTGGCTCTGTTCAGGTCAAGCAGCAAACGTGAGAAAGCAACATCCTCGGATGGGGAAGAGAAGCAGACCGACCAGGCTTCAGAGATGCTTGGCACAAACGACGACGTCAAAGGCAAATCCAAACCGTTGTGGAAAACGTGGGAAAGGTCACGAAGTAAAAAGTCTAAAAAACAGAACAAAGTCTCCATCTTTGGAACAACAAGAAAACCTGAGGTAAAAGAAAGTACAGACAATGTAACTAGTGAAGAAACAGGTCACATGAAGGCGTCCGCGAACATTTGCCAATTTCCAATTCAGTGTAAAACCGACAGAAACATCCACCAAAGTATCTTTATTGCTTCAGCCGGACCGAGCGAGAGTAAGGCCAGTAACTCTAATAGTGCACAATCTGACTCAGAAACAAGGCAGTTGCCTAACCAAACTGTTGATTTCAAGGGATTGATTCGAGAAGACAGTCCTCCCTTGTCTTCAACAGCGGCCTTTTGTATCTTAAAGTTAGAAGAGCTTGAAAGATCTATAGAGAAAACCATCAGAGAAAAATTTCCTGATGCTGAGCCTTTTCTAATGAGGAAAAGATCTAAAGAAGAGCTTCGGGGGTCAAGGTCCCTTCCGACTACTCCCTCACTTAATAAGAAACTCTATGTCGCTCGAGAAGAAGATGTAAACATCACAAGTTCCAGGCTGGTTGACGACAGGGGCGCTACCCGTTTCTGCCACGAAATATACGAATCTCCCCCAAACTCATCCAAGTCTCCGGTGGTTCTACGCCGGTTTGGGGCTCGAACGCGCCACGCTAGCATTTCTCCCAAAATACAGCGAACTAAAACAGGTGCTCTCTTTAACTCCCCCAGTGAAATGTCAAATCTTGATGCATCCTTGGCCGCAAAATCTGCAACCAAAAAACCCGGATATCACGAACTGTCATTTCAACAGACCTCAGCTCCCATTTTGCATTCTAATTTCGACCAACCATTTTCTGTAGCTCAAAAATCAGAGTCTAAGTATGACAATGTCATGGATGATGCGACAGAAAACAACGCCTATTGTCAGCTTGTGCGACTAAACAAAGATAACAGAGACCTGGAAGTCGAAACCATGTCTCGTGACAATAACAAAACAAGGACAGGGGACATAAAACAAGTTATCGTTCCTTCATTCTCGGCTGTCTTTGGTTCTGTTTCCCCAAAGCTCAAGAGACATAATCAGGTCACCTTCTGTGATTCAAAGAAGGGAAGTACAGACCCAGATATAGTACATACATCTGGGAATATTAGTTCACAGGTTGAAGCTGGCAACGGCAAAGATCACAGCAAAGGTGTGAAAAACGTTAACAAAGCTGTAGCCTCATCTCTCGGTCACTCAGACTCCACAGAAAACTCACATCAGCCCATTAACCAAAGCGAACAAAACCGTCAAGGAAGATGTGGTCAGTATGTCACTTCCGCTCAGGGTAATGACATTGAGACTAGAAGTAAGAAGACAGCATTCAAAGATATTTGTAGAGCGCAAGACTCAAACAGAACGATGTCAGTGCCAGACGTACCTAAATCTATAAATAGCTCGAAGATTGTAGTGATGGCTGCAAGCGGCCAAGATACAAGCGTACATTGTGACGATAATAGAGGCCTTGATGTGATGTCTAACATAGACACAGCAGGTAACGCTAGCAACAGTACTGAGGAGAGAAAACTAAATACGCAGGAGCCTAGCGAATGTACGCGTGTCAAGACTTTACCTGCTACACAGCCTCCAGATATTGCTAAGCTAAAAATAGCTGGCAAACCAGGTCAGTTGGCATCTCCTAGCACAGAACAGAAACATTCATCAGATCACGTGGTGTTGGTTTCAGCTGTCGCCCGCCCCTGTCGAGCTGTTCCTTCCTCACCTGGACAGGAAACAGCATGCAAGAGTTCTCACTCTGCGCACGCGCACGCCACCGCACCCTACCCAAGCCCTGGCTTGAGGTATGCGAGCAAACATTCAGCTGTGAGCACGCAAGGTGAAGTTAAACACCAACGTAGTTATACAACTGGCTCTGTCTCTACCAGAACTCCAGTACCAGGCTCAGTGACAGTTTCAAGTGACACTCCTCTTCACTTACTACAAGCGGATGTAGCTGACGGTGTCTTACCGAAATTCGACGACGTACAAGGTCGTCTATATAATCATCCTGTAGAGGCAGCGTCTGACCAATTGGACTACGTATTTCCGGATCAAGTTCAAGAAGTTAGATCTGAGTTTTTGTCGGGTTTTCATAGTTCCAAACTTAGGAAGGACGAGGTAGCCAGTCCGAAGATTGTTAACGTGATTGATAGCGTACAGCTGAGCAAACAGCGTCAACACCAGTACTCTGAGCTAGAACAGCCAGTGCCTGAAAGCGAAGAGCAGCCTCGCAAACAGCGTCAACACCAGCAGGGCCAGTACTCTGAACCACAATATCCAGTGCCTGAAAGCGAAGAGCAGCCTCGCAAACAGCGTCAAAATGACGATGTAACTACTGTTTTAAAACAGCCTGTGTCCCAGGTCATTTCTCAGATGATCAACCTCAGTAAACGGCAACCACAGCAACAAGAAACACAACGTCTTCTACAACAACAACCACGACGTCTTCATCAGACTGACTCCACTTCACCGAATGATGGCATGCAACCGAAACCTGCTGTTGCTATAGTAACAATACCACATTACGAGCAGTCTTGTCAAACTCTGGAAAAGAAAATAGTCACTGTCACATCAAATTCTTCTAGAAATATCCCAAACGATCTGTGCCAGTCTCGGTGTCAAGAAATTCAGACGGATTCTTACACAACAGCTGACAAGAGTGTGGATAGCAATGGATTGACAGACACTTTCAGAAGCTCTGAGGTTCCATCCTCGGGTCGATCTGCATTCTTGTCCACGCCCACAACTGACCCGGGATCAATGGAAGGCGAAAAGGTAGCAGAGAGCAGTGATTATGAAGACAGTGAGTTCTTGAAGATGGTTCAAGCCGGGAGTACGACACAGATAAGAAAACATACAGACGAGTCCAGAACGGTAGAACATGTTCCACCTCCTAGCCCGAAAGCAATGCATCAGCTAATGGAAGAAATGGGGGAAGAGACTGACAACGATGAAGAGAATAAACGTACTGAAACATTGAGGAGCACTAAAGAACATGAGATTAAACAATTTACGGAAATAATTTACAAGCGCTTGTCGGATTTATTATGTAGCCAATCTAAAGAGGAAACTAATGAAGACAGTAAGGTTTCTGTCCTAGATGGCGCTGCAAAGGGCGATAACGGAAGTGACGTAGAGATCTCATCTAAATTTAGCACATATCGGGACAGTACTTCAACAAACACCGACGAGATCATGACTAGTACGGAGCTCAGTGCTGCCACCTTGTCCAGCAGTGCTGCGTCAACTCTAATTAAAGTGCTTACTATAGATTCGTCTTCGTCTCTTACCACAACAACGTCTTCAGATTCTGAAATCGATGAGACGTCGCGTATGTTCAAAACATTTCAGAATACTAATAAAAACAATGAAGAAAGTTTCGAGAATATTGAGGTGTATCTGAAGAAAAATGAAGAATCCAAGACACATGTATTTCGTGGGTTAGACGTTGGCAGAACATCAAATGATCCTGGTCAGAAACAATCTTCTCGTGTCTACCACAGCGACGATGATGTTGCCACCGGGCGAGGAATTCCCGATTATTACGACGACAGACCTTTGTGGTCACGGCGACAGAAACTTCCCGGGGAGCTGTCGGCGACGATGATGGCTATCCGTTGGCGCGAAAGACGAGAGAGATGGCTGAAAAAGAGGCGACGAAACAGAACTGATCTTATGAGTACAGCAAGCAGCGATACCGGATCTGAGAATTGCCTCAATAGAGACTACTCACTGATGTCAGAAAACTCAAACTATTTCGATAACGAGAAAGAAGGTTCAGGAGCATCACGCACAAACGTTATGGGTTCTGGAATCTTGACTTCGCCAAAGTACACCAAACCCATTCTTCCATTTTTTGACAGCAATCGAACTCGGAGCACAGTTGAAGACAATCCAAATACAGATCTGTCTGGTCGCCCTCGGCCATTTCTTCAGTTTACCCAACGGCAGGATATCAGAACACATTTTAACTCTAAAATGAATCAAGCACAAAGTACGGGACAAGATGACAGTGACAACAAAAATGTGCACCAAAAAACGGACAACAAAAATGTCAATGAACAGAGCAGCGATGGAGGTACACAGAAAAATCCATTAACACATGTTGATATGAGTGCTCCAACTATTGATGATACGTTTCAAGAACTTATTTCTGTGCAGAATATTCTAGACGAGATGCAAGAATTGAGACCAAGTGACGAGAATATTGAGAGAAAATGTCTTCCTCTCACCACAGAGAATGTCAGATCAATACGAGAATATTACAAGGATTACTATTTATCTGGCAGTGGACGCAGGTCAAGGATGTCCGCCACCGATAGGACAGAATCAGACCTTGACCTATATTCAGAAATACGAGACGACGCTAGTTCAGGCAGTGAGGTATATGCAGACGACGAAGGCGACGACGACAGACTTGAGATGTACGCGACTGCTGAAGATGAACAGGGGGCTACAGGACAAAGTAGCAGCACTGGTGGTAGAGGCAGTAAACGAGGCGGGACGTACGAGAGGGACGACAACGACACAGACGCAAGCGTTGTACTCAGCTGCACCTTTTACAATTCAAACACTCACCCCGAGAAAACCAATGAGCAATCCGAGAGCGGAACAGTCTTGGCCTCTGCCGCCGAAGTTAAAACAACGAAAAGGTCTACCTCAGTCTCACACGTACATACTTCCCAGGTGACACTTCATAATAGTGATGACGAGTTCTGGAGTCAGAGCGTTGTGATGGATGAGAGCTACAAGCAGCTTGAAACAGCAGCTGATGCAGTCAGCTCAACATTCCAAAACGCTCGTGAGCAGATGCACGATATCCAGTACCATCTCCAAGCTCTCCGGCGACAGATGGAGGTCATGCAAGATGACCTAACTAACATTTCAATAACATTGACCCCGCATCCATCAATAGAATAAACTGAAAAGTGACCAGACCGAACAACAACGTATAATCATAACATTTTAGGAAAGTTTGTCTGTCCTGGCAAAATAATACTCGTAATATTATATATTGCGTCGTCTGGCAATCAATCGGAAAGATGTTCATCAAAAGTTGTGTAGAGGATACGATAGCTACTATTAGAGTATATATTGCTTTTTTTCAGATGACACTATCATGACCGTTGCATGGATACAATTATGTGATTTGGACGTACTTCATCGCCTGTCCTAGACAGGCTGACGTGCTATTATTGTACAAACATATTTAGAAGACTGTGCTGCTATTCAAGATAGTATACTAAATAATGCATTAACTAGATTGGTAAACTGAAGTTAGTTCATAAAATTAAGATGTTAATTTAACCTTGTGACCCACAATATATCGTACGTATCCACAACAGCTGTTATTGTGCAGTGCTCTATAACATCTTTTTATTGTCTGTTTATATTGGGTGATCATATTGTTTTTCGCAACAGAGGACATTTCTGACATATTTATATATGCAATGTAAACAGTGGGATAATGTAACACAAGACAGATGATGTCGTTGACTACAGAGGTTTAAACAATTGGACAATACAATACACAAATGAGGATATTTCTGACGGACAAATATAAACCAGCGGAGCAATCAATACAAGAGAAGAGAGAACTGTTACCACTGTTTGTAGTAAAAATGAGAGACTAGAAAATAACATGCAGACATTTATGTTTTTAAAAATATAAATAGGTGGGAATTGTTGGACGCAGATGATAACACGTACAAGCTGGCAAGGATGGTATGCTGTATTCATCAATAGACTGAAAGTACTGTATTCATCAATAGACTGAAAGTGCTGTATTCATCAATAGACTGAAAGTGCTGTATTCATCAATAGACTGAAAGTGCTGTATTCATCAATAGACTGAAAGTGCTGTATTCATCAATAGACTGAAAGTGCTGTATTCATCAATAGACTGAAAGTACTGTATTCATCAATAGACTGAAAGTACTGTATTCATCAATAGACTGAAAGTACTGTATTCATCAATAGACTGAAAGTACTGTATTCATCAATAGACTGAAAGTACTGTATTCATCAATAGACTGAAAGTACTGTATTCATCAATAGACTGAAAGTACTGTATTCATCAATAGACTGAAAGTACTGTATTCATCAATAGACTGAAAGTACTGTATTCATCAATAGACTGAAAGTACTGTATTCATCAATAGACTGAAAGTACTGCAAATGTTGTATATGAAATATTATGAAAATGACCTTGTTCCGATAAAAGCTTGACAAACGTCGGGTTGGAAGGCATGTCACCCTGGCGTTTAGTCGTGGACTACAAATGCCGAGAAGAGAGAACGTATGGTCATCCCAGTTGATGTGTTGTTTTTGTAAACATAAATCGGAGCTGCGGTGGTACTGAAGGATAAAAATCGATAAAACTATAAATAGGTATAGCTCAAATACCGCACCTGGACAAAAACAAAATGAAACTCACATTACAGCCAAAGAACACATGAAAACAGTTAACGAATCACAACACCAACAATGACAAATAAATCAAGAAGAGAAGAGGCTGATCAGGAGATTAGGAGACAACAAATAACATGTCATGTTCGTTCAGGACAACGGTCCACCATCTCAAGTACGCCTCCAGATGTGGGGGGGGGGGGGGGAGCCACTGTAATCTGCTACCAAAGAAAGACGCCAAGAAGGCCTAACTCAAGTACGAGTGGCATTAGGAACAACAACAACACTTGGAAATTAGAAGACAGAATAACTCGCTCCAATTCTGGCCTTTTTGGTAAGCCTGTTATCGACTCTCTGGTTGTTGTTGTTTGCAAATACCCACAATGAGTAGGTTACTCTTTTGTGTGAGACCAGTGACTTTCCTCACATTACCAGCGTGCTGATGAAGGTGGACCGGCGTCCTTCCGGCGGTAATGCTTTGCTTGGCTTCATCTGCGTGTCACTCACTACTACGGGGATCAGATTAGCCAGATTGCCATAAAAACAACCCGTTTCCAGGGAGGGCTACCAGGAAGCCGAGGTGAGGGTCTTGGCCAGTATGTTTTGCCTGACCGTGTCTAACATGTCTGATCAGTATATGTTGCCTGACCAGACTTTAGTCTTTTTATTAGTTGTTAGATAAATGATCAAACTTATCCCTTACTAACAACAGAATAAAGATGTGTAACATGAAATACGAGTATGATAAACTTCAACACAGATAGAGAATGAGAAAAAGTGTAGATTGATAGGGCAGACCTTCTAGCCGGTACCTAACAATGTAAGTAGACTTGCGCTTGGTTGGAACCGACATAATTAGAGAAGAAGCGATAAATTCAGAGCAGACGGAGAGGAATTGTGGAACAAGAAGTCAAATCAAGTGGATTCTCATGGATGGACTTCAAGAAGACGGTCCAAATTTTGAATCAGTGGAGAACGAATGTTGCATTAAAGACTGCAAGGAATAAGTCAAGTCATTGAAAGTGTCAATTTCTTTTTTACATATTTATGACCGGCTAAATTACTTGTTTATCGTGCAAATAAATTTGGCCAACGTGCGATTGTTGTTTTGCTTATGCTTCTCCTGTTTCCCCGTCTTCTACTTTCATTTCCTCTTTTTTGTTCGTTCTCAAATAACCACATTTATTTCCCTCATATACCTTGTGGTCTGTTTCAGGTTTCTCTCGTCACCACACAAATTATACGCACAAATATATCCACATCAATTTCCATCATAAACTTGACAATCTATCAGAGGCTTCCCTCTTCACCATACAGATTTTTCCATAAATAACCACATTTTTTTCTCTGTCACAAACTTGACGGTCTGTGTAAGGTTTCCATCTTCATCAGACACATTATCCCACAGATAACCAGACTATTTTGCCTCACAAACTTAGCTGTCTGTTCCAAGCTGCTCTCGTCCCCACAAAATTATCCCACATGTAACGACATATATTTCTCTCATAAACTTGATGGTCCGTATAAGACTTCCCTCTTTACCATACAGATTATTCCATAAATAACCACATCTATTTTCCCATAAACTTAACGGTCTGTGTAAGACTTCCCTCTTTACCATACAGATTATTTCATAAATAGTCACATTTATTTTCCTCATAACTTGACAATCTATCACAGACTTCCCTCTTCACCGTACAGATTATTCCATAAATAACCACATCCATTTTCCCATAAACTTGACGGTCTGTGTAAGACTTCCCTCTTCACCATACAGATTATTCGATAAATAGCCAAATTTATTTCCCTCATAAACTTAGTGGTCTGTCTCAAACAGTTCTTACCACTTCACAGACAATCGCAAATCTGAGCTGAGGTAGATCATGCTGTCACTCTGCTACTCTTGTGTAGCTGAAACACTTGGAGAACATTTTCTACTGTTTGTCTTTCCTCCCTACAGGGTGCGGGAGGGGGGGGAAGGGGTGAGAAACGTATCTGAATGTCTAATTCTAAGTGTGCAGGGGGGCCCGTTACGTCTGAAAATTGTCACTTGATCTAGTGACATAAAAGAAAATGTCTGACAAATAAAGAAATCCGACCTAAAGTGGGAACTACATAAATGCTGTTGTTGTTGTTGTTGTTGTTGTTGTTGTTTGAAGCTACTCGGGCTTTATTGATTCTTGACGATGTGTCTTTGGTACCGTGTTGCAATATCTCTTCTTACATCTTAAGGCGTGCTTGTGAAGGTGGACTGGAGTTTTTCTTACTGTAGTGAAGTGCGAAACTCTTCATCAAGCTCATTTTTATGGGGATTGTAGTGTCGATCCCCATCTTGTTGGTCAGACTGATGTGACACAACCTATTCACTGAAGCACGAGCGAGGGCGTGAGGTGCGGGTCTGGATCAATATATCTCACCTTACTCTGATTACGGTTCGCTCTAGGATGGCAGATACTAATATGTAGCGCGAATTCTTCGGTAGACTTAATCGCTGGTCAGGAATGAAGTGTTAGAGACTTCAGTATACTAATCTACAGCCGCTGGTCAGGAATGAAGTGTTAGAGACTTCAGTATACTAATCTACAGCCGCTGGTCAGGAATGAAGTGTTAGAGACTTCAGTATACTAATCTACAGCCCCTGTTCAGGATTGAAGTGTTAGAGACTTCAGTATACTAAACTACAGCCGCTGTTCAGGATTGAAGTGTTAGAGACTTCAGTATACTAATCTACAGCCGCTGGTCAGGAAGAACGTGGCAGACACTTCAGTATACTAATCTACAGCCGCTGGTCAGGAAGAAAGTGTTAGACACTTCAGTATACTAATCTACAGCCGCTAGTCAGGAATGAAGTGTTAGAGACTTCAGTATACTAATCTACAGCCCCTGTTTAGGATTGAAGTGTTAGAGACTTCAGTATACTAAACTACAGCCGCTGGTCAGGAAGGAAGTGTGGGTGACTTCAGTATACTAATCTACAGCCCCTGTTCAGGATTGAAGTGTTAGAGACTTCAGTATACTAATCTACAGCCGCTGGTCAGGATTGAAGTGTTAGAGACTTCAGTATACTAATCTACAGCCGCTGGTCAGGAAGAAAGTGTTAGACACTTCAGTACACTAAGCCACGGTGTGTGACGTGGGGCGCACAGTTCGCTTTCTCGGTTCCTTTAGTTCCCTAACCGAAAATCATGTTCCCATTTACAGCTGGGTCGACAGAAGTATCACTGTTGCAAGAGTTGAACACAATACCTTTTACGTGAACGATGACTTATCTACTACTACACTTATCAGACTCTCGTGTCATTTATAGACATGCATGGTTAGTGTTTGGTCACATGACAAGAATGTATCCATACCGTCACTTCCTTCTAGTCTAAAGCGACAGACAGCAGGGCTTCAGGGACAGAGCTAAACATGGATTGATGGTGCTACAGAAACACCTTTGGCATGGAGTAAAAATATCAACGACTGTGTCTGATAGGGATCGCGGCTCCTCAAAATGTATAACTATCAATATACCAAATTTTCAAGGTTTGGCCATGACCAACTTTAGATTATAGTTGGCCATGGTTTGGCTCGATGTGAAAACGCTATATGTGTGGAAACCGACACGTGCTAAATATAGCATCAATTTTTGTGGCTTATTCTCACAACTAACATCTCACAACTAATATGTACTACATTGTGTAGTACTGATGTCACTTAGTAAAGCTTAGTCTCAATACATTTGAGACGTCACGTGCAGTAAGCTCAGCGGATGCCATTCGACATTAAATAATCAGCGAACCCACCTTTCTTGCAATTTCAAAATGTAACCAGAGCTCCTATCTTTAAACTACTATCCATGGAACATAAAAATTAAATGTAAATTTTTGATTGCATCTTCAATGTAAGTGTTTGACTGTATCTTCAATGTAAATGTTTGACTGTATCTTCAATGTAAATGTTTGACTGTATCTTCAATGTAAATGTTTGACTGTATCTTCAATGTAAGTGTTTGAATGTCTTCAGTGTAAGCGTTTGTTTGTACCTTCAAAACAAAATTATACTGATTATTATGGGTCATGGGTTAAAAAAAAGGGGTTCGGTAGTTGAATTACATGGAGATGGAATGTGACGCAAGCCAGGGGAGTAGAGATAGGTAGATCCTATAATTGTGAAACTGGTGTTGTTTCTTTCAAGTTGCAAAGTTCCAGATTTTCTGTACGGATGTTGCTAGCAATAATAATTATAGTTGTTCATCGCAGTCGAAGATGGCGACTGCGGTAGATATGTGTATTCAGATGTGACCGTACAGTCTGATCCAACGGTACAAACTCTACATCGCATGAGACACGCGAACAATGTTAGTAATTGGGCCAATTTGCATTCTGTTTTTTCTGACCCGCAGTGATTATTCTCTTCTCAGAATTGCGAGCATCGTTTGTGATGGTCTTACGCCAGACTGAGCAGATCAGAGCAAACAGCTCACAGGAAGCGACATTTGCTGAGGTAGCAAATAGCCTAGGTACAAGCAATGACACTGCCCCTTGTCCTGATGGAGTACAGTATTATCCCACAAAGCACTTGGATAAGCTAGACATAAGAAATGGGGTGAAAGAGTTCAATGACACTATATAGAAGTCATCTGTGCACGAGGACTGGCTTCAAAACTATCTGCGCCCACTGCCTAAACATGGTAAAGCTTCCACGCTTCTCAGCAGCTATCAAATAATCATATCATTATACACAATGTATATGGCAAATTGCTCGAGAAGGTAGTGGCCAGGAAAATCATATCGTAGCTAGAACGGGAGCACATCCTACACGATACATTGGGCAGCTGCAGAACAGCGGAGGAGACCTGGGGTACCACTCGGAATTTTGCGAATGATATCTTTGAAGATTTCCAGTGAAAACAAGAAATGGTCGTTGTTGCACTGGACCTGGAAGACGCATATAACAATGCCGATTTTGTAACCTCTAAGGATATATCTGCAGCAGTGTGGTATAAACCCATGGCTGGTTAGTTAGATATCAGCTGCCCTGATGGAAAGAAGAGTTGCACTACGTGTGGGATCTAAGACATCAGAACCGAGGCGAATATGTTCAGGACTTCCTCAATAGTCTCCGCTCTCACCGGTGATGTTCAACATCTAAACAGTAAACGTGACCAACATTCAACCCACAGGGACAGGGCGAACTTTAACATTTGCAGATGACATCATGACATACAGGACTGGCTCAGAAAGGCATGACTTGGTCAAGGACCTCCACGAAACCTCACACTTACCACAGCTATCCAACAGTGATGTGATGACTCCAGCTCTCATTTCAATCCGAGCAAGTCCTGTATGATGTGGTGTTCTTTGAACAACTCTATAGCAACGACTAAAATACTGGGCATCACATTTGAGGGATACAGTATTGACAGATGCGACAGGTTGAAATACCTCGGAGTGACATTTGATCGCAATCTATCCTATATTTGCCATGTTGACCAGACCGTACAGAGATGTAAGCGAGGTCTAGGAGCACCCAAGACTATGGCTGCTGCCAACTTGGAACAGCGCCTCCTGTTCATCTTATTTCGTCAGGTCGTGTTGTTGGTTATTGATTACGGACTGGACATCCTCACACTATCAAGAACACAGTGTGAAAAGTTGGAACGCATCCAGAATGAAGGTGTGCGACTGGTTCTGGGCTGCACTAGAGATACCCCAATTGTGATGATGCGGTACACACTGGTATTGTTATGGGTGGCATCCAGGCCTAAACTGGCGCAGGTCAAAACATATGCGTGTCACCACAGACACGCAGCCATCTCGGTACAGTAGGATCTCTTACATCATGGGAGGGGATGGCACAGGCAGATAAAATAATCGGAAGTCACCCTAGTTGAGGCGATAGTCAAGAGATAAGAATAGGTTCCCACTTATGATAGAATAACAGAGCACCAGAGTGTCATCATAACCTTAGACAAGGAATGCAGAGAATGGGGCAACGGGAGAGCAGAGCTCGAAGTGAATATTATCGGGAACACAGAGGATAGTGATACCGCCATGTACACCGACGAATCGGTGCTGCACAGTGGGACATCAGACTGGGGTTCTCAGCCAGAGTGTGTGAATAAGTGGTTACTGAGCGGAGTGGGGCATATACGTCAATAACCTCTGGTTTGAGAATGGAGATGGAAGCAGTGATTTCAGCGTTAAGATGGCTATCTGAGACCCCTTCAACAATGGCAATCATCGTGACTGGTGCACCAGCCGTACTTCAGAAGGTACAGACGGGATGGCTGAGGTACGAGTGGATAGCAGCTGTTGATGCCTCAAACCACCAGAGGTTGGTATGGATCTACTGCCCTGGTCATGTTAGAGTTTAGGGCAACGAAAGAGCTACATCTTGAATTCACAATCTTCTATCATTGGCACGTTAGTGATGGATATAAGGGACATTTGGAAATCAACCAACGACCGTCTGTTGGATGAGGAGACTGAAATGGATGAATCAGCAATCCAGACTGCAAAGTTTTGACATCAAACGAGGTTCGAGCGGAGTATGACGTGAGCAGGAGAGTGTACAACCAGCGAGCTACAGGGACCATCATCATCCATTCCCTGCACCATTTCCTGAGAGAGACTGAGCACCTAAGGGTATGCCTATGAGTGCAGTGACGTCGATTCTTAGAAACAGAAACATAAATGATATCGCATCACGACGGGAAGACCCTTAGATGCTTAGTATGTCTGCTTGTCTGTCTGGATGTCTGTCTGTTTGTCTGTCTGGATGTCTGGCTGGATGTCTGTCTGGTTATCTGTCTGGATGTCTGTCTGGATGTCTGTCTGAATGTCTGTCTGGATGTCTGTCTGTTTGTCTGTCTGGATGTCTGTCTGGATGTCTGTCTAGATGTCTGTCTGTTTGTCTGTCTGGTTATCTGTCTATATGTCTGTCTGGTTGTCTGTCTGGATGTCTGTCTGGTTGTCTGTCTGGATGTCTATCTGGTTATCTGTCTGGTTGTCTGTCTGGATGTCTGTCTGGATGTCTGTCTGGATGTCTGTCTGGTTATCTGTCTGATTGTCTGTCTGGATGTCTGTCTGGATATATGTCTGGATGTCTGTCTGGATGTCTGTCTGGATGTATGTCTGGTTATCTGTCTGGATGTCTGTCTGTTTGTCTGTCTGGATGTCTGTCTGGATGTCTGTCTGGATGTCTGTCTGGATATATGTCTGGATGTCTGTCTGGATGTCTGTCTGGATGTATGTCTGGTTATCTGTCTGGATGTCTGTCTGTTTGTCTGTCTGTTTGTCTGTCTGGATGTCTTTCTCTTTGTCTGTCTGGATGTCTGTCTGGATGTCTGTCTGGTTATCTGTCTGGATGTCTGTCTGGATGTCTGTCTCTTTGTTTGTCTGGATGTCTGTCTGGTTGTATGTCTGGATGTCTGTCTGGATGTCTGTCTGGATGTCTGTCTGGATGTCTGTCTGGTTATCTGTCTGGTTGTCTGTCTGGATGTCTGTCTGGTTGTCTGTCTGGATGTCTGTCTGGATGTCTGTCTGGTTATCTGTCTGGTTGTCTGTTTGGATGTCTTTCTGGATGTATGTCTGGTTATCTGTCTGTTTGTCTGTCTGGTTATCTGTCTGGATGTCTGTCTGGTTATCTGTCTGGATGTCTGTCTGGATGTATGTCTGGATGTCTGTCTGTTTGTCTGTCTGGATGTCTGTCTGGTTGTATGTCTGCATGCCTATCTGTCTGTCTGTCTCAGCATAAAGCAAAGGGTATGGATCAAGTGGTTCCAGTAGCTCTAACTCAGTCTCTATCCTCTAGTGGTCTTTCACTGCTCAACCCGTTTGATGTTGTTGTCACGGATCCAGCAGCATTCATGCTCTCGTCCATTAACCCAATGCCACTTTTGTATATACACGTGCTTGTTAGTTGTTGTTTAGTACCATACTACCATTTTCTAAAGAAGTATTTTCCTAACATCGTTGAGCGTTGAGCACTTGAATAGATGATGATCAACGGTTTCGTATCGGTGTGTACACCGATGGCACTTTGGAGTGCGTTGTGGTTGGATACTGCTCAAACGCTTGTTAAATGGAATATGTCGGATTCTCAGCCGGAAAATGCTGCGCGGATCCTTTTTTGTGAATTGATTGACACTGTCACTTGGATTTGGAATTACCACATATCTGTAGACCTTCATTCCTGTGTTTTTTATTGCTTATCTTTTCAACCAAATTGCATGTTAATGCTGTCCCTATGATATGGTTGGTTGGTTGTCAACTTGTTAATGCTGTCCCTATGATATGGTTGGTTGGTTGTCAACTTGTTAATGCTGTCCCTATGATATGGTTGGTTGGTTGTCAACTTGTTAATGCTGTCCCTATGATATGGTTGGTTGGTTGTCAACTTGTTAATGCTGTCCCTATGATATGGTTGGTTGGTTGTCAACTTGTTAATGCTGTCCCTATGATATGGTTTGTTGGTTGTCAACTTGTTAATGATGTCCCTATGATATGGTTGGCTGGTTGTCAAGCTGCTAATGCTGTCCCTGTGATATGGTTGGTTGATTGTCAAGTTGTTAATGCTGTCCCTATGATATGGTTGGTTGATTGTCAAGTTGTTAATGCTGTCCCTATGATATAGTTGACTGGTTGTCAACTTGTTAATGCTGTCCTTATGCAATGGTTGGCTGGTTGTCAAGTTGTTGATGTTAAACTCCTGCGATCTACGTATAACCAAGTTATCGATTTCAGCGCCATCATCCAGCAATCGTCTGGATTCAAACCACAATACCACCGCGACCGTTCCATACTTCGCGCCCCCCACAAAATGGTGCCAACGGAACCAAAATCTCACGGTACAACAATATGAACTAAGAAAACCGCGTATACGTCGCTGCTTGGACGCAGACTACCTGTTGTTGTTGTTGTTGTTGTTGTTATTGAATGCCAACGATCAGAAGGTTTACTTTTTTGTGCGCCATGAAAAGGATGTTTAGTAGCCTTTTGTTGAAGCTTTCCTCACATCCCGAGCGTGCTGATGAAGGTGGACCGTTCTCCTCCAGGCGGTTGTGCTATGCGTGGCTTCATCTGCGTGTCGCTCACTACTACGAGAATCACGTCGATCCCTCACCTCGTTAGACAGGCTGCCATGAAAACAGCCCATTTCCAGAGAGGACTACGGGGAAGTCGAGTTTAGGGTCTTGGCCAGCATATTTTGCTTGACCCTTATTAACATGTTTGATCAGTATGTTTTACCAGATCAGACGTTAGTCTTCCTCCCCACAGACGACCTGTAAAGAGACTGAGTGCTGTGGTCGCTCTATGCTTTAAGTAAAGCTAGAAGGACTCAAAATTACGTCCAGTAACCCTATGTATACCTAATCTGTAAGGCAGAAGTCGGCACGATATATTCCCCGGTCCGAAACCTGGTCGGCAGACGAAACTACTGAACCCGCAATCCCTACACTAAATATCAAATCCCCCAAACCCATTGATCCTAAATAATAAATAAAGTGTGTGTTCCAGGTCAGATCTAGAACTGCACGTCATTATCAACGTATGTGTATAAATATACTAGGATTTTGTTTTAAAAACCCTTAATATTGCATATTCTGTGAATATAAATGTGAAGGTGACTTTTGTCGTCGTATTTACAGATCGGTAATACAATTCGGGACATTTACGTTAAATTACTATTATTTTAATATATTAGCTTTAAATGATTGTGGCTGACCCCCAGTTACTGACGCATCCTCAGGACCCTGCCTGAACGATGGTAACTGACTCCTGATGAGTGGTACCCCAATTTACAAAAGCAGTAATTACACATTAACGCGTATTATTTGCCCTGAAACACAAAAATGCACATATAATTTTCTCTGCAACTCAACAATTCATTCGTATTTTTCTGTTTTCAGTTCTTGAATTTATTATTTCCTATATAACACAATTCCTTTAAATTTTCACTGCAGCGCAACATTCGTCGTGTTATTTTCCCTGGAACACAACAACTCACCTATAATTTGCCACAACAGAATAATTCCTGTATTATTTCCCCTTGCAGCACTACAATTCACGAATTACTTTCCTTGTAACATAACATTTAACAATTTATTTCCGCTTCAACTTAATAATTAACGTTCTATTTCCCCTACAACACAATTCGTGAATTATTTTCACTTCATATCAGAAAAATCGACATATTATTTTCCGACGAAACAACAATTGAAGTATTTCATCCCGTTCAACTGAACAAAGTGCGTATTATTTGGTCTACACTCCCTGCCAACCAGGCTCAAATCACATCGCCTCGGTTCGACAAACTGGACATGTCGTTGGCTTTTACATGAAAACATGCATACCTTATGGTCAGAGGGGGATACGAGGCCCCTGCCTGAGCTACGGAGTTCGTGCTCTGTCGTTGGCACTAATAAATAGGATGAGCACACATTACGGTGCTTTGGTGCTATGCAGTCGGTTCTATCAGCCATTTATTTTCCAATCCAATTAAAACAATTCATGTTTTATTTCCCTGTTACTGTATATTACGCTCATATGTAACATTGGATACCCATAATGGCGAACCTACTGAGAAGACTCATTTTACACTACAGCCAGTGTGGCCTTTGTTTATCTTATTCAGTACGCTTTTGTGGTGTAATAAAAGCCCCTGTATGGTACTCAAGAACTGTCAACAAGATTGAAGAACTCAGCTCGTGTCGTTCAAAATAACAGCAATGGAACTCCAAAGTGACAGGACCGTTAGAGTACTTGCGTCTCTCGTTAATGGTACCGGGTTCGCTCTCCAGTAGCTACACGCTACCATGGTGTAAATGAGTACATGACTATCTCTTGTGAAAGCAAAGCAGCAACAAAAGAAACTAGACACAGCTGTATCACAAAATGCTGAGGTACAGAATAAATCAATCTTTTCCACTTCATCATTGATGACAGTATCTATTATGGGACTACTTTAATACGTTTTTTTTCTCCAGATACATATACTTTACGGAGAATATACTTGGAACAGGTGCAAGTGGTCGGGTGGCTTAGGTGCATGTTCCCTAGTCTGGAAGAGTTAACTCCTTCTTTACTTTACGTACTCCTCCCATCTTCAATGAGTGGCTAGCTCATATATTTGTGTTGCTCGTCATCCCTGACGCAGGCCTTTTGGCAGTTGCGTAGGTTACGCTTTTGTTTTCATCTTTGCTCGGTATCTGACTAGACCTAAACATGTTTATATTGCACTAGTATAGAAGTAACTTTTCACAGTAAAGCCTAGGTTTTCTTATCTTTATCTTCATCAGTTCTCCAATATTTCATTAACTATATCATCGTTTCATCTCTTGTTAAAAAACCTTCTTCAACTATTTCCATCTACTTACAAATTCTGGTTATAGCTGAGATATAAGATGCTTGCGTCTCACAGAATGTTAGCACGAAACAGCGAGGTTCCTAATCCCACAGATGTCAAGCATCCTCCGGTCTTAATAGAGGTGGAACCAACATCTAGTCAATTCGGAGATTGACGATCAACTCGAGTGTACAGTGCACATGCTGTGCAGCAGAATTATTGGCAGTTGAAAATCGAAAGCAGCTAGCTGTAGGCCGATGTCCGACAAATATTTCAAAAGATATTGAGATTCATACTCAATACACCTATATTTCTTACGTCAAGTAAGTTACAGGAAGTAAAATTACTAAAAATTAAACTCTTACGGATAGCATGGGCTTTCTGACAGCATGGATGTCCAGCCTGCTTGAACACTAAGATTGCCAGTATTCCAAATCTGTATTATATTCTTTTATCAGAGCTCAAGTCAAATCATAAAATTGTCCATCTTCTGCTTCTATACATTCTTCTGCTCATCCAAGAATGCAAGTCAGTACTAAATATAAATGTTTATCATCAAGTTCTTTGTGCTTATCTATTATCCCTAACCTTTAGACTCTGACCCATTTCCAGTAAACATTATCTACCAATATTCTCCCAGTGACACATACGCACATAGACAACTGCTTATCTCCAAATATGCACACGTATACACACACATGTGACAGTTCCAGCTGAGCTGGAGCATGGGCGTTTAGGCAGGGGAGATTGGGATGGCGACTTTGGGAACAAGGGTTTCCTGAATGCGTGCCAAGGTCAATCACTGTCTCGACACTAGGTCGACAAAGGAAACGATGGGTTTAGGTGGAAGACTTTGTCTGGTACAAAAAGGGGCGGGGGGGGGGGGGGGGGGAGGTGTTTGAGCTGAGGTCGATGTTCGTGTCTGATCACTCTGGGGTTCCGAATTAGCGTATAGGGAAGGGGGGAAGGGGGGTGTGATGACAGTAAGATGCCGACACAGACCGGCTACGACATTTTGAGTGACAGGGATTCGGGGATAGTCATCCAATAACAATTAGTTGGAGTTAGTTCCAAATTAGAGTGATGGTTAAGTAAGATAACCAACAGAAGACCATAGAACAGCCATGTTGTTGATTGAAACTATAAAATCTTCATTCGAGTCCTCACCATGTTAGTTTTACTAAGAATTTAAGAGTTAAGCACTTTATCCTGCCATCAGATGCTGAGCAGTCTTAGCAGATAGCTGAAGTGAAAATAATTTAACTGTCTGGCTAGTTTGCTATACACTGTCTATGTTTTACAGACATGCAGCACAGGGGTTAACACTATAACACGATACATTGTAACCTTGGTGGCGACGCTGAAATCATGTCTGTCCCAGGCGTATGCATGCAGCCTCGCAAACATAGAGCTCACCTTTCTAACCTTACTGTTAAGAGTACACCACAATCTTTCACTTTCTTTCTAACAACCTCATTGTGATCATGAACACCCTACACCGTCCTAATAAGTTCAGTACACACCTTGGTCTGGTTATTTGCACAATGAAGTCTTTTATTAAGTTCTTCACATGCCTTGATTTGTTCCAAGAATGATGACACCACAATGAAGTCTTTTATTAAGCTCTTCACATGCCTTGATTTGTTCCAAGAATGATGACACCACAATGAAGTATTTTATTAAGTTCTTCACATGCCTTGATTTGTTCCAAGAATGATGACACAGCAATGAAGTCTTTTATTAAGTTCTTCACATGCCTTGATTTGTTCCAAGAATGATGACACCACAATGAAGTCTTTTATTAAGTTCTTCACATGCCTTGATTTGTTCAAAGAATGATGACACCACAATGAAGTCTTTTATTAAGTTCTTCACATGCCTTGATTTGTTCCAAGAATGATGACACCACAATGAAGTCTTTTATTAAGTTCTTCACATGCCTTGATTTGTTCCAAGAATGATGACACGACAATGAAGTCTTTTATTAAGTTCTTCACATGCCTTGATTTGTTCCAAGAATGATGACACCACAATGAAGTCTTTTATTAAGTTCTTCGCATGCCTTGATTTGTTCCAAGAATGATGACACCACAATGAAGTCTTTTATTAAGTTCTTCGCATGCCTTGATTTGTTCCAAGAATGATGACACCACAATGAAGACTTTTATTAAGTTCTTCACATGCCTTGATTTGTTCCAAGAATGATGACACCACAAGGAAGTCTTTTATTAAGTTCTTCACATGCCTTGATTTGTTCCAAGAATGATGACACAAGAATGAAGTCTTTTATTAAGTTCTTCACATGCCTTGATTTGTTCCAAGAATGATGACACCACAATGAAACCTCGAAACCTCGGGTAGCTTCTCACACCTTCTATATGCGAATTATTTATATATATATATATATATATATAGATATATATATATATATATATATATATATATATATATATATATATATATATATATATATATATATATATATATATATAGATATATATCATGCATACCTAGTTCTACAGTAATCTCGATGTTTCTACTTCTACCTATCCTATTCAAATGCCGAGCAGTATTGGTACTACACAAGTGTTGGTCTCGACTAATATTTCAACCGTGTTCAACCCTGTGATCATTAACGAACTCTCATATCGATACTGTATTAGCTTCTAACCTACTAAACGACTATTCTAGTCTCACCGCGTTCCGCTTATTATTTTTCTACCACTTCTTAGTTGAGAACGTAATCGGCGAATAAAGATCCGATGTATAGGCGTAAGGCGCAACGAGAGACAATCGTTTTGTAATTGGCCCAGTCGTCGTTTCGCTGAGCTTGAAGATAGACCTCTTCTGCTCCGGAATGGTGAAGTGGTCGTTTAGTCTTCTTCATCTCTTGACGAATGATTCAGAAAGGAAATCTATCGACTCTCTGAATGCATTTTCTGTCTAATAAAGTTCTGAGTTGATTTAGTCATGCTATAGAACACTCTCAGATGATCAGTGGAACTCCTGGACCACTGAAGGTAAGTGTAAATAATATTGCTCTTCAACAGGTCCATAGTTCAAGTATTTAGGCAGTATTTTTGCAGCAGACGGTAGGATCAACAGGGAATCGAGACATTGTGTCAGAAATCATCTGCGGTGACTAATCAGTTGTCCCCATTGCTTAGACACCCGAGCATTAGTTTGGCAACAAAGCAACAGCTGATAAACAGTATATTTATGCCGATTTTGTGCTACCCGTGCCAAACATGGCCTCTGTCAAGGGCGTGCGAGAGCAGACTTTCGACTTGTGAAATGAAGTGTTTGGGGAAAGTCATCGGTGTTACCAGAAGAGACAGAATGCGGAATGACGACATTCTAAGTATGGTCGGCACTACGTCTTGTGCCGAATACATTTCCAGGCAGAAAATAAGTTGGTTTGGTCATCTCATGAGAATGCACCCTCATCATCTTGCACTGATGGCTTACAATGCTGGTAGATATGGCTACATGGCAAGAGGGTAGCCGCTAGGGTGGGTGGATAGATTATATTATAGTGATTGTGCAACGACAAGGGCTCACATTGATCGACGCAACGCACTTGGCGCAGGATAGACGACTCAAGCTCCCCACGACGCCAAACGGCACAAGTGGAAAGAAAACTAACTAAACAAACTAATACTTGTTAGGCGAGTAAATTTCATATTTAACTGTCTCCGCTGGCTACTCCGCGTTACTGCTTACAATTCGTCTACTTGTGAGACGGAATGGTAGGAACGGGTTCTAGTCTGGTTATCAGATGGCTATTATGAGAGGCAAACTCAAACGTTTGGCGCCTTCGGCTAGTAGATAAACCTTGCAAATATACCTGTTTCTAATGGTCCCAAGAGAAAGTATATCTACTCTCTAAAATAGTTCCTTTCCAAAAACACTTGTGAGTTAATTTTATCTCATTACAGAGTACTTGTGACACAGGTAAATTGCACATATAAATATGTTTACAAATATTTTCCACTGAGTTCCCACTAGTCGTAGTTTGTCGATCAGTCCGTCAATGTCGTCGGTCAGGAATCAAGCATGCATGTCTCGACCTCCTGCTCTCTTGGCCTTTGAATGCTGAATGGTATTCGCAAACTTTTGGCTCATCCAGGCTACAGCGCCCACCCTAAACAATCGTGCTTTCAAACTCTTGCGCCTTTTCTAAATCTGGTTCAGCTCAATGTCTTAACTAGTATGACTCATCTGTGGTCAATTGCGTGCGTGCACTGCACTCGTGGATTGCACGCGTTTATCACACACCCGAATCTAAAGTGAATTTGAACAATGACTAATTTATTCTGACCTTAATCCAACTGTTGCTTTGAACTGGCGGATCCATTATTAGACTGGGGCCATGTGAGTAAAACAATGGTTCTAGAACGGTTCTCTGACAAAAAAAACCTTCCCTACTATTTTTGTATGATTTTCACGCTACAGTTTGGCAGGTCTGCCTCAGTCAAACCGACTGAGTCATTCGCAGCAACATACCCTTGAATCTCAACCTCCTTAAAGTGAAACCAAGCATCTTGCACAGACATGAGCCGGTGTTTCACTGTCCAGCACTCAGCACCACACCTGGCCTTAGTGACACGCACGTCTCGTCTGTCCAGCACTCAGCACGACACCTGGCCTTAGTGACACGCACGTTTCGTCTGTCCCTCAGTCTGTCCCTCCATAGTCGATGTTACGTTACTACTTAGACCGAGTGCACATCCACGATTTTGTTTTCGGGTGGACAGACAAAAAGATGGTGGAAGTATGGAGAGGTTATGAAAGGCACAGCAATGATAGCAATATAAATATACACACATACAGGAATAAATGCCTCTATAAGACATTCACATAAACATTCATTAACATAAATACAGTAAAACAAAAACATAGACACACACACACACATACAGGCACACATACTGACGCACATACAGGCACGCATACTGACACACATACAGGCACACATACTGACACACATACACTTAGAGTCAGACACACATAGAGCCACACATACCCTCAAACAGATACACATAGAGCCACATATAACCTCACACTGTTACACATAGAGCCACACATAGAGCCACACATACCTTCACACTGATACCCATAGAACCACACATACCCTCACACTGATACACATAGAGCCATACATAGAGCCACACATACCTTCACACTGATACACATAGAACCACATATACCCTCACACTGATACACATAGAGCCATACATAGAGCCACACATACCTTCACACTGATACACATAGAGCCATACATAGAGCCACACATACCCTCACACTAATACACATAGAGCCCCACATAGAGCCATACATAGAGCCACACATACCTTCACACTGATACACATAGAGCCATACATAGAGCATCACATACCCTCAAACAGATACACATAGAGCCACATATAACCTCACACTGTTACACATAGAATCACACATAGAGCCACACATACCTTTACACTGATACACATAGAACCACATATACCCTCACACTGATACACATAGAGCCATACATAGAGCCACACATACCTTCACACTGATACACATAGAGCCATACATAGAGCCACACATACCTTCACACTGATACACATAGAGCCATACATAGAGCCACATATAACCTCACACTGTTACACATAGAATCACACATAGAGCCACACATACCTTTACACTGATACACATAGAACCACATATACCCTCACACTGATACACATAGAGCCATACATACCCTCACACTGATATACACATAGAGCCACACATAAACATTCATTTACATAAATGCAGAAAACACTAACATAGACATACATACAAACAGGCACACATACTGACACACATACAGATACACATAGAATCACACATACATGCACACATAAAGCGATACATACCCTCACACTGATAACATAGAGCCACACATAGAGCCATACATATCCTCACACTGATACACATAGAGCCACACATACCCTCACCCTGATACACATAGAGCCACACATAGAGCCATACATACCCTCACACTGATGCACATAGAGCCATACATAGAGCCACACATACCTTCACACTGATACACATAGAGCCATACATAGAGCCACATATATCCTCACACTGTTACACATAGAATCACACATAGAGCCACACATACCTTTACACTGATACACATAGAACCACATATACCCTCACACTGATACACATAGAGCCATACATACCCTCACTCTGATATACACATAGAGCCACACATAAACATTCATTTACATAAATGCAGAAAACACTAACATAGACATACATACAAACAGGCACACATACTGACACACATACAGATACACATAGAATCACACATACATGCACACATAAAGCGATACATACCCTCACACTGATAACATAGAGCCACACATAGAGCCATACATATCCTCACACTGATACACATAGAGCCACACATACCCTCACCCTGATACACATAGAGCCACACATAGAGCCATACATACCCTCACACTGATGCACATAGAGCCATACATAGAGCCACACATACCCTTACACTGATACACATAGAGCCACACATAGAGCCATACATAGAGCCACACATACTCTCTGATACACATAGAGCCACACATACACATACCCTCACAATAATACACACATAAACGTGCAAACAAGCAAGCAAAGATAAACGTAGTACCAAAGCATATACTGCCATCAGGAATGAAGAAGTGTTAGACACTTCATTGTATTAAGTCTCAGCTTATTTAGGAGAAAAGGTGGCCATATCCTTTACTCGTTGCCTCTCCTTCACTAACATTAAGCCAGGTACCGACTTACAGCTGTTGTCGACTGGAGTTTAAGATAACGTAAGTTAAACTTTGAACTTGTGCCGTGAAAAGCGAGTACTCTACCACTGAGCTAATCAGGCGCTCCAACGGACAACCAGTCCCCCCATAAAAGCACGGGGTAGGGTGAACACTAAAGCATATCGGCACTCAACAAACTGAAACGTGCTTTCAACTCAGCGCCCCAAAACAGGCTTTCATCATCGGTAAGTGCTCGCTAATTAGTGACATAAACCGCCACGCGTATTTGAACGTGCTTGACAGCTTTGACCAGCCCTAGTCATTACCGGTTTCGTGTGTTCAATCAAATTCAATGCCACTCAGAACTGAAGTAGGGGTAATCAATAAGGTATATTGAGTTCACGTCACAGGGTCAGGACTGATTTGATGGTCTGTCGTCAGAACGGAGTCCATAATCTTTTCCAGGTCCCAGCACAGACCCCAATAGATTGAGATACCGGCTATTGAACAAGCGCAGGGTCTCAACTGCCTCTGAGAGTAAATCTCATCAAATACCATCATTTTCGTTATATTTAAGTTGGAACGTATGTCCTGTATTTCGGTGCGCTCCCGTCAAGTCTAGTTCAAAAATAACTATGCAAACAAAGGCCGAACTTAGTCTCACAAATCTAGATCAAATGGGAATTCAAAACATCAAAGGTTCTTGACGTAACTGAGCGATGAACCAATCAATAATGAATATTTTCCAAATAAATTAAACATTTTTGGAAACAAAATCCACACACTCCCCACACTCATAACAAAATCCACACACTCCCCACACTCATAACAAAATCCACACACTCCCCACACTCATAACAAAATCCACACACTCCCCACACTCATAACAAAATCCACACACTCCCCACACTCATAACAAAATCCACACACTCCCCACACTCATAACAAAATCCACACACTCCCCACACTCATAACAAAATCCACACACTCCCCACACTCATAACAAAATCCACACACTCCCCACACTCATAACAAAATCCACACACTCCCCACACTCATAACAAAATCCACACACTCCCCACACTCATAACAAAATCCACACACTCCCCACACTCATAACAAAATCCACACACTCCCCACACTCATAACAAAATCCACACACTCCCCACACTCATAACAAAATCCACACACTCCCCACACTCATAACAAAATCCACACACTCCCCACACTCATAACAAAATCCACACACTCCCCACACTCATAACAAAATCCACATAAACACTTCTCACTTTATTATGATTGATCACAAGTGGTAGAAGCGTGACAAGTGTATGCTAATTTATGTACATCGGAGTGTTGATTTGTGTACGCTACGAGTTGGACTGAACGTCGTGGTTGTTCATTGCCGTTTAAAAATAATAACATTAGCAAATGTATTGTCTCTATCACTGGGGCTCTGCACATCGCTTTCGAAGCTTCCCGCTATCTTGCGTAATAATGCCATTTCAGCTGTAATCCTTCGATTTCCACACTCCAACATAAAGGATACTATCACATCATCATGTAGCATGTCCTTTGCAGAACGTCGCTCTCATAACAGCTTGTCTGTAGGAAATTATGTCGTCCGACCTGCTCCAAGATCAAATACAGCGTCTCCTTGATGTCCTGAGTCCATCGTCTTCTCGGTCGGTCCCTGCCTTTCTTTCCAGTGACCATGCCTTCCATAACCATTCTCTCCAGTCCATTGTGTCGTTTGACGTGTCAAATAAACCACAGTTATCGGGTCATTACATCATTTATGAACTAATTCTCCACCATATTCAGGTCTTGCCGGATGGATTTGTTTGTTTGTTTCTTTGTCCACGGGATTTTCAGGAATCTTCTGTAGCACTGCGTTTCAAAAGCACCGATCTCCGCTCTTATTGCCTTTGTAATCGTCCATGTTTCACATCCATATGTTGCCACAGGAAAAATTCATGTTCTTAGGATCTTTAGTTTTAGTTCCTTGTTTCTATTATGCCATAGGTTCTGCATATTCCTTATCTTCTGTATTGCCATAGTCAGTTGTCTTCTTACTTCCTTTGTATAGTCTCCATTGTTGTTTAGTGTAAAAAGATAATATATATTTTGTTTAAATGTTTTAAACTTATATTAATGTATCGATAATATTTTATATTTGTTGAACGTCCTTGTTTAATACTATACATATTCTAGCATTGATGACATTCAGTTTCGCTGAAACTGCTGCTTTTCGATTTTTCCATCCGTTAAGCCATCATTTTTAATTTAACCCGTCCTCAACTCTAAACACAATTGCCAAATTTGGGTAATTTTGCAACTTTTCAAACCATTTGACGTCTTTTAGCAGTTTAGAAGTTTTCTTAGAGCTTAAGTATTTGGTCGTCATTTTATGTGTTCAATATTGCCAGATTTCTCCACAAATAAATGTTGATGTCTCTCTGTGTAAACTCATGACCAGCTGTCAAATTTGTATTTTATACACGCAAGTATCAGGGCTGTTTCTAAACATAAATTATTATTTTAACCCATTGCTACGCCGTCAAACAAATGGAAAGCTTTGTATCATGACAGTCGGGAGTGGAACAACTAATGGGAAGAAATATATGTTTAAATCCTAAAGGCTGACAATCGATCAGAGGTGGTCTTTTCAGGTCAGGTCAAGTCGTCCCGTAGCCGGTGATGTCGTTGGGGCACACATGAAGACATCCTCACAACACCACGCCACCCTTCTCTGTCAGCGGTCGCTGCCTGTGCCTCTTCTGTTCGGAGATTTATGTTGTCCCCCCACCTCTTTTTGTGACGGCCTTTTCGTCGTCTGCCTTGCACCTCTCCGTGGAGGATCGTATTTGCAAGACCATTTGATCTCGATATGTGACCGTACCAAGCGAGTTTCCTTCTTTTGACAAATGCCAAGAGATCTTCAAAAAGCCCTATTGCTGTTGTAATTCTATCTCTTTTACCACCGCAAAAATTGCACCAAGGCTTAGTAGTCTTTCAAACATGAAAATTCAGAGAAACACGGACTGAACACTTCATTACTAGGTCAGGTGCAACTTAAAGTGAGAAATAATATTGGGTAAACTGATGATAAAGTAAAGGCAGGAATACTTCAATAGATGTGAGAATGGCCTCCCATTGGAAAAAACGTACAGTCGACCACCTGTGTGAGATCATTCAAGCACGGCCTCCCATTGGACAAAACGTGCAGTCGACCACTTGTGTGAGATCATTCAAGCACGGCCTCCCATTGGACAAAACGTGCAGTCGACCACCTGTGTGAGATCATTCAAGCACATGGGAAGGGTAGAATTATTTGAGATATAAAAGTCCCAGCGATCTAAACACCTTCTAATTTTTTTAATTTAACTTAGGAAACCATTCATGAAAACGTGTATTTGATTTCTCAATTTTACGCAGCATTATTTTGGCATATTTTTCAGTGAATATTCTTTGATAAAAATTCACGCACTTTCACCAAATAATGTTGTCAAAAGGCTTTTAATCTCCATCATTTTTGACGGTTTATTGCTATAAATGATCATATATACCAACACGAGTCGATCGACTTGGACGTGAATAGCACTAAAGTTTCATGCAGGTATCGATTTGAGACTCGAGTCGAGTATTTCTTATTAGCGGGTTGACTCGACTTGTAGCCGTTGACAAGTTGACTTGAACTAATTTAACAAAATCCAAGCGCAAATTGCCAATGCGCGTGTAATATTTTTTACGTTCACGATTAATTGATTATTCGAAATTGGCAACATTGATGTATTAAAATATTAATAATTGAGTATTTAGTGAAGAACATTCTATAGAATCATCAAACGCTTTCACTATCGTGCCGATTTGACACATGAATGGGTTTACTTGAGACTTCATATGGTTCATTAAAACTTTAACCCTGACTACTACTTCTTCTTCTTCTTCTTCTTCTTCCTCTTCTTCTTTCTTCTTCTTCTTCTTCTTCTTCTTCTTCATATTGCTGTCACTCCAAATGGTGGAATATAGGTCCAACACTGTGGTCGGTATTCCCTTACCAGCTTTTAGGGAAACCTGTATTCAGTTATTCGCATTGCTGATTCTTTTTCTTCTTCTTCTTCCTCGTTCGTTCTCAATCTCCCGCTACCAAACCCTGAAAGGGCTTAAGTAGCAGAATGTAGTCCAGAGAACGGAATGCGTTGTGTCGTAGTTTACAGCTTGGCTGCGATATTTGCACCTTTCGGTCCAACACATCCTATTTCAACAAGCATTTTCTTGAGTACCGGGTTAGCATTCCCCCTTCGATCCCTTCTCCTTAGCCAGTCTGCCTTGCTGCAGCCTGTTATCCAGGATCACCGCGTGGAGGTGTAGAAGGGTCTTGGCAGCTATGGTTCGCTGGCCCTGACGCTAGCAGTCAGCTATGGGTTGTTAACCACTGCAGCTCATGTGCTGCTCAGCATCTTGATCCCGCATTGCTGATTCAAAAGCAATGCATATTACATTGTAGCCAGCTTCATGCATAACCTTCCTTAGTTGCTACTTGCGATGTAAGGGCATAGATATAGTAGCCCTGTTCTGTTTGCCCTGGGAACTGCTTGACTTGATACTAGTTAAAGATGACTTGAGAATTGATATAGACTTGAATGTAACGACTTGAAAATATCACTGGCACTGACTGACTGACTGACTACAAGGTGTATGAGAAGCAAAAGCATTCACCATACCAGGATCAAACGAATCAACACATATACCGCCACAAGGAGCACTCCTAGACAAGCTATATGAAGACAAATTATCTCGGTTGGTAGCTAAAGTCAAGAGGTTAAGGCACTCGCTTCTCACAGTGATGCACGGGAGCGGTGAGCGATCGAATCTCACAAGTTTCAAGCGACCCCTGGTCTCACGAGAGGTAAGACCAGAGTGCCTACATCCCGAGTTACCTCCAGTCGTCTCGACCAATAGTCTTGCCACTGATCCAAGGTAACCCGGGACAAGAGTGAGATTGATGACCAGCGCATTTACTTCCTCACTATAATCTAAATACAGCGCACATCAAATTATTAAGACAAAAACATCTGATGTTGTGGCCATACAGCGCACATCACATTATTAAGACAAAAACCGTCTGATGTTGTGGCCATACAGCGCACATCACATTATTAAGACAAAAACCGTCTGATGTTGTGGCCATACAGCGCACATCAAATGATTAAGACAAAAACCGTCTGATGTTGTGGCCATACAGCGCACATCACATTATTAAGACAAAAACCGTCTGATGTTGTGGCCATACAGCGCACATCAAATTATTAAGACAAAAGCCGTCTGATGTTGTGGCCATACAGCACACATCACATTATTAAGACAAAAACCGTCTGATGTTGTGGCCATACAGCGCACATCACATTATTAAGACAAAACCGTCTGATGTTGTGGCCATACAGCGCACATCCAATTATTAAGACAAAAACCGTCTGATGTTGTGGCCATACAGCGCACATCACATTATTAAGACAAAACCGTCTGATATTGTGGCCATCATGGCTTGCGATGGGCAATAACTTATCTCTGATGGACAATTGCTTTAATTAATTAATTCATTTTGTTTCATGCATAAGACCACCACTATAGCCACCCCCCCCCCCCCCCGTTTTACAGGAAACCTGTATCTAAGAACCTGTAGTGAAGGATCCTTCCTTGTCGTTCGTCATGAACTGGACATTTTATGACGGTATGGCGTAGTTTACAACAAGTCTGTGATATCTGCTCCTTCCTGTCGAACACATCGGGCTTCAGTACGACACATTTTGAGTTCCGCGTTTGCCTTTACTTTTCTACCCATGTTTTCTCAGTCAGGCTGCACGGATGCAACCTGTTTCCAGGGCCGTCACTTGCTCTCGGAAAAGAGTCTAGGCTAGCACAGGCTAGCTGACTCTGACGCAAGCAGTCGTCTGTCACTCTGGTCCGCTGATTCTGACGCAATAAATCGGCTGTGACTTTGGTTCGCTGAACCTGACGCAAGTAATCGACTGTGACTTCGGTTAGCTGACCCTGGCGCAAGCAATCGACTGTGAATGACTGCTGTTATCTCGTTCACAGCGTTTTCCGCCATGTAGTGGTGGTTTCAATAGCCGTGGTGTTACATAATAAATTTGCTAGCCCTTAACACAGCTTCATTTAGTCGCCTTTTATGACACGTTTGGAAGGCAACAGTGGCTCTGTTCTTTCCACAACGAGAACCACTATCATGCACCTATCCCAGATTTTAAGTAATGCTTGAAAAGGTTCAGGGTAGAAAGATTTGTCAGTATGTCTGAACCAATCCGTGACAGCGAGTTTCACTTGGTCATCAGTGCGGAAATGCTGACCTGCCAGTCAATCTTTCAGGGTCCCAAACAGGTGGAAATTGCTTGAAGCGACGTCTGGTAGAGCGAACCAAAAATGTGTGCCCTTCTTTGTCAAAACGTTCTTCAATTCAGTGCAGGCTTGAACTCTTCACTGCTGGTCAAAAGCGGAAAGCTGTCTTGGCACCTAGCGTAAACTAACCTTTCGAAAATGAAAATGCTCATGAATAATAGTGTTCACCGTACCCAGAGAAAGACTTGCTTCTTGTGCAATTTCGCGACAGATTATGCGCCGATTTTCCAGGATAAGGCGTTCCCCAATCTGGATATTCACAGGAATGGCTGTGGTGGATTGAGAGCCACCACGCCGTGATCATCACTCACGGATGTACGGCATTCTCTAAAACGTTTACACCATTCAAATGTCTTACTGCGGCTGAGTGTCCTATGACCGTATTGTGATTGCAGTCTTCTGTATATTTCCGCAGGTTTCACGTCTTCTTTCACAAGAAACTTTATCACAACGCGCTGTTCCTTGCAAGCACCGAGAGTGTGTTCCGCTATTTTTATTTATCTGTCACGTGACTAGTCCATGGTAAGTGGGCCACCTATCAGTAACAGGACATCAGTGCCCCTAACTAATAACAGTAGTTCGAGCACGCTATAACCCCTTCAGGTAGAACTAGAACAAAAAGTTCCGATTTGACTTGAACGTCCCTCGAAAATTAAGACCATACACTTATATTGCTTTAATCTCAATCTCGTGCATGACCATTGTGGTTTCTGCAGCAGGCATTAATGGGAGTAGCGTAACAATAAATCGAGGTCGTTATAGTTAAGAATTATCGTGCTGGTAAGCGAACGAAAGTGCCAAACGGAAAAGGCGGTGGGGTATTCTAATCCCCCACGTTTCAAGCGCTACCTGGTCTCATAAAAGGTGATGTCTCCGGCGGCTGGTTCTTTCGGAGATGGACGATAACACTTGTGGGTCCCGTGTTTACGACGAATACATAAAAAAAACCTTTGGCAGCTTAAATTTTAAAAAGAAGTAGGCTGTAAGCCGCTGTCCGGGCAGACATGATACGGGTAACTAAATGTCTATCCAATCGTCACCGGCATGAAGGAAAAAAACACACATGAAAATAAATAGAAAGGTACCAGCGCCTTCACCATACTAAAAAACACCAGAACAATCACTTATGTAAAGTCCTCTACATTACTTGTGTAGACGAGGAGTGATTAAGAATAGTAACAATAAATAGAAGTTCAACTGGATAATGAATTGCAAAGGCCGGTAATAACAGGAACAGGAATTACTCACTTACCGCATCTATACATAAACAAAAAGAAGTCTGCGTTACGACCACAAGGTCATCGTCAAGAACAAAGAGCACACACGGAAACAGGATAGAATCGATGTCATTGCACCCCGAGTTGACTCATAGGTGCTCAGTCCTTCTCTATAAATGGAAAAGAGTGTACATACTGATGGTTCGCGTAGCTCGTTCGCTGCGCACATGCCTGCTTTGTCCTTTCAGGCGCCACTCTCTGATGGAATGTGCATTACAGGTTGATCGATTGCAGTGTCCTCGTCGAAGAGCCATCTCTGTTGTACCTTGAAACTCAAGGATTGAAAGTCTGATGCGATCACAGCGCTCACAAACTGGATGGTGTCCAGATAGTAGGGTAACATTGTAACATTTCCCAGACCCACTAACAGATCTCCGACGCACTATTATATCTCCGACCCACTAACAGATCTCTAACCCACTAATAGATCTCCGACCCACTAACATATCTCCAACCCACTAACAGATCTCCGACCCACTAACATATTTCCAACACACTAACAGATCTCCGACCCACTAATAGATCTCCGACCTACTAACATATCTCCGCCCCACAAACAGATCTCCGAACCTCTAACAGATCTACGATCCATTAACATATCTCCGATCCATTAACAGATCTCCGACCCACTAACATATCTCCGACCTACTAACAGATCTCTAACGCACTAACAGATCCCCGGCCCACTAACATATCTCCGACCCACTTACAGATTTCCAACACGTAAATTACAGGAACCAGAGGTTTCAGAACCACCATCAAGACATTGGGCGCATGAGCAGTCTTATGATCTTTGCTGTTATCACGCACTTAAAGCGCTTCCCTTTGGTATGCAAATACCCCGGATCCAAATACGCTAATCAAGGCAGACACCGAACCGAGTACGGTTGGTAGTTCAAAGAAAGCAGAGATCACACATTTATGCTATCAAGGAAGACGGCGACCAGAGAAACACGGAACGGTCACTGATTGAGATATTGAAATAAAAGACACCGCAATGCCAATCGAAGAGGCCGCAGAGACAAAGACTTGCACGAAGGAGGGTATCCCGGCGTCAGATCCTTTGTCTTGGACGGACGGTCCGACATTGATTAGAGTCGATCATTGTGATTGGTCAGTTGATAATAGGAGACTAACTAATTTCATTGTGGACAGGACTATTAGCCTCATTGTCGGTGGAGCTAGTAGCCTCATTGTCGATGGAGTTAGTAGCCTCATTGTCGATGGAGCTAGTAGCCTCATTGTCGGTAGAGCTAGTAGCCTCGTTCAAGGTGGAGAGAGTAGCCTCATTGTCGGTGCAGCTAGTAGCCTCATTGTCGGTGGAGCTAGTAGCCTCATTGTCGGTGGAGCTAGTAGTCTCATTGTCGGTTGAGCTAGTAGCCTCATTGTTGGTGGAGCTAGTAGTCTCATTGTCGGTGGAGCTAGTAGCCTCATTGTCGGTGGAGCTAGTAGCCTCATTGTCGGTAGAGCTAGTAGCCTCATTGTCGGTAGAGCTAGTAGCCTCGTTCAAGGTGGAGAGAGTAGCCTCATTGTCGGTGCAGCTAGTAGCCTCATTGTCGGTGGAGCTAGTAGCCTCATTGTCGGTGAGCTAGTAGTCTCATTGTCGGTTGAGCTAGTAGCCTCATTGTTGGTGGAGCTAGTAGTCTCATTGTCGGTGGAGCTAGTAGCCTCATTGTCGGTGGAGCTAGTAGTCTCATTGTCGGTGGAGCTAGTAGTCTCATTGTCGGTTGAGCTAGTAGCCTCATTGTTGGTGGAGCTAGTAGCCTCATTGTTGGTGGAGCTAGTAGCCTCATTATCGGTGGAGCTAGTAGCCTTATTGTCGGTGGAGCTAATAGCCTCATTGTTGGTGCAGCTAGTAGCCTCATTGTCGGTCTAGCTAGTAGCCTCATTGTGGCTATGGTTAGCAACATCCTTATGGATGGGGCTAGTAACCCCATTGTGGCCAGGGTTAGCAACATCATTATGGGTGTGGCTAGTAGCCATGATTGTCGGTGAAGCTAGTAGCCTGATTGTCGGTGGAGCTAATAGCCTTATTGTCGGTGGAGCTAGTAGCCTCATTCTCGGTGGAGCTAGTAGCCTCATTGTCGGTGCAGCTAGTAGCCTCATTCTCGGTTGAGCTAATCGCCTCATTCTCGGTGCAGCTAGTAGCCTCATTGTTGCTATGGTTAGCAACCTCCTTATGGATGGGGCTAGTAACCCCAATGTGGCCAGGGTTAGCAACCTCATTATGGGTGTGGCTAGTAGCCTCATTGTCGGTGGAGTAAGTAGCCTCATTGTCGGTGGAGCTAGTAGCCTCATTGTCGGTAGAGCTAGTAGCCTCAGTGTCGGTGGAGTTAGTAGCCTCATTGTCGGTGGAGCTAGTAGCGTCATTCTGTTCTGCCTCTTTTAGCGATGGATGTTTTGTATCTGCAATTGTAATAGCAAAGGTATTACAGACACAGTCGTATTCATTCAGATTGAGCAAATGAAAGTATTACTGTAGTTAATTCTCCAAAACCCAGAGATGTTCTAAAAATCAAACAGAAAGTAATCTCCTGATCAGTAGCATCTGTGTGAGGGCAAATTTCAACGTCATGGTTTTCAATTTGCCTTCCATATTTTAATTTTTCTCAAGAACCCATGCAGCTTAAAACTTCATGTTTTCTTCCTTCCCATGCACTAAAGCATCATATGTCCAAAACTATTAGCAGGTAACGCAACTTCTGAACAACACGTCTCGTATTAGCTCAGGTCGGCAAACTCACATTTTTCTGTAACGGGTCAGCGACGCATAGCTAGCTGACTGCTAATGTTTGGTCAGGTACACTATACTTATCAGACGTGTTGGTCAGGGTCAGACACAGCATACTGATCAGACGTGTTAGTCAGGGTCAGGCACAGCACACTGTTCAGACGTTTTAGCCAGGGTCAGGCACAACATACTGTTCAGATATGTTAGTCAGAGTCAGGCACAACATGCTGGCCAAGACCTGCGCCTCGACTTCCACGTAGTCCTCCATGCAAACAGACTGTTCTTCTTGGCAGTCTAGCTAACGAGGTTTGGGATCGACATAATCCCCGTTGTAGTGATGACAGGCAAGCCAAGCATACCACAACCATGGCCCACTTTAATAGAAGGTGTCGGGTAAATAAATACCCATGACACGGCACATGTATAGGCCAACTAAATTGCAAAACTCATCAGCACTCATATTGTGCAAAGGTTTATAGTCAATCCATCCATACATGATCCACACAAAGAAATAAAAGAAAATAACGGTACAAAACACAACAAATCACTTTTGAGAGTGATTCTTTCACAGAATCCTGAATAAACTGAATACCATTCTTCGTTTCTTTATTTACGGTATACAACAACCAGCGCTCCTAATGAAACCAGTCTATTGAAATGATTACCCCTTTCATGGCAGTGAGTATTTTTTGGAAATAACAAGTTCCCAGTGTTTTACGAAATCTGTCCAGCTTCAATCCAAAGCGCGCTGGTTTTGAACAGTCATGTCAGCCTTTGTGCGTTCCATATGTAGTTAAATATTGTGTCAGCAAGTACATAGGTGTAACAGATCAAGAAACGGAGATTAGAGCCGGGCACTTATCTTCTGGGTCCAAGAAAGTACTCGCTGTGCTGGAGAAAGCTAGGATTAACACAACGTCATCGTCAGATGCCTATATATATATATATATATATATATATATATATATATATATATATATATATATATATATATATATATATATATGTGTGTGTGTGTATATATATATATATATATATGTGTGTGTATATATATATATATATATATATCATATAGAAAAAGTGATACAAGAGCATGGTCATATGTGTTTGAGACTGCAACCTTACCATTCACACTTATACCCAATTGAACTGGTTATGGCAAACGTTAAGGGGAGAGTGCCACCTAGAATCTGGTCAAAATGCGGTGTTTTGTTCGGTAAATGAATTTTATTAGGTTATTGGGGAAAGTATAATCGATCTTCTTTCAAATACAACATAACTTTAATGTCTAGCATAAGTAGTTTTTAAGATATAGACTGTCAAACAGACCTCGGGTCATTCCCAAGAAATGAAGACAAAGTGGATGCCAGTTACGAGTTTCAAATTATTACTCCCCTGGAATTTAGCTAGCACAACAAACAATGAGGGGTTTTCAAGCTCAAATTGTCATTTTCAAAGAGAAACAATGTTATGAAAATTTTGAGAAATAAAATCACGCCGTGGCGCAAAGATAAGAAAGAAAGTTAATAGGAAACGTAAGTTCTATTGTGATAGGTCTACCAAAAGAGCAGAGGTCGAACTATGTGACAATTTAATTAGTGGGCTGTAGGTTAGTCCTGTGATTACGTTCTGGTAAACTTAACATCAACATTGAATCATGTAAAGGTTCACTCTGTCAGAAATACAGAGATGAAAATTGTATGACCTTGTAAATCAGATTTAATTTTAAGTGAAGATAACAATTTTCATGAAGAGCTGGATAGAAGGCAGTAGAATAATTGGCATTTGAATACTACATTTTTTTTTAAAGTTACAGAACTTGTTTGTCACTTTTGTTCTTCCAATGCACAATTGCTAGAGACAAAGAGGAAGGGCCTAAACTAGGCAGTGAGTTTGAGTTTCATTGTGGCAGAAACAATTGTAATATACATATTTTTCTTCATGTAATAAAATCTATATGGGTAATTTGTTTGTGAATTCTTCTTCTTCTTCTTCTTCTTCTTCTTCTTCTTCTTCTTCTTCTTCTTCTTCTTCTTCTTCTTCTTCTTCTTCGTCTTCTTCTTCGTACGCTGTCAAACGTCAACCTGTATTTTTTCGAAGAAAGCAGCGGTCATCCTGAGGCTGTCGACACTGCAATAGAGCTTGTCTAGTATTGCCGCTGGTGATGACCACATGTGCTTTCTCTGGTCCTCGTATGTCGGGCAGTTTTGTAGCAGATGTTCAGCGGTCATTTTCCCGGTACCACAAATGCATTCGTCAGAGCCACCTATCTTCAGTTTATTGAATAAGCCTGTTGTGGCCTGTGTGGAGTCTGAAGACCACGACCTGCTCTCTTCTGTTCAACTGGTAATAGTTATCGTTTTTTGTATAGCCAGTTTGTTCTGTTTCCCATTTGGCCATGTATCTGGCCTTTATAAGCCTTTTGGACTCTTTGTAGATCACACTAGAATTTGGTTGTGGTAGTCTTGCACCTTCTTTTGCCAGTCTGTCTGCCTCCTCGTTGCCTTGGATGTTACAGTGGGATGGAACCCACTGTACCACTACTCTTTTTGATGCGGACTGCTGGCATAGTTGACAGAGTACTGCTTTTAAATCATTAAGTTCAGTATTTTTCTGGCTTTTTAGTGCTGTGACTACAGTTTGTGAATTCAATAGAAAGGTGGGCTGTATTAACATTGAGATGTTAGAGGAGGACTTGCAGACCTGCAGATGTACTGTGGTGTTATGAACTTGTCACTACCAAATTAGAAAAACAGCCACAGCAAACGGTGTCTATATAAGAAAGTTGTAGCAGATACAACTGTTCCTACAAATACGCCAGTAATCTACCTGCTGTTGTTTGGCTAATATAAAATCAGTATTTTAGGACCGTGACAGGAATGCACTACTAAAAAAGTGTCTTGAAGGAAATACACAAAATTTAAATGATTGACTGAACAGTGCTATCTTGAAATTATGTTCCAAGAATAAGAATCATGGTCTAACTATTGTGAAAGCTGTTGTTGTTATTGTAGTTTCTGTTTTAAATGATGGCACAAAATCTTTGTTGGTAATTGAAGAAACGGAATTATATATTTGTAGGTATCTCAGAGAGTTCTGTGAACACAAAAATGTTTTGTCGAACAAAAGGAACTCAGAGAAAAGTTATTAAGGCATCCTATAATGCTAGGAGAGCAAAAATGAGGAAGAGATTTGTACTAGATGATTGGCAGACAATTACTGAATGGTTTATATACTAGGTTGGAAGCCATTCATAAGAATCAAGGTGTTTAATCGTCAGAAAATCGTAAAAAAATAGTGTCTTAAATTTGTTGCCGAAAACCGGAATGTAATTACTGTTAAAGCTATCTTACAATGTGTAACATGGATTATAATTTAGAGTATCACATTTTAAAACAAAACTGAGTAAATATTTTTCCTTTTTTTTTACAAACACAATCGTAAAAGGTGTAGCTTTGGATGTAATCTACAATGAAGGAATAATCTTGAACTGCATTATAAGAAACAATGAAGTGTATGATCAAAGACACAGGAGAAATTATATGCAAAGTTTTGCCACTTTTTAAATATAAATTTACAGCATTTAAAAAAAAATTACATTTCAAGTTAACATTTGGATTGCTAAATTACAATAAATAATTTCATGAAGTAGGGTGATCATTTTTACAGCTCCTACCCAACTTGTATATGAATGTATAATTATTTTAATAAACTTGCAACAATTATAAAAATAATACCCGTCGCTATGTGGTACTCATTAAAAGACAAGTAGCAGATGAAAATAAAACTTTCAAATTATGCGATGTGAAAGAACCAAAGTATGCAGCTTTCTGAAATATAGACAAATATTATTGGGCTAAATGTGAGGACCATGTCTTAAAAGAGGACGAGGGCTATTGAAAAAAGGTGGACTGTCGTTCTTTCTTTCGAGAGCAGTCACTAATGTGTTGGAATCATCCGACTATAATTAAGTGAAAAATTAAACTACATGTTTGCTTTTCAAGAAATAGTTTCCATTATTTAGGCATAACGATCCTATTCAGTGCCACCCAATCAGCTAGAAGATGGATCTCAGATTATAATTATAACCATTTATTGTTTGCTTCAGCATCTATTTATAAAAGTGAACCATTCCATCTGAAGTATGTACTTTTTATGTTCTATATATCGTGTCCTTTTACATTTTCACACATTTTTTCTACGAAATGCCCAGTTACTTCTTACAGTTCCTAAAACACATGAAATATAGTACAAAAGGGCAGTATGTGAAACTTTTTTTTGTTTTTTTTGTTTGTTTTGAGAAATGTGTAACCTAATGTAGAAAAAAAAATTAATTAGAATTGGAGAGACGCGTATGGTTAGAGAAACAAAAAAAAAAGAATAAAATTTATAGTAAATTATTTTCTTAAAGGACAAAATAACTCCTTTGCTAACAAATATCAAATGAACTAGCCACTTTAAGAAATTGCACTACCTGACACAATGTCAATTACTAAACTATTGAGACATCGAAAAGATAAGTTCACGTGCAAATAAATCACGCATATCGGTGTAAGGGTTATTGATATATTAGGCGGCAATTTACGGCAACCACTGTGAAACGGACATTAGTTGACACTGAAAGTTTCGTCATTTAGTCGTCGGTCTTTCAAGAGGGTTTTTCCGGTGAGCCCGAAGGCCTTTTATTAAAGCGGGCCATGCCACAACCGACTGGGGCACCCCCGTCCACCTTCATCACCACGTCCGGGATGTCAGGAAAGCTACTGCAACCCTCCACTAAATGTGCTTTTCAGGGCGCTTAAAAGTGTCAATCTACTTAATGTGGGCATTCACAAGAACACAACAATAACTGTAACAAAAACTTCTGAAAGCTTTACCACAATTCACAAAATCTGAAAAGCACCATACCTTTAGATAACCAGTGAAAAGCGGTGTGAAGGACCGACGTCTCATGACAAAGCCTTGCTTACTGTCACATGACTTTGAGAAGTCTAATTTTAGCTGATCTATTTTTACTGTGGTAACGATCGCAATTACTGAGTACATTTGGATCCTTAGGGCTGCAGGAATCGTTTTAGCTATTAGAGCTTCTCGGTTTAAACAAAACATAAACAGTGAGTGGGCAACACGTTGGAAAAATCTGGCTTTAATCTTGAAATAAAGCCTATAATTCGACCAGTCAATGTTGGCGCATCATCAGTGTACACTGAAATATATTTATTTCAACATAATTTGTTTACTTTCAAAGTCGCCGTCATAGAATTATATATATATATATATATATATATATATATATATATATATATATATATATATATATATATATATATATATATGTATAAGCCAGTTGATGTCAACAGGTAATTGTCAGAAGGAATTATCTTGATAGAACTATCCAACAACAGAATCTCCGTCTAAAAATGGTAGGTAAGCTCAGTAGTTGGCATTTTTAACCTTTGTCTTTCAACTCAACCAGTTGATATCTTTCGACCTCTTGTTTCTGGATGTGAGAGAACAAATCTTCTATGTGTCAAGTAAGAGTATCTTTCGGCAAAGATACGCATGATAACTTTCGTCTCCTTTACTAACACATATTTAACTTTGCACTTACAAGCAGGTAAAATCAAAGTTTCTGCTATTCTGTGTGGCTGCATTCTCCTGACAATTATTTTAGTCACCTTATAAGTCGTTACTTACGGCTTTCCTTAAATTGTCACTTTGTCCACTGAAGAGAGAAACGAGGAAACGACTGAAATAGGTTGCATCTGTATCTGTTCAATGGGTATGTTAAGTATGAGATTACCTCTTCTGTTTGATTGGAGCCTAACTTTCAATGCCAAGTTTTTCGCCGGACACAATACCCGAAAGTGGATAATTGTTCGATTAAGTATTCGTAAATATATAACTTTACTAAGTATAGTCATGCTTGCGCATAGCACGACGCCATGAATTTATCGTGGACGGCACATGGGCACTATTACTTGGCCCGGAAGAACTGAAAGTTGTATTATCACAATAAGTATCTTCATTTTGCTTGCTTGACCTTTGGCGTTTAACTATAAACTTCCCCATACTAAATAACAATACAAGTACGCTCCTGGTGTTTGGTAGAATGACCGTTTTCCTTGTGGCTGTGTTTTGGCTGATAAGAATGGTGCTATATTGGTGTGCCGTATCACACAGAGAAATGTGCCGCGAGCTATACAGTTTGTGAATCAGTGCCAAATTTAGCAAAACACGTACTATTTTTTCACAAAGACGAGAATAGGCCCACCGCCAAATTATGACCATTTAGTAACAGATTAATTGTATATGTCTATGGTTGAAGTCACTCCAACTCATGAATTTCAACACTCAGGTTGTGTGCGTGCGTGCGTGTGTGTGTGTGTGTGTGTAAGAAGAAGCATATTGACAATGAGATGGGTTGCATTTTATCTAGGCCTTAGCAGTAGTTAATCTCTTCGTCTCGTCAGAATCAGAATAGAGCAGTTCACTGGCCAATCTCAGCTGCTGGCACCTCCACAAATTGCCTCACAATATATTAAGCTCTACATCTTTATGAATACAAACGTTATTACTGCGTCGCAAGAAAGTACATCAACTGATGAAGACTGCATTAGAAAATTCAATGCACTTTCTGTCCAAGGATCTGCACTATCAAAGTGGATCATCTCAGTCACAATCGCACCATCAAAAACGATTTTTGTCAGTGGCATGATACGATAGAGTAGGCCAAATAATTTTTTTGAAAAGCAACAACTGGTACTTTATTTTTCTGCTTTGCACAACAAATCTTTGGTGGTCATCTTGAGTCATGTAAAGATCTCAAAATCACAGTGTTGTTCAGGACCCATGCCGCAAAATGAAGCAAAACACGATTTTGATTGCAAAAGAACATTTAACTTTACATATACTCATTGAGTAAAGCTCCCTATGTCTCATTGAATGTTACCATATGTAGTAAGAATACACCTTTGGAAAATATCGCCATCATTTAGTGTATTACTGCAAAATCTAAAGTTTGATTAACATTGTTTTGTGCATATGCAAAGTTATTTAACAAAAATAACTCTATGCAAAGACTTCAATTCCAGTAAGAATTCGTTAAACAGGAAATATTAAGGTCGTAATAAAAACAATACTGCTTGCAAAAAATGACTATCATAATTATAGTACTTTTAGAGAAAACTGAGCGATAATGTGTTCAACAATTTTGGAACGAACTATACAAACCAGGTCTTAATATTGCCAATGAGCTACTCCTTAGGATGTTAACACCCGCTTTTTTTTATCAGCCCCTTGTTCTACTTTGAAAGACTGACCAGAGGCCGGCCCTCACTTTATTGGCGCCTTTATCTAAGTAGATTTGAACTTTGAAATATTATTCTGACCTAGATTGTAAATCGGAATAGCGGGATTTCTTTAAGGCAAAGACGTTGGGCTCTCACCTGTGCAAAGGTTCTTAAACTGTACAAAAAAAACAACTGCTCTTAAACTGTTCTTAAATGTACAAAAAAAAACCATTCTTAAACTGTTCTTGAACTGTACTCAAATACCCCGTCACCTTTTACTACTTTCAGGATTCTCAAATTACTGGGTGATATGAGGGTGTGTCTCGTGGGTGGGTTTGGTGTGTCCCGTCGGTAGATCTTGCTTTAGTAGACCTTTCGTGCAGTTCTTGTAGCTCCATGGTCCAGAATGATTTGTAATTTTGTTTTCTGTCTTGAGAGATTGATTTTATTTTACCAGCACTATGAAAATGTGTTATTGTGTTGTAGTGTTCTTTCTTACATAGTTTGACGATAAGGGCTTAGATAACTTATTTTCAGTAAACTATTTGTAGAGATTGCAGTCTTCCTGTTTGTAATTCCGGCTGGTTGTTTTTTTTCTATTCCTTTGTAATTCAACATCTTCTATTTTAATCACTTCTCCGATCTGTCACAGTATCTTTTTTTGTGTGTGTCCCATTGAGTGTTTTCACTAGTCATTGCTCTGTATTCTCCGGCGTGTTGAATAAAAGGTTGGATCAATGTTAGGTTCGTTTATTAGCATGAGGATAGTTTCTGCCATCCAGTCCTCTATCTCCTATCAGTGGCTATGATATTTTAGCCCCAATTTGGGGAGTGCCGGTTGAAATCCCCTAAAACAGTGTGTCTCTCATCATCTAGCGAAATGGTGTCTAGTTCCAGTTTCTAACTGTCAGGACAGTGATAGTTGATAATCTACAGTGGTTCAGGGAGGGTATGTATTCCAACCGTCAGATATTAAGACCCATTGGTGCTTTTGAAGGTTTCTATTGTGGCTGTGGAGTTTTTCACTAATGGGATGATGCCTCCTTTGTCTCCCTGTCCAACTAGTATGTTTCGTTTCCCCAAATGACAAAGTGGTTACCTGCATTTAGATGTGCTATCAGTATGCATGTTACATCTCTCTTGTACTCTCGTAGGAAAGGATGCAGTTACAGCTTCTTCTTCATCATCGTACTGTGCAATCTTTGCTGTATTATTATGACCAGTAGCGCAGCTGTTGCTAAGTGTGTTTGGTGGAGTGCTTCTGTTGGTCTGCTTCTGTCTCATTGGTGAACAACATAATGGACTTACAGTTGTCGGGCCACCAGAGCGTCACTTTATGTATCCGTCTATTCTCAGGCATGCGCACATGCTGAAAGTCTCTATGTGACTCGGGTTACATGAACGTTTCTATTGTAATCAGTCGTTCATTAATGGCTATGGGTCATGTACAGAAAATGAAAATGTTTTTTTTCTTTTTTTATTATTCCGCTTGTTTCATAAAGTCGAGTACGTGGTTCTGAGTTTTGCCCCTTACGACACAGTGCATGCGACTTCGACACCCATCTTTAATGGTTAACGTTCCAACGAGTACAACCTTGCTGGTTTATGACCCAAACCATACAAATTTGATTTATAAGCTGTACCACTAACCACTGTTCCCGCCTCACCCAGTTACAATATTTGTAACTACAATTTTTACAAAAATGTTGGTAAATATAATAAAATATACAAATAACAACAATAAGAATAACACCAATAATAATGATGCATTTCTAGTACTTCGGTTCTAGTTTTCTCTGAGGTTGAGGAGACATAAACTGCACGTTTCTCTTAATGTCGGTGACGAGAGAGCCTTGAGTGAGTCGAAGCTTAGATCTCGTTACCAGCTCTGTGTACAGTGTAGGAGTCAAGAGATGGCGCTCACTACAGGCAGTGTTCCGTAAAGTTGCAGCCCTCGAAGGTTGAAGCTGTCTATAGGAGGAACTGTTGGTGATGTATCTGTTGAGACGACTGGAAACTGAATTCTTGCTATGACTCTGGTCTGTTCTGACGTCTGTTTCATAACTCCCACGATTATGATTTCCAGCCTCGTGTAATGATAAGGGTATGTTGCCCTCAGATCGAGACCAGAGTCGTGTGAGCGTGCCAGGAAATATGTCATCATTCATTCCAACAATAAGTCTTCCTTCCGCAGTTCTCCATTTTACAAATGATGGTGGAACATTTAGGGATGTCATATTTTGTCCATCTGCTGTATCATCCTTGCCATAGATGACACCAGTAATGTCACCTGATATTGTTGCTGACTTTCTCATGTCATTAATATAATCCATGTTTTCCATCCCCGGTGACGCAGCCACCAGACAACCTTTATCGCAATCTTCAACTTTAATTGCTGGAAATATGTGGCTTCCATCTGTAAAGCTGAAATCATAATCATCACTTTTAGGTTTCAGTGGCTTTCCTGGCGGGCTACATTTCCGAAGACCCTCATCACCAACATGTTCTGAAGGAATAGGGGAGAAGATATTTCTATGGAATGAGAAACTTGAGTGGTGGCTGTAACTATCTTGCGCGTGTCTAATGGAAATGTCTTCTTTGTTACCTGTTTTCGCTGAAGACAGCTCCAAATTGAAGTCCGGTGCATCGTTATTGGAGTGGACACGTCTTGAGGGAACGCGATGTTGTTTTGGACAATCTCCTGACTCTCTACATAGCGGAAATGGTGAAAGAGACACGCTTCTGTTTAATGTACCAATATGTACATACTGGGAAGGTGAAGTTAAATTACTTTCTTCGTCATTTCTCGCTGTAAAGCTTTTCAGCTCAAGTGTTGGACTAGGAGACGCAGAGAAGAGACACAAGCCACTTTCTGAACTTGCAGGAAATGGATGACAGTTGTTTTTTTTCGATGACAGAGAATGACTTCTGATAGGGCGGGTTTTTTGTGGTTCGATTCGTAAACATTCTGGACTATCTTTGTCTAGTTGGTTTATTTGCTTCAACTGATTTTCTTTCCTAGTTGGGTTAGAAACAGGCAAACTCTGTTGGCGTAATATTGGTGGACCAACAACCGACTTTACTTTACAGCTAGATGCGTCTTTGATGCTAGGACCACAGAAATCCGCAGAGTTCGTGTGCATTTCAGAAGTGCCTGGGCGTTGATCGACAGAAGCAAGGATTGATGCCTTCTCAGGACCTGGCAACCTAGAGTGGGTAGTAACATCTTTGTTCTTTCTTGTTTGAGATTTTAGAGAATTTATACCAGTATCCATTTTGTGCTTGCGTTGTTCGTAGATACGTTTGCCTCAAATGTTAGGAGTAAGGAAGTATATTTAAATGACGAGAGAGTACCTAGTTAGTTTGTAGGTCGGTAGCCATTTGTAGCATCTGAAATACAAACACGTTTTTTAAAAATAAATTAAATTGATGAATATATAATTTGTTACACTACAAATTCGCGACACGTTGAATGCGAATCTTAAATAACAATTTACTCCATATAATCTGTAATTCTTGAAGTTACATGGAACATAATTTATAGACTGGTGTGTCGTCACAACAAAGAAGCCATTAACAAAAGTCGTGTAGTAATAGTCGTCAAATTTTGAAATCATCATCTTCTTTTTCTTTCTCATTGTTTTCTATTTCCATCCTGACCTACGTATTTTCTTCTCTTTGTGCTTTTCGTTATATTATAATCGTCTTTTCTTGCTTTCTTCAGCACGCAGTATCTAATTTACTGTTCATGTGCTCTTCTTTACTTGTCTTCTTCTTCTTTTTGTCTTGTTCTTACGTTTTAGTTCTAACTGAAAACAGATAAAAAACTGACTAAATAACCTACTCTAGCAGACGACAATTGTGAAAAGTCAATCTGGCCAATGCTAGTCTACGTATATTTTAAACAGAAACGTCACCAATAATTGTAGTCAAATCTATCCCCAGTCAACTCAATAGATTTCGCTAGTGACCATTTAAGCATTCACACATGCAACAGCACAGTCAAACAAAACAAAGCTGTACTGAAATAAAAGGGCAGCTATCGGACAAACATTGCTGCAACAAATTGACGTGCTATTTGTTCGCAAATACAACGCTGTGTAAACTGCCGGATGCCGTGGCCAAAGCAAGAGTTGCCATTTCGTGTATGGCAATGACAAAACATTAGGGCATGTTACTGAACAAGCTCTGAACTGTAGGAGAAGCACCATTGTTGCTCCTATAGTTTATTAGTTGTCTTTATTTGTGGGGGAATTTTCTGGTCTTCTATGAAGATCTTATCTGTAATTCTCGTGCCTTTTCTATTAAGCGGTTGATTGTGTGGAGTTGGTCGGTGGTTAATTAGCCGTTTCTGTTGTATGTTGTATGATTGCTCATAATGAGTAACTTTACTCTATTCTGCGCTCTGATAAGGGCTTTAAGTGGCGGGTTGCAGTAGTTTTTTTCATATCCTGAGCGTGCAAATGAAGGTGGACCGGAGTGCTCCAGGCAGTTGTGCTATTCTGTGCTTCACGAAACAGCCTTTTCTCGTGGTTGATGGGCATTAAGTTGCTTCTCTAGTCTGGTCCCAAAAACTCTTGCGAAAATCTTACACGTGGATGAAAGCAAACATATCAGGCGATAGTGTGGCAGTTTTTCTGTATCCGCTTTTTTTGTGTGAATATAAATAAATTTTGATGTTTTCCAGTATTCTGGGATTTGACCTTCACAAAAGCATTTGTGAAATAATTTAGCAAGCTGTCGTGCTAATGTGTTCCTGTCTGAATGATTTCTGTAGTTATTCCATATAGTCTTGTGGCTTTTCCTGATTATAAGCGTTTGATGACATTCAACTCTCATCCATTTCTATATTCAGTATCGGTATATATTCCCCGCTGTGTGTCTTTTCTAAAACTACAGCCTTTGCTGTGCAGATATCTTTGCACTGCTTCTTACGCGCTTCCTCGATTTCTGGTCTAACCATCAATGTGATATCATCTCTAAAGCTCTCATAAAACACTTCTAATGATGAAGATCTTTTCTACATTTGATTGTACTTCGTCTTGTCGCTGCTGCTCTGATCAGTTTTTGCAATCTATTCTGCTCAGTCATATGACTCTGTGCGTTGTGTTTGTGAACTATTAAAAAGCCTTTACATGCACTGAAATAACTGCAATTGTAAATGCCCCGAGAAATCAATGTATTGAAGAAAAGTGCGATGACCTGATAGAAGACATAAACAATTACTGCTCAAGCGATATTACCCTATTGTATCAGCTAATCAACAACAACCAACACAACGATACGCTCTCCCCCAAAACATTAGCACAGAAAGGCGTTCCCGTCTAAGATTTGCTAATGTAATATCTATCTTCAGTCCCAAAGTTAGAGAATTTGAACACTAAATCCTACAAGTTAACCGCAACTAGGAAATTCTCCCTTCGTAAACATGAATTCGTACACTTACTAACCTGGGGCAAGAAATTACAAACCTCCGTATAATCAAATGTGAGGTTTCACGAAGGATAGTAACTTCAAACTCCATACTTCAATGGATAAGAAATGACAAGACAAGCGCTCGACTTTGCTGCATGTTAATCCAGGCATCATATATGCAACCTTTCGAAACGCAGATATAGAGACATTCCAGATGCGCAATAATCAACGGAGCGAAGAACATGAACAATCTCTCTAACTTATCGAATTTACTACACATAACTTAGACAACAAACCCCATTCATTGACCTTCATATATATACTGCGTTGTATACTGATATGTCGGGCATTAGGTGCGCATGCCTGACACTAGATGGACACGGAAAGTGATGTCCCTGCAATGCTCACCAATGAAATGGAGAAATGGCCTGAGTAACATGGTACATCAAAGCAAAAGTCCTAACTGAGTTAAAACAACACTTGGCTTCAACAATTGTTACGCCTTATTGAATGACAGGATTTAGATTACAGACAGAAGGTCCTCTGAAACGTGTGTTTCATTCATGTTCATATTGTGTCGGTGTTTCTCATCCATTCTTGCATATGTTAATATTCTTGTTACTTCTGATAAAAATCGACGTAACTCGAATCGTTCCAGCAACATTAAAAATAAAAGTTATATTCTTCTTACTTCTGATAAAAATCGACGTAGCTCGAATCGTTCCAGCAACATTAAAACCAATAGTGATATTCTTGTTATCATGGTCGCTGAAGTTGCTGCTTTATGAACCAATGTTGCCGATTGGGTCTATCCTAAAGTAAGGTAAGGACATACTTAATCCAGGTAGCTCTAGACCAGTCAGCCTACACAGTTGCATTGAAAAACGAATGGAACAACTGGTCTATAGAAACTTACGTGGCATCTGGAAGAAAAGCAGCTAATAGCGGCACAGTGGATTCCGACCTCACAGATCAACAGACGCCCAGGGGACAAATATTGCATACGAAATCGAGAATGCCTTTCAGGACAAGAAGCCCAAACTAGCGATGTGGAAAGACATGGAAAGGGCTTGAACATGTTATGTAAAGAGGGACTCAAGACCAAGTTTTTCTGAATGAGAATAAGAGGGCATCAGCTCCATATGTCATTACATGGAGAATAGAACAGCAAAGAGTCCGTCTACAGAGAAAAATGCAGCAGGACGTCAGTATGGGAACAAGGAGACTCACAAGGAGAAATAATGTCTCCTACAACTTAGAGGAAGATATTGACATTAAAGTTCAGATGAACGAAAAAGATATTGACATTAAAGTTCGAATGAACGAAGAAGAAGAAGACATTAAAGTTCGGATGAATGAAGAAGATATTGACATTAAAGTTCGGATGAACGAAGAAGAAGAAGAAGACATTAAAGTTCGGATGAACGAAGAAGACATTAAAGTTCTGATGAACGAAGAAGAAGAAGAAGAAGACATTAAAGTTCTGAAGAACGAAGAAGAAGAAACAGAAGACATTAAAGTTCTGATGAAAAAAGAAGAAGAAGACATTAAAGTTCGAATGAACGAAGAAGAAGAAGAAGAAGAAGAAGAAGAAGAAGAAAAAGAAGAAGAAGAAGAAGACATTAAAGTTCAGATAAATGAAGAAGATTTTGACATTAAAGTTCGGATGAACGAAGAAGACATTAAGTTCGGATGAACGAAGAAGAAGAAGAAGAAGAAGACATTAAAGTTCGAATGAACGAAGAAGAAGAAGACATTAAAGTTCGGATGAACGAAGAAGAAGAAGCCATTAAAGTTCGGATAAACGAAGAAGAAGAAGCCATTAAAGTTCGGATGAACGAAGAAGAAGAAGAAGACATTGAAGTTCTGATGAACGAAGAAAAAGACAGTATAGTTCGGATGAACGAAGCAGAAGAAGAAGACATGAGAGTTCAATGTACGGGGATAACTAGCACAGTGGACAAGACATGGGTCAATGTAAATAATAGAATGCAAAAAAAACAACAACTGGGTTTAACTAGAAAACATGACAAAAGTATCATTGCAGACCATTAATGAGAGAAAATCACATACGTGCAGTCATCAGTTTATCAACAAGCAACACACAGCAACACTTGAAATAAATGACTACATATTCCCAACAGAAGAAAATCTAATATACCTAAAAATTACCATATATCGTAGAATGCCATGTGAACTAAGCAGATATTAGTCTGGGAAAAAACACAGGAGCCAAATGAGTATAATGAAAAAGCTAGCAGGCTAATTGGGATGGAGATTTTTTAAAAGTTCTATTAAGACTATACACAGGAAGAATTTGATCAGTATTGTAGTCTGACATCACGGCTTGGGCCACTGCAACGAGAATACTTATTGGTAAAATCACGTCCGCTCCAGAAGAATGTGTAGCCGACCACAGTTTCTGTAAATATGAACTCTCTCTTTGCAATTTTGTTTCACCAAGAACTGAGACTAAAAACACACATTAGGGATGTTTCACTAACTTTTACCAGGAATATTGTCCACATGACATGTATCCAAAGCTCACATGTTTTGCTCAAAAGAGGATACCGTCATTTGGAAACACTTACAGCTGCGAGCAATTTTGTGTAGAATGAAGTTAGTTTAAACTGAAACGAGGACTAGACTAACGGATTCACATCTATTAACACTTGAGTGCTGTAACTTCAGTTATTTCCCCGAACATTGGCCAACTTGTGAGGGACGTAAAGTCCCAAATGTCTCATTGAATGCTCCTTATCTGTCTTAAGCGTAATTTAATTTAATTTGGAAATTGAACTTTCATCAATTATATTAAATAAAATACATATTAAGTAAGTAAAAGGCAAATTAAGTCTCATAAAACGTACGTTTTGCTTTTAATCTACTCGTTCATATTATATACTAATGATATAACTTGAATCAAATTTTAAAACCACGAAAGATTAACTAATTAAAAAACTGTCAATACCTTTTAATTTTAAAACAACATCATATCGTATGGGCCGCAAGTATATTTTTAATTTGTTATCCAACCTGCGCTCTTGATGAAATTGCACATGCCAGATCTACGGTGCCCTAATGTCAAACTGCCAAATAGCAGATCAGTTAGTTCTAGCGAAAACCAATACAGATTATCGATCTCTAATGGATAATGAAATGTTGGGCTCCGGACCATTCAACTATCTCCTCAACCGTGATTTTACAAAAGCGACTTTCTAGCTGGATGCAGCGAATTCTGAAGAATCGATACAATGTCTATTAAAGCATGATTGGTTGGCAATGAACTTGTCAAATGTTCCTGACACGTAACTAACTTTTGTGAAAGATTAACACGGTTTATAATTTGAATTAGTACGTAAGTCGGTCTACCACAGACAATCCAATATTTCAATTAATCCAGCCATCTTATACATGCAATATTTCATCCAATTTTATTTCCAGGAAATACATTCGATAATCGCCTTCTGTCATAGCCATCATCATCATCATCTCTTTCCTCTTTTTGTACTTCCTCTGCTTATTCCTTTCCTTCTTATTTTTCTTCTTCTTCTTCTTCTTCCTCTGCTTCCTCCTTTTCTCCGTCTTACTCTTTACAATTTCATTTCACGGAAACCCGAACATGATTTTGCTAATTTCTCTGCTTATTGATTAAATTGTATTGAAATGTTGGCCCGCATTGTCAGTTAGTATTTTGTTCAGACTTTTCGCAACTTGATAATGTTTCTTAACTTCTGTCACAAAATTTTTCTTTGTTGGAAGGGAGGAAGTCCTTAAGTTTAGCTATTTAATATTTCCTTTGCTTTATCTTTGGCTGTTGCTACGACCTTCACATTAATTCATGGCTACTGCAAGGCGATGGTCAGTCTCATAATAATCTGCGTCTCGTCTTATTGCAGGTCTTGTATCGATCATTAAGTAATCTGTCTTGTTACGTTACCGTTCATCTGGAGAACTGCGTGTTAATTTGTGGATGTTTTGTTGGGAGAGTGCCCCTCACAACCCCCCCCCCCCTTCCTAAAGTTATTTAGCTGCCCAATCGCATATAGCGTTCAACAGCCAAATCTTCTCAATACTCTATCACTGTATGCATTGTTTTTCTTGTTGATCTATCCCACCAGGTGTCCCATTTATTACAATGTCATATCTGGGTATTGTTTTCCCTTCTTTTCGCAACAGCTCATATAATTTGTCCTTTACTTCTTTATCCTTGTAGTTTATTGGTGCAAAGCATTGTATTATAGTGACATATTGGTATTTTGTCCTCGTAGTCTGACCCTTATTTCTGTAAGTCCTGATTTGGTTCCTTTTCAGAAATGTTCTATTTCCTTAGGATAATTATCGCGTCTTCGCAGTGTTGTCCGCTCCCTCTTCCAAAGTAGAATATTGCTTCTCATGTTATTGTCGTTATCATTTCTGCTGTTGTCTGTCTACTCCCACTTATTCCTAGGATATGGCTTGTCTTCGTTCTCAATTTCCCTCTACCAAGCCCTGATAGGGTTTTAAGTAGCAGAATGTAGTCCAGAGAACGCAATGTGTTGTATCGTAGTTTACAGTTTGACTGCGATATCTGCACCCTTCGATCCGACACATCCGACTTCAGCATGGATTCCTAGGATATGTAATCCATAGTTTCCTATTTCAACAGTAGTTTGTGTTAGCTTGTTTACCTCATTCAGTGACATACGTTCCCAAACCCAATTCCTGAATGAAGCTATGTGCTCAGGACATCTCTGGCCGTGCCAGTGACTTCCTCTTGGCTTTCAACACTAGTGGTCGTGAGAGCTTTTTGCTCTGGATGCCTATCCCGTGAGAAAGTAAGTTTATCTGTTTGTGTTTCTCTAACAAAGAAATATATATGTTTACACATACAGAGGTATCGACTCAGTAACAAAACATCCGAACCTTGAGAATCGAAGTGCCACCTTTTGTCTGTGCTCTATCACTCATGCATGGCCAGCTTTTTCAAAAACCTGCCGGAAGTAAAACTTGTGCTGTCAAAGCTTTTGTGGTTGCTAGGCTCTCAGACTGCCGAATCTCGACTCGTTTAAGCCACGATTTTAGTAAAAAGACTTACGTTTATCTTAAGCAAAATATACTGGTCAAGACTGGCTTCTGCTTCCACGTAGTCCTCTCTGGAAACATACTGTTCTTCTTGACAGTCTGACTAACGACGTGGGGTGGATGTGAACCTACTCATTGTGGGAATTCGCAACAATAACAACAACAGCTACTACAGCAACAAAGGCACAAGTGTTGGCAAATGTCAGAATCTGATAAAGTACGAGGGACAGCAATTAAGTAACAGCAATTGTATTATAAAGTACATGATAGAGTCTGTACAATAGAAACCGTATTTCAGCACACACACAATAGCTCTTAAGCAATACACCATGTAGCGATTGCGACGGTCGAGTAGTATTCACTCGCGCAACATGGCATTCAATATGGTCGTCCCGCTGTCGACTGCACTGTGAAAAAACGTTTTTTTGGTATGTAGATGTGAAACCTGAAATCTACAGAAGAATGGAAGTTCAGTACAGAGACAGTTCTGTGAGTCAGAGGAGAGTGTATAAATGGGTAGACAGATTTCAAAACGGAAGGCAAAACACCATTGATGAACCGCGGCGTGGGAGACCAGCATGCGTGACAACTGACACAGTGGAACAGCTAATCGACCAGCTAGTCCGTGGCAATAGACAAGTCACTGTTGATAAAAATAGCCTTTGATCTCAACGTGAGTTACAGCATTGTGCACAAAATTATCAATGACAACCAATGCTATAGGAAAGTGTAGTAGATGGGTCCTAAGGCAGCTGACAACGAGGAAATGGAAGGGGTAGAAAATTGGTTAAAGACTACACACACAACAATTTCTAGAGGACATTCACAAGCTAGTGGAGAGGTGAAGTACTTTAGAAGTCCTAGATATTATGTCGAAATGTAAAACACAACCCATTTCTGGATCGCACTCTTGTAAAAATGTTATTAATAAAATTGCTTTTACTTAATGACAATCCCTTATAATATCTCCTTTTAAATAATACATGGCTTTTATCCTACATTTAGTTGACCGAACTCATAAAAGTAATACTGAAGCTTCCTGTGTCGAAGTGCTGGAATTTAAAGATGCCTGGGGATGCAATACATTAAAGAGATCGCGTAATGTGCACCTTCAGTTTTAATATGACCTCACCCAAACGATGACGTTGAAAGAGTATTTAGTAGTATTAATGTAACAAAATATAAGTTGAGATATTGAATATAACTAAAAATACTCATTGTTATAATGTCCGTCAAATTTGGATTGAAAACGGGCAACTAATATTATAGTGAATATGACTTCTATAAAAAAGCAATACAAACTACTGGTACAGTTACAATATATTCATTCAAAGATGAGCTTTGCCCTTCTTAATCAGATGTGAATGAAGATGTTTAACTCCTCGACGATTAAGTCAGGTTTGTTTTGTTTAGAGATAAATTTATGGAAAATAATTTTGTTAAAGTTATATTGTGTTGAATTGCTATGTAAAATAAAAATTAGCAAAATTCTTGACTATACTCCAATTGATTTGTTTTAAATGTTTCAATTTGTAAAGTTTGAAACTGTCTTGATTCTGTTATCCACAGGGTTGATTCTTGCGTGCATTATGTGCTACAAGTTCTGACCTTCAATTGTCTCTCCAAGTTTCACTTCAACGCCCAGTCGTTGCTGGAGATAATTCTGGTCTGACTTCGTTCGACATTTCACAAGTTACCAACAAGATATTATATATATATATATATATATATATATATAAACACGAAGGAGCTTCAAATGTAAACCTTCAAATGATATTTTTGGCACATTTATTCTAAAAAAGTGAAACATAACTGTATAATTTATTTTTACGTAGTCACCATTGCGTTCGATACAAGTCCCACGTCGCCTGTAAACTACATGGATTCCTACAGAAAAAATATTTTGGTCGCGTGTGTAACCACTCATACACCACCTGCTGGACCTCTTTATCGGACCTGAAAGTCTTTCCTCCCAATGCCTCTTTTAGTCATCCAAAGACGTGGAAATCACTGGTGGCTATGGCTTGTGAGTACGGTGGATGTCGTAGACCCTGAAAGTGGAGGTAATCGATTATTGCAGCCGTAGCATGGGCAGCATGGGGGTCGAGCATTGTCATGTTACAAAAGAACACCTTTACTTACAAGACTACGTCGTTTGGATTTCACTGCGGGTAGAAGATGATATCTGAGAAAGTCTGTTGTAGCACGGGTGACAGTATTCCCCGGGACATGTAGTGCTATAAAATAGCGCCTCGTTCATCCCAAAAGAGAGTCAGCATAACTTTCTCTGCAGATTGCTGCGTGGAAACTTCTTCGGTTTTGGTGAGGAGGGATGGCGCCCATTCTTGCTCGATCTCTTCGTTTCAGACTCGTGGTAGCCAGGTTTCTTCAACAGTTGTAATTCGTTGTTAGGAAACAATTATCTTCTGCTTCAAAGCGCCGCAAAAGCTTCTAGAAGGCATCAAGGCGTCATTGTTTCAATTCTGGAGTAAGCTGCAGTGGCACCCACTTTTCGCACTCTTTGTGGTACTGTAGCACATCATGGATAATGTGGTGTACCCAACCTTGACTGATGTCCAGATGTGCGACAATTGCATTCACAGTCAATCGGCGATTTTCCTGTACGAGACGGTCAACTGCTGCAATCGACTCTGGGGCCACTACTTGGTGTGCCTGACCCGGTCGTGAACAGTGTGTCACAGAACTCACACCGTTTAAAAACATCCTACTCCTCTTATATACTTGCGGAAGTAAAAGGTATGCATCACCTTAGTAGACTTCATTCACCGCTGAATTTCTATAGGTTTCACGACTTCGCTGCTCAAAAAGCGGGTAACAGAAAGCTGCTTCTCTTTCGTTCACGTCAATAGTGGGGCGGTAATCTTTTAACTGAAAGTATGACGTCATGTTGTTCGTCTGCATCGTGTTGACACGTGCATGACACTCTTGACATCCTTAACAACCATATTAACAAGTTACGAATGCATGGTTTTTCAAATTTTAATTCACTTTTAAGGTTTTCATTTGATCATAAGCCCCGTGTGTATGCGTATATATATATATATATATATATATATATATATATATATATATATACATATATATATATACATATATATATATATATATATATATATATATATATATATATATATATATATATATATAAATATATATATATATATATAAATATATATATATTGATAGATATATATGAAACTGCATAGATAAATATTCCTTCTTGATACATTTTATTGCTTAGATTGTATATTATAGACATGTTTTAGCTTACATTTTGAATTGACATTTATTTCAATAAATACCATTAGATAGACTAGTAATTAAACAAGTTGTTGTACTTTCTTTGGCCGAACATGTATTATTAATAAATAGACAATTTAATCTATTGTATGAATTATTTAGGTGTTTGTAGCTGAAAATACATAAGGAGTTGACAACACTATTTTCAATACAACGCTAGGGTCTTCTTCTCACTTCCTGTTTCACTATTGTCTTTCTAATAGTTCCTCATTGGTGATCGTATCATACCTTTTCACTGGTTTTAATCTTCGGAACTCGTTTATGAAAATCTACATTTTTCGTTGGTGTTTTTGTTATTTTCTCTGTTTCAGTACCAAATGGCGGTATTTACTTTGTAGCTGACAAATTTTATTTCCCTGTTGTACTTGATTGTTTCTGATTTCCATACGTTTCCCCGATGCAATGAAAGCTTCTCTCGCCTTTTGTATTATTATTTTTATATCCTTATCCGTACCTTGTACTTTGTATTTGTTGCTCAATATCGTGTCTCTTATACACATAATTCCCACATGGAAAGTACAAGAACAATGTCATATATAAATGCAATCTAATTACATTTTATTGTTATCAAGTTACAAAATTCTATCTAACTCACCTTCTCTAAAACTAGATCATAACAGATTAGTAACATGAACACGTCAAATGGCGGCTGCAATGGTTCACCAACGTTCTTGACTTCTTACTGCGATTTCACAATCTGCCAGGCATTATCTTGTCTGTCTCTAGATGTTATTCTTTCCCGCACACCGTTGTCGTCCTTTTGTGAGTTTGCATTCTATTTTTCACCTGGAGGAATCAATAGTTTATAAAGGTCACGATATCTTCAGTGGTCTATGTTGCCCCCACGAACGGTAAGTCCAGAATGACATTCTAACCAGAAATGGTTCAGTTTCTGTTGTTCGGTGAGCTTCATTAAAACATTAGCGAGGTCTTAGTTCCTTGCATAAGTGCCCGCGCACGCACTGATGACAGATCGATACACACGGTTAATCGGTGTATTTGCTGGAACCCTCTCCTTTTAAATGCGGTATTTCCTTCTTTTTCCCCATCCATTAACTGAAATCGCTTTCTTTTCAATGCTACATGTTTCTCTTCTTCCTATTCATTTACTGACATCTCCTCCGTTTTAATGTTGTATCTCCCTTTTTTGCGGATCCATTTACTGACATTTCCTTCTGTTTAATGACACATTTTCCTCTCAATCCCATTCATGTGCCGCATCTCCTCCTGTTTAATGGTGCTTTTTCTTCTTTTTCCGACCCATTCACTAATATCCCTTCCTATTTAATGTTTTTCTTTTCACTTTCATATTCAGCTTCTTAATCTTATTCCATTCAAAACATGACAACGAGTTACACATCATGACGATAACGTGAGAATCATGAGATAGATAAACTATTTAATGAGACAAACTATTTAATTATTGGAGAATAAGTGTATATGAAGAGAGACGACTAAGACAGAATGACAAGTTTATATTGAAAAATAGATGCAATCATCTGAGAGATGAACTACACGGAGACTAAGAAGCTTGAAACATACCGCCAGTTTTATTCGTGTGTGAGTTTTGAAAGGATGCATATGTGATATAACAGGTCTGATATAGATGATATCAAGTTTATGACGAAAATTGAGGTGGTTATTTGAGGTGTTATTCTTCGTTGTTCATCCTGAAACGGCCGTTTTATTACGTTGTGTCGTAGTTTACAGCTATGGTAAGACATCCACGACTTTCTGATGGGACATTTACGGCCTGTTTCCGGGGGCCAACGCTTGGAGGCCGAATAGTCTTGGAAAATTAAGGTTTTATGAGTATTGACGATAGCAGTAGACAATAAGTCCAGAAACATTACAGACGAAATAATAGCAAACGGGAACAATAACAGATAAGAATAGTAACACATGAGAATAGTAACGGACGAGAACAGTAACAGAAGAGAACAGTAACAGACGGAAATAGTAATAGATGGGAATAGTAACATATGAGCATAGTAACAGTCGAGAATAGTAACAGACGAGAATAGTAACAAAAGAGAATAGTAACAGACGAGAACAGTAACAGATAAAAATAGTAACAGACAAGAATAGTTACAGATGAGGATAGTAACAGACAAGAACAGTAACAGACAAGAACAGCAACAGGTGAGAATAGTAACAGACAAGAACAGTAACAGGTGAGAATAGTAACAGACAAGAACAGTAACAGACGAGAACAGTAACAGACGAGAATAGTAATATACTTTAACCCTTTATTACAAATAGAGGGTATCATCAAAATAAAGGTAAACTAATTCCGGATTTTTTATTTCTAATTTCTATTGACATTTCGTTAATTGTTTTCTCTGTTTTCTCTCCAGTCAATTCTTGATACTTGACCGATTTTAGTGTAAAACTCGGTTAACGTATATTGCTGTAAACCTATACCACTGTTGCTAAACGGTTGTATCTAAGGAATTTTTGACTTTAGCTTGAATCGCTATTCGTCGAGGTCTATAATAAATGTTTCAGGCAAATAATTATATTCTATACTTCCATCTTTTGAATCATACTATCAGTTACTATATTGTTGTACCTTAGTTAGTCCCACTTGAGTATACAGATGCTAAATGTAAATATATAATTGCTCATTACAAACTGTGTTACTTGTCAATACAAATCAAGATCTCGAGAAACTATGTTGTTGTTGTTGCTTAGATGTTTGCCTCACTAGTTTCTACTGGCGGAGGCGCGTCATTTTCGACCACAGACCGTAGTCCATTGGCCGATATCAGGACGCATAAACCAGTGCTTGGATGAATGTGTGCGTCTGTATGTACCTACGCTAGGTTTGTGCGCCCTCAGAAGCTAGCCCAACCAAAGTGCAATGGAAGGGCCTCACCATGGAGGCGCGTGTGAAAGTTGTGCAAGAGTGTGACTAGGACAGAGTCAAATGAAACAGAGGGAGGTAAGAGAAGAGAGAGAAGGGGAAGAGTGGCCCCCAGGGTGAGAAACTATGAACGCGAACCCGAAAAGTGTATCAATTGCTGAATGTACTTGATTGTCTGTCTTAGGCCAGTCAACAATCGCATTATTTATCCTGTCTCCAACTCATTTTCTGAAATTTTCTTTCAACCGTTTTCTAAATATACCAAATAGATGACTTACGGCCATGTTATTTGATCGAGTGGACTGCCAAAATACATACTCAAAACCAAAGTACTGGAAAGAGAAGGAGAGGTCGCCCCAAGTGATTTTTAAACAGACAATGTCCGAATGTGGATGGGGAATACATTGAAGGACACCGAGGTGATGGTGATGGACAGACGGAAGTTGGGATAAATGGTTTACGAAGCAGTAGACAAATGTGATGGATACACCTACGACCTCTAAGGGTTTCTGGAAAGACGCGAGCCGAAGAGACGAGCCATACCTATTATTTCCCATCCTCAACCCACCTATCTCTTCCTTCTCAACTTGCTATTTCTCCTCCCCTTCTTTCCTCCTCAACCCGCCTATCTCTTCCTTCTCAACTTGCTATTTCTCCTCCCCTTCTTTCCTCCTCAAGCCGCCTATCTCTTCCTTCTCAACTTGCTATTTCCCCTACCCCTATCTTTCCTCCTCAACCCGCCTATCTCTTTCTATTCAACTTGCTATTTCCCCTACCCCTCTCTCTTTCCTCCTCAACCCGTCTATCTCTTCCCACCAACCGGCTCCTATTCTACCCCTAACCCCCTCCCCCACCTCTTCAATTCTTCTTGTCCACCCCAAACCTCCCAACTCTTTCCCCTTTAACCCGTCCGTCCAACAATCAGCTCATCCATCTCTCCTCATCAATCTTTCTCCCCCCCCCTCCACCCCTGCCCTACCACCAATCTGCCTCTCTCTCCCCCTCTTCACATAACAAAAGTAGAAACGCTGTTATTGTAACCGCGAGGTCTAAACGAATATTGTCATGCACACATGCAAATAATGTGAGAGGGAGGAAATAAACTCGCCACTGACAATGGCTGAGTGCAGGCACCAATCATCCTGCATGGTGTCATGTGTACCTTTTAAGTCGCGCTATCTAGATCATTATTTATTGCACTTATTCAAGTGAATTTGAAGAAAATAAATATTCCTTTCTTGAATATTTGAATCCTCGTATCCAATCAGACAAGGTTGCTTGGTATCATGTAGCCAAGCTGCTGGAATCTATGCCTGACATTTACCTTGGAGTGCCAGTGGAAAAAAAATGTAAAAGTTGATTAAGGTTGAGTTTAATCAAAATTTAAAAGTGGGTATGGTCAGATACAGCACCGAGACGAGAACACAAACAAAACCTACGTTACGACCGATAGGCCTTCATCGGGGAAATAACAACAATACTGAACTAACAAATCAACATACGGAAAAAATGGTCTACTTAACTGATAGGAGACCCAGTCTGTCTAAGCGACTGGTTGGGTCAGATGTCTTGGAGTAACACAGCGGTCCAAAGATAAGGTTCAGGTCTTCTCTCCATCACGTCAGCGGGTGGTTGTCGTTGCATGGTCACAAGAATGGCACCTGCGTCGTCCTTGTGTCGTCATTCATGCGGATCCTGTGGCCGTCCATCTGTACTTTCGTATTGACGCAGAATCGACGACATCTCGGTGCTCAGGTTGGTCGCTGATGTCGTTATTTAGGATATAGTCTCTTCGGGAGATATTTAGGACTCTTTTTCCTCTGTTGTTTAACATCTACATGGGCACAATCGCATCAGAGATTGATCAAATTGAGACATCTGAAGCAGAACATAACTCAATACACGAATTACTCTTTGCAGATGATCAGTGCTTGCTGTACGACGATGAAAACAAACTGAAAAACCACATGAACGCGCTTGCGGCTACCTGTGTTAAATACAATATGCAAATTAGCGAGAACAAAACAGAAACTATGATGATCAGTAGAACTCATGGGCCACTCAAGATAAGTCCATCAGTTCAAGTACTTGGGCAGTATTTTTTTCGGCAGACTAGGTTCGACAGGGAAGTTGAGGCACGGTGTAAGAAAGCATCTGAGGTAACTTATCAGCTGTCCCCACTGCTTAGACACCTGAACATTAGTTTGGCAACAAAGCAATAGCTGGTATTTATGCCGATTCTGTGCTAACAGTGCCAAACTTAGCCTCTGTCAAGGGCGCGCGAGAACCGAATTTTGACTCGTGAAATGAAGTGTTTGAGGAAAGTCATGGGTGTTACCAGGAGAGACAGAATGCGGAACGACGACATTCGAAGTATGGTCGGTACTACGGCTTGTGTCGAATACATGTCTAGGCAGAAAATAAGTTGGTTTGGTCATCTCATGAGAATGTACGCTCATCATCTTCCACTGATAGCTTACAATGCTGGTAGATCTGGCTACAGAGCAAGGGGGCGGCCGCGAGGTAGGTGGATATTGGACATTAGAGTGATTGTGCAGCAACAGGGGCTCACATTGACCAATGCAACGCACTTGGCGAAGGATAGACGACTTAAGCTTCCCACGACGCTAAGCGGCACAAGTGGAAAGAAACCTAACTAACTAACATAACTACAGACCAGCGTAAAACGTTGTGCAGTCTTCTTAAATTAACTCTCTATCAGTCAATGTTGCACCATCATCCTTCTTTGTGGCTGTCATGAGGTTCTTCTTTTTGCTGTGGTGTCTTCTCGCAGTATATTATACTACTTCTGGTCTCAATAGTCTTTAGCAGACGCTGTAGGCTACACTGCTCATAAATGCCTGTCTGATCTTGTTTAGTTCACAGAGGGCAAATTCTATCTAGCCCACCACTGATTTTTAGCATTTTCCTAGTTGCAAGAAGTTGATGAATTCCCAAAACTATTAAATCCATTAAAAAAAATATACCAATAAAAGTTTAGTTTATTCAAAATAAATCATAAATAAACAATCCAAAGCTATTTTCCAAAATTGGTCTCATTTTGGTTTTGGCTTCTGACAATGACGTCATAATTCGATCAGCCAATCAAATCAGGCCAGATATACTTAAATACAGAATACAGTGGTATGTTTGTATTTTATATAGTTTGGCATGGCAGTTGTAAAATCTAAATTTTGCAAAGCACATACTACTTTTATATATATATATATATATATATATATATATATATATGTGTGTGTGTGTGTGTGTGTGTGCGTGCGTGCGTGCGGGCGTGCGCACGCGCTTGCGCGTGAGTGCGCCAATGTGTTTAACTGTTGTATTGTAGAAGGTGTTTCTCAAGGATGCCCAGTTCTATTAGATGTCGTTCTTTACAAACTGAAGCTCAGATAGTCTCCCCTCAAGCCCTTCCTGAAAGCCGCTTCTCTTGGGTTCGCATTTCAGCTGAGCGACATTTAACCTCCTCGGTGGTTTCTTTCCCTGGGGGTGCATATTGGGCTGGATCTTGAAGTTTAGCTTGACAATGGCAAGTCGATGGTCTGTCCAACATTCTGCACCACACATGCTCTTCGTTATTCTAGCATCCGCGCGATCCCGACGTATGATGATAGTGTAGTCAATGTGGTGCCAGTGGCGGAATCTTGGGTGCATCCACGTGGTTCTATTTCGGACCGGAAGCTGGAAAACTGTGTTTATAATGATCGGTTCATTTGGGGCACGTGTCTTCAGAAGGAGCAGTTCATTAAACATAGGAGCAAGGAAGTGATCGTCAAACTGTATAAAGCTTTAGTTAGACCTAGATTGGAGTACTGTGTACAGGTGTGGAGTCCTTATCATAGAGGGGACATAAACATGCTAGAAAGAATACAAAAAAGAGCGACAAAGATGATAGTTGGATTCCAGAATTACAGTTATGAGGAACGACTCAGAAAAACAGGCCTACAGTGTCTCGAAGAGAGAAGAATTCGTGGTGACAATACAGGTTTATAAGATGATCAGAGGAATCGATAAATTAGACTATAACAAGTTTTTTAAAATACAGCCACCTACAATAACACGAGGGCATAGCTACAAGCTGATTAAAGAGAGGTCCAGGTTAGATATTAGGAAATATTTTTTTAGTCAGAGAGTGGTGTCTGCTTGGAATGCATTGCCAGGGGAGGTGGTGGAGGCAGGGACAGTTAATGCGTTTAAGAATAAACTGGATGCGCATAGATTTTAGAGCAAGGTGATGTAAATGTAACTGGTTGTATACAGACTCTGCAGGGTCTTCTAAACCAGTATAAAGACGTTAAGTTAAGTTAAGTTATTACTGTTGAATTTTCCGATACCATGTCTGCGAATGGCACCCAACAGGGTGTATAGCCTGTGCCATCCATAGCGTTCAAATCACAGAGGATGACCACTTTGTCAGATTTGGGAACTGTAGCGATGAGCGCCTCAAGGTCTTCATAAAACGTATCTTTTGTCTCCTCAGGGTTTGTCATGGTGGGTACGTATGCACTGATAAGTGTGGCATGTCGCCCTCCTATTAGTAATGAGACGCATTTATTCCATTGGACATGCTTGTGAGCTTGTCGACTCTGTTGATCTTCACGGCGTTCTTCTTTGCTTTGTATACCCAGCGCTTTCTTCTGCGATCTGCCCTTCCTCTGCCAGTCGTGTCTCGCTCAGGGCGGCTATGCAGATGTTGTATTTAGCCAGTTCCCTGTCGATTAGTGCTGTTTGTCGTTCCGGTCTGTTCACGGTGGCGTTGTCCAGTAGCTTGCGGACATTCCATGTTGCAAGCGTGATGGGTAGTTCTCGTGATCGCTTTCTGCCCGTTCCACCGCTGCAGTTTGGGATTCCTGCCAGCCGATTTGATGAAAATGATCTGGAAATCCAAGGCCTTCTCGATGCAAAACATGAAGCGCACAGAGAACACCAAAAGGACCCACCATCTCCATTAGCAAAAGTGGACTTCAATGTTACTCGCAAAGCTGTCCAGACCAGGCTTAGAGAGAGGCAAGACTCCTGGCTCAGCAAAAAAGATGAGGAAATCGAGATGTTCGCCGATCGTCATGACACCAAACGGTTTTACGAGGCGCTGAAAGCTCTCTGCGGCCCGCAGCCCACTGGAAACTCCCCAGTTGATAATGCGGATGGAGCTCTGCTAACAGATTAAGCTCACATCATAGACAGATGGGCGGACTACTTCTGCAAGATACTGAACCACCCATCGTCCATTAATGAGGCCATCCAGCGAATGCAGTAGGTGGAATTGAATCTGGCGCTGGATGAACTCATGACTGAGAAGGAAGTCGACAGGGCAATCAGTGCACTATCTATATGAACAGCTCCGGTAGCTGATGCAAAACCAGCACAGCTATACAAGACAACTGGCCTATCCCTCACCAAAAAGAACACTGAACATGTGGGCTGAAGGAGTAATTCCGCAGAATCTGAAGGACGCCTCAATAGTTCACATATACAGGAGTAAAAAGAACCGGCAGGAATGCGACATCGTGGAATATTGCTGCTCTCCGCAGCTGACAAGATCCTAGAGCACTTGCTGCTCAACCAGCTCAACAAATACCTTGAACAAAGCCAGTACCTCCCAGAAAGCCAATGTGGATTCAGAGCCGGAAGAGGAACAGTGGACATGATTTCTGCCGCTCGCCAAGAACAAGAGAAGTGTCGGGAACAAAACCAGGCCCTATACACCACATTTATTTATTTGACAAATGCATTTGATACAGTAAACAGAGGAGGGCTGTGGATAATTATGTCCAAGTTTGGCTGCCCAACAAGCTCATAATAATGGTGAAGCAGCTACACGAAGGCATATGTGCTAGTGTAATGGACAGTGGTCAAACCTCTAAAACTTTTCTAGTAACAAACGGAGTAAAACAAAGTTATGTTACCCACCCCCCCCCCCCTTCCCCCCGTCCCTGTTCAGCATGATGTTCGAGGCCACGATGACATACACATTCAGATCGCTGGAGCTTGGCATACCCATAAAGTACAGCACGGATGGGAAGCTACTCAACCCCAGAACATTGACGGCCAAAACCAAAGTGGTTGGCGACATAATCAGACAACTTGTGTTTGATGACGACTGCGCTCTGAACAGCAGCTCAGAACTGAACATGCAGGTTGGAATGGACCGGTTCTCTGCCGAATGCGAAAATTTTGGTCTGGCCATAAATGACAGGAAAACAAGAGGTCATGTACCAACCAGTACCAGACATGCTGTACACAAAACAGAGGTGATGTACCAACCAGCATCAGACATGCTGTACACAAAACAGAGGTCATGTACCAACCAGCACTAGGCATGCCGTACACAAAACTAGAGACTACAGTCAGCGGGCAGACGCTGAATGTCGTAGACAAATTCACGTATCTTGGCAGCACGCTGTCAACATCTTCTAGCCTCGATGACGAAGTGGCAACCAGAATTTCCAGGGCCAGCATAGCCTTTGGTAGGAACGTCGTGATATCAGCGTGGTACAAACTCAAAGTCTACCGTGTCACCGTCATTCCAACCCTATTCTACGCCTACGAAAGCTGGGCATATACTCTGGACATGCAAGGAGATTAAACCACTTCCTAAACGACGAAACCCCTTCAAACAAACAAATTACTATCAAGCAGGGTGAAAACCTGCTCACAGGGAAAAAAGCAGCAAACGCGTTTGCAGAACACTATGCCAAAGCAAACCACATCGAGGTCCCTGCAGATAGGCATACAGACATTAGTGAAGAGCAAAAGGGGCACGACAACATCAATACGGCACCAGAAGAGCATATGATGGCCAAATTAACAATGAGCGAAATGGAAGAGGCCATGAGAACATTAAAGAAAAGGAAATCTCCCGGAAAAGACGGGATAACAAACGAAATGCTGATGGGGCTGGGCCAAACAGCGAAGAGGAAACTGCTATCGGTCCTGAACCAAAGCTGGAAAAGGGGAATTTTACCCCAGGCATGGAAAGACGCAGTACTTGTACCAGTACCAAAGAATGGAAAGGACAAAACAGATCCTAATGGATACAGGCCTATCAGCCTACTGAGCTGTGTCGGCAAACTGATGGAACGTATGATAAACACCAGACTGATGTGGCATCTGGAAGAAAAACGAATACTAATTCCACAGCAAGCCGGCTTTAGTCAGCACAGATCCACTGAGGACCAGGTCATCCTCATAGCCCAGGAAATAGAGGATGCCTACCAGGCACAGAAACACACAGTAGCGGTTTGGGTGGACCTGGAAAAGGCATTTGACAAAGTCTGGAAAGACGGACTTAGAATCAAGCTAAGGAGAAGTGAAGTTTGTGGGAGAATGTACAAGTGGATCAACCACTACCTCCAAAAAAGAACGGCCAGAGTCCAAGTACAAGGGCAGATGAGCAAAAAGGTGACACTCGAGCAGGGAGTACCCCAAGGGGGAGTACTGTCACCCACACTCTTCCTTGTGTATATAAACGACATTACATAGAATATACCATGCTCAATGTTTGCAGACGATCTGGCTATGTGGACCTCTGGAAAGAATCTCACAATAGCAAGAAATCTAATGCAGCAGGCCCTAACATTGCTGGAAGAGTGGGCGAACTCATGGCTGGTCAAAATAAACGAGGAGAAAACCACATGCACAATATTCTCGCTTTCAATCAAACCACAAATCACCAAATTAAGCCTAAATGGCAAATTCCTGCAGCCAAACGATAACCCAAACTATCTGGGAGTCACATTTGATCGGCGCATGACATGGAAAAGTCAGATCGAGAGAAACCGAATGAGAGCCAGAGAAAGAATGGCAAGCATGAGGAAACTTGCTGGCACAAGCTGAGGAGCAGACGAAAGCATACTAAAGAAACTGTACACTGGAAGAGTGAGACCAGTTCTCGAGTATGGCATTGCGGCATGGACAACAGCAGCAAAGGCGAACTTCGATAAAGTTAGCAAACTTCAAAACCAAGCCATGAGAGTTATAACAGGAGGCATGAAGTCAACGCCAATTGTAGAACTTGAAAAGATTACAAAACTGCAATCCATGACCGATAGAAGAGACTGCAGAAGACTAACTGACCATCCAATGCACCAGAGACTAAACAATTTGGGAAATTGGAAACTAAAGCGGAGAAACTTTGCAGAAATAGCCAAAGCAAAGATGCACGAAGATCCCATAAACGCACTAACATTAACAAAGCCTATCACTACTGTACGAAAACCTACCTGGAGGCAGGATATATTTCCAGAGGTGGTAGAAAATATACTAAGTATTGGAAACAAATACTGCCAGACTGAAAAAGAAAGGAGAGATACTACCCTAAGCTTTATATCGAAAAACTTCCCAAGCATGGACTGGACCCATGCATACACCGACGGTTCTGTAACAAACACTACACAGAACGGAGGGGCAGGAGCATTCCTGAACCTACCAAATGGCAGAAAAATAACACTGTCATTCGCTACTGGTAAGTACACAAGCAATTTCAGAGTGGAGGCAGAGGCACCGAGGGCGGCAGTGGAAGAAATGGTGACACATAAAGAAAATGAAAGCCATACAGTCCTGCTGACAGATGCTCTCGCCGTAGTCACAGCGCTAAAAAGCCAAAAAAACACTGAGCTTAATGACTTAAGAACAGCACTCTGTCAACTATGCCAGCAGTCCGCACCAAAAAGGGTAGTGGTACAGTGGGTCCCATCACACTGCAACATCCAAGGCAACGAGGAGGCAGACAGACTGGCAAAAGAAGGCGCAAGACTACCACAAACAGATACTAGTATGACGTACGAAGAGTCAAAACGGCTTATTAAAGCCAGATACATGACCAAATGGGAAACCGAACATACTGGTTACACCAAAAACGATGCATATTACCAGTTGAACAGAAGAGAGCAGGTCGTTGTCTTCAGACTTCGCACTGGCCACAATAGACTGAGGTACCACCTATTCAACAAATTGAAGATAGGTGGAACCGACGAATGCCCGTGTGGTACCGGGAAAATGACCGCTGAACATCTGCTGCAGAACTGCCCGACATACGAGGATCAGAGAGAGCAGATGTGGCCATCACCAGTGGAACTGCAAGACAAGCTCTATGGCAGTGTCGACAGCCTCAAGATGACCGCCGCTTTTTTCGAAAAAATAATGGTTACTGTCGGACTGCGACAGAAGAAGAAGAAGAAGAAGAAACCACGTCCACACATGTTGCCTGAGGCGAATATTCCCCATTCGATGGCAAGATCGTGTCACTGACATCTAAGTTCTCTCGAGCGCTAACAAGCCTAGAATCAACGCACTGCTAGAAAAAGCACGACTAGGATGGGCCGAACGTATGTTAGACGCACGGTTTTCAAAAAGATACTCTACGGCGAGCTGAGGGACAGCGCCAAAAGAAACGTTTACCAGACAGTCTGAAAAGTTGCCAGATAGCTATCACCACATGGGAATGTCTTGCACAAAACAGATCTGACTGGAGTATTGCAGTCAAAACGGATGTAGCTAGCAGCGAGGACTACCGTGTTGTAAAAGCCGGGAGCAGACGCGAGTCTCGAAAGTCACGAGCAGCGGGAAGACCAACACCTTCTACTGACCTCGTGTGCCCGTTTTGCAGCAGATGTTTTCGTGCCTTGTCAGCCACATACGCACCCACACCCAACAGGGAAATCTGTGACAAGGATGGATAATGTCGGCGCTCTTCATCGACAACGATGGATAGCTATTATTATTATTATTATTATTATTATTATTATTATTATTATATATATATATATATATATATATATATATATATATATATACATACCTTCCTACCTACCTACCTACCTACCTACCTACCTACCTACCTAACTACCTACATACACACACATACATACATACATACATACATTAATACATACATACATACATACATACACACACACATACAAACATACATACATACATACATACATACATACATACATACATACATACATACATACATACATTCATACATACATAAATACATACATACATACATACATACATTCAAACATACATACATACATACATACAAATACATACATACATACATACATACATACATACATACATACATACATACATACATACATACATACATACATACATACATACATACATACATACATACATACAAACATATATACAGGTTGCTTAACCCTTTCGTATGGTTGTTTGTGTTTTTCTATCTGCTACCATCGCCTGATGCGGATTCATATTACTATTTCTATGGCTGTCCGCCAATGGTAGATCATACATATTTCGATACGTTTCTGCACTAAATCTTTCAATATGCTGTGTGTTTCACTTACATTGAGTAAAAATGTATTCTTTTATCGATAACGGGCTTAAAGTCATTGAAGTCAAAATCGTTCCTTCCCCATGTCTTCACCTTTCGCGCGAGTTCACGCGGTATTTTCATGTCATTACATCAATCAATGACAATATTGGAAATGGATTCGCGAACCGGAATCAACCTTTGTGTTCATCATGCGCTGTGGTAGTTATTTCGTACGTTACATTTCATCCTGCCCGCTGGGACCTAGTCAACTATCGTCTTGCCGTTAATATTACTAGCATTTTTTATACACAGCCCGTTCTCGTGCAGAAAAATTATGAAAACCAAGTTCCAGCATCCGCATTAGTGCACTTCTCAAGGGGCGGTCAATATTCAAGTAAACATCAGGGGATGGAGGCAGAGCGAGTGGTGTTGCAGTCGGACAGAAGTGGTGAAACCAATGACCATGATCAGTACTGGCCCACTAATCAAGAAAAAGATTACCAATGACAACCCCAGATCCATTAGCCGATGGACCACTTCCCCAGCGCCAGCATGACTGATGGCTGGGTGTTGGAGACTTCGGTGGGCATGAACATTCCAATCGTCTGCTGCTCACTTTGTGGCAAAACTATACGACTGGAATTTTTGAAACTAGTTGTCTACAGACTCTGCCGAATCTTATGAGGGTCGCTGTGGTAGAAAAGTAAGTCACTCGCTGTTCAAAGCAATAAAAATAAATGTGAGCGATCGAATTGCGAAATTTTTCAAGCGAACCCTGGTCTCAAAGGAGGTGGAAGTGCCTGCATCCTGATTTAGCTCCAGTCGTCTTGACTTCAGTCTTGCAATTGTCCCAATGCAGTTTGGGATGAGATAGGTTGAAGACACTGTAATCCAGGTCAAACGTAAGTTACATCATCCAGGCTAATCCTTCTGATGGTGCCGCCATCATTGCTTGGGAAGGGCAACTGACTTTAAAATGTATGTGTTTGTGTGTATTTATCTATCTACATACATACATATATATATATATATATATGTAAATATATATATATATATATATATATATATATAAAGTATGTATTTATGCAGATTTGCATGTATGTATATATGTATAAAGGGGGTCGCTGTAGTCAAGAGGCTAAGGCACTCGCCTCTCACAGTGATGAATGGAAACAGTGGGGGATCGAATCCCGCAAGTTTCAAGCGACCACTGGTTTCACGGGAGGTAAGACCAGAGTGTCTGCATCCTGATTTATCTCCAGTCGTCTCTTGCCACTGTTCCAAGGTAACTCGGGATAAGAGAGTGAGATCTACGACCCAGCACATAATCACTCACACTATAATCCAAATACAGGGCACATCATATTATTCAGACAAAACCGTTTGATTTTGTGGCCATCATTGCTTGGGATGGACAATAACTTATAACTTCCTTATTTATGTATGTTTAAGATGTATTTAGTGTATTCTTTGAAATCTCATTTTCACTCATATAAATAGTATTAATAAATATGCCACCCGCTGTTTGCTATGTTATTTGCTGTGTGTGGTCATGAATTATGTGGATACATGTGGTAACATTACAGATAGAAAAACACCAGTGAAAACCTGGACTCTGCCACATATGTATGTATGTATGTATGTATGTATGTATATATGTGTTTGCGTGTGCGTGCGCGTGCGCTGCGCCTGAGCGTGTGTTATGTATGTATGTATGTTTGTATGTATGTATTTTTGTTTGTATAGACCTTAAAATAAGAAAGGCAGAGAGCGAGAGAGAGGATGACTGAATGAAAGAGAGAGAGAGAGAGAGAGAAATAGGGAGAGCTTGGGAAGCTAGAAACCCAGCAGATAGAGAGGAGGACAGAGAGAGAGAGACAGAAAGAAAAAAAAAGAGACAGAGAAGCCTGGAACAATTCAATTGCACCAGCACCTAAACCAATACGAAGAAGATTAAAGAAGCCGAGAATGTTATCGAAATAAAACACACAGCCGAGCTCCTTCCATTACAAGTAATCGTAATTCTAATCATAGCAGTCGACACATTTCAAAGAAATTTTTTTTTTAATTTAAACTATAATTAACGTAATTACCAACCAGTCTCAGTTATGTATAACTTTTCGTCCTTGTTAAAGATAGTTCAATTTGCCAGAAGGGATTTCAATTTGGTTCTGGAATTTTCCCTATTTATAATCTGGCGAGTAAGTTATTCACTCGAGTGGTTCCCGGAACATACATAATTGAACAACTGTTTCATTTATTTTATGTCGTAAGAGAAGGTTGTGCATGAGATGAGATTAACAATCTCATCGCACAAAAACCAATGCAATAAAACCCAGCTGTAAATAACTGGCGTCAAGGATTTCCTCGCTTCTGACGACCAAACCATGGTCATCTAAACTAAACTATAGATAGCCATGACCAAGCTGTATAGGGGCGTTTATTTGTAAATGGATATCTGATCTTCGGTTAGGGAAAAAAAGGCATATAGGAAGACAACTGGCCTCCTAACATCACACAAGCTGTGAATTAGTACAATGAAGCCTCTATCACTTCATCATGGAAGGCAGTTTCTGGTAAGGAACTTTTACCTTTTACAAAATGGATAAAGAAGTCAAAACAGACAAATAGAAAGAGATTAAACTAGTCGCATCACATTCGCAGTTGTTAGAGAACAAGCGTTAAAAACTTAATTTGACTAGATCGGATCACTCCCTCACTACCTAGTCTCACGTAACTGTAAGTCAACTACCTAATTACTGATGGTTAGACTGGGGCGTATTGTAACCGGAATTATAATTTCACATAGGCATGTAATATTGTAGATGACTACAATGTTCACAGAGAATTGTATTTTCATGGGCACCAAACAGAACTCTAATATACGTAGCATATCGCACGCCATTCGACGAGGCAGTCTGACTGCCGCCCTTTACAAGTTCTGTATCGACCCTGGACCCAGTGAAGACTATCGCCAAGTTATGGGTCTACGAAACCTGCTTCGAGTCTGGACCCAGGGAAGACTATCACTAAGCTATGGATCTATGAAACCTGCGATGCTCATCCTGCTATACGACTCTGAAACCTGAACTATTCTGCAGAGCGATCAGAGGCGCATTGAAGACTTTTACTTGAGCAGCCAGATGCGCATTTTTATGATCCACAGGTATGGCCGAGTTACATACGACGATATCACCCAGCAGACGGATAGACCTCGCAACCGCTGTCCCTATACTAATCCATTTTAGTCTGTCCTTATTTGGGCATGTGGTCCAACTTGAATCACATCCCCGCTTATAGGCCCTTAATGTGGACCACGAACATCAGGGATGGAAAACGAACCTCCCATTCATGGCCCCACACTCGCGGCTGTCATCACATTACCAGGATGGATGAAATGAGAATGACATCATCCTCACTGCACGCAGCTTGGGATTTAGTCTTTCATCGTGGTCACGGGCCCGACAAGTCTATGTCGCCTAAGTGGCCTATCTATCTTAACTTTCGTCGGGAACTGCAAAAGTTTGAACGAAACTTCGATGCAGTCGCTCGGACAGAGAAATGGATCAAAGAAATACAAAGACTACACGGCTGGCGCAGGGAATAAATGTTCGACCTCTCCACTTTCAGAAATAGAACCTTCAACTGAAAATGAATTTGCAAGGCAGAAGAAAATATAGATGCTATGTCAATAGGCTAATGCCTGGATGCATAGAAAGCCATTAGGAATCTACATCGCTGACATGTCTGTCGTTGATTTGCCTGTTGCAATCTTTAACAATCGTCAAAAGTCAAGACAAGACGACGGCTAGAACGGATGGAACAGGACGAGACTTGGGGTGTATTTATTGAAGACCTGTGCTCCAAAAAGTTATATATATATATATATATATATATATATATATATATATATATATATATATATATACTTGTATATATAAAGTGTGACTAGCTGACTGCTTCTCTCTCTTTTTCTCTCTCTCTCTCTCTCTCTCTCTCTCTCTCTCTCTCTTCTATATATATTTGAGGCAAATTTGACAGATCATTAATGACTATAAGAATTCAATCCGCATTTGTAACTGACATTCAATTTGACCAAAATATATTCATGAAGAATATTTACATATCTATTTAACCATGTGATGTAGTAAATCGAAATGGAAGAAAAAAATTGTTAAAATGTAACCTGACAAGAATGTTATAAAAGATGATTGAAGAACGTTGGGTGTGGGGCATGATACCCTATCATATAGAAACTAAAAGCCATACAATTAAGGATCGAGGGCTTATATACCCCATGATAGAATACCTTACATCACAAGTTTGAAGAGGGACAACTTGCGTACTGAGGAGGAGCTGTAGCAATCGGCTGTCTGTCGCTTGGTCAAGAAGGATACGGATTCAAAATCTCGAAAGTTACTAAGTTTTATTTAAACGGACAAAATAAAAACCTAGTCTTTCCAATTTTGCATTTCTGCAGCCAGAAGCGGCCTTTCTTTTTAGCCTTAGAAACAAACAAGGTGAACCACAGCAATGGGAACAACGTGTAGAGATAATTTTATTCTATTTCTCCGTCCAATTGTGATTTTCCTGGTCTAAATGCTAGCTCTGTGAGCCAATGGGCCTTGTTAATGTAGGATTTATGAAATATCATCTATACATTCACCACGGGCTCTTGTCATATTATGTAACCAGATCTACATATTATGCTATAGGTGCGCAGTGTAGTTGGGCACGTTCTATTCTCCTTCAGTTTTTCTAACTACTTCATTAGTAATCGCCAGAGGAGTGCTACTGAAGTAATGAATAATAACACTGTAACCTGCAAAGATCTATTATAAGAGACTACTAATGAAGGTTAAGCATGGGGATGGCTACCCGATCGTGTAGCAACTTTGAGACATACAAATTTCAATAAGATATAGCAGGTCAATATTTGATATCTTGTCACGTTTTTGTTGAAGCCTTATGCTCCACAAGGAGCGAAAAAGATTTTTGATTGATTGATTTCTTCTTCTTCATCGTTCGTCCTGTGAATGATGTTGTGATGCTGTGTCGTAGTTTACATCAAGACTGAGATATCTGCACCTTTCGGTCGACACATCTAATACCAACTGGCTTTTTTGAGTACCGAGTTTGCCATCCCACTGCGATCTCAATTGTTTTCTTCTTCTTTTTCTTCTTCTCCGCCTTCTTCTCCTCCTCCTCCTCATCCTTCTTCTTCTTCTTCTTCTTCTTCTTCTTCTTCTCCTCCTCCTTCTTCTCCTGCCCCTCATCCTCCTCCTTCTTCTTCTTCTTCTCCTCCTCCTCATCCTCATCCATCTTCTTCTTCTTCTTCTCCTGCTTCTCCTCCTCCTCATCCTTCTTGTTTTTCTTCTTCTCGTTCTCAAACTCCCGCTACCAAACCCTGGAAAGGGGTTTTGCAAGTAACAGGATGTAGTTAGGAGAATGTGTTGTGTCGTAGCTTACAGCTTGACTGCAATATTTGCGCCTTTCGATTCGACATATCTGACTTCGGCTTTGCGTTTTTGGGGTCCCAGGCTAGCTTTCCCTCTTCGATCCCTTCTCCTTATCCTGTCTGTCCTGTTGCATCATGTTATCCAGGATCGCCACGTTGAGGTGGAGTAGGATCTTGGCAGCTCTGGGTCACTGACCCTGACACTTGCAAATCAGATTGGGGCCTTTGACCTATATACCTCATTCACTGCTTAGCATCTTATTCACTGCACCAACGCAGCCTGTTTCCAATTCCGCGGCTTCGAAGTTGAATAGGTTTTTTTCTCAGTTATGGATCGCTGAACCTGATCCTAACACCCATCTATGATTCACTGGTTGATGTCAGCTCAGTCACTGTGCTGCATCTTCTCTACCATTTATTGATTTATTAGTACTTATTATCGATTTTATTAGAAATGATATTTCATTATTATTGTTCCGCACAATTTTCTCCTTTGCTTTATTCGTATCGTCATCCATAGGAAATACAACTCTACCCCTGATGCCATCTAGGAAAAGAGAAAGCATTATTATCGATTTTTTTCATATCAATACTTTTAAAGATTTCATATTTGTGTCCATAGACTGAATGCTGCAACAAGCGATATGTTAAAGTGAGTCTGTCTATTGATCCCAGCGGGACATGGCAATTGCTTGGCAACGCGTCGCACAGTAAACGAATACTGCAGATGGAATAGTCAACGTTCATTTTAAATCGAAGAATATCCTTTCCGGAGTTTGTTCCCATTATTGAGGCCCCCCGGGATGATTTATGGAGGGGAAGTTGTTGTTGTTGTTCGAAGCTACTCGTGCGGAGTTAACTCTTGATGTTTCCTTGGTAACGGGTTACTGTGGCTCTTCTTACATCCCTTGGCGTACTTGAAAAGTTGGTCCTCCTGGCTGTTTTGCAATGTGAGATTCCACAGTATACTCACCACTTTGGAGATTGCAGTATCGAACCCACCTTTGTTGGTCAGACTGCTGCGATCAAGTATGGATAAAACAGCATGAATGAGGACGCGAGATGAAGTCTTGATCCTTATGTTTCACCTGATCCTGATTGCTCTTCGCAATCATCTGGCCGAGGAAGGGACGGCGTGGGCTAGTGGTTAAGTGGCACGGCTTACAACCCGAAGGTGCTGGATTCGATCCCCATCACAGCCCCGGCCGTTACCCCGCGAAGCAAACCCTTAGAAAATGCAGGAGGAAGACGTCCCTTCATGCTGAAGTCGGATGCACTTAGCTGACAGGCGCAAAATAAAAACTACAGTGCAACGCACATCGCCTTTGAAATTAGAGAAATAAGGCGAATGCAAAAAAAATATATCTGACTAAGGAAAAATGTTACTAATTCCTGCAACCGACTTGCACTGTACAGACTGTTTTTAGTTGATTTCCGATATACAAAAAAAAATTTCACCGAGTTTTCAACGCATGTTTTTGTTGCCAGAAGGCAGCTGCTTCTCCATGTTGGTGCTGTTTAACGTCCACAATGAGTATGTTAACTCTTTTGTGTGCCTTGCAAAGACCGTTGAATGGCGGGTTGCAGTAGCTTTCCTCACATCCTGAGCGTCCTAGTGGTGAACCCTGTCCTCCAGGCGGTTGTGCTATACTTGGCTTCATCTGCGTGACGCTCACTACTACGGGGATTACATTAATCCACATCTTATTAACCAGACTGGCATGAAAACAGCCTGTTTCCAGGGAACGGTACAAGGAAGAGAGAAATTGGTCTGTATCAGTATGTTGTGCTTGACCAGGCCAGTATCTCAGTTCCCCTTCCTCGATGTTCAAACCAAATGAGAACAATAATAATACAAAGCAATCATTTGATAGCTGCTGCAGTACGGAATGAAATAATAATAATAGTAATAGTTATTATCATCATCTAAACTCTAAACCTTTCAAGCACAAAACACAAGTAGTCAACGTTGACTTGCCAAAATCCCTTTCTTCTCTGCTATATGTTGCAGCTGTTTTCTTATTTCCTAATTGATTTTAAATACGTCTGAAGCTATCAACTCTTTTTGAATATGATTGTTTCCACTATTTCTCTTACCTTTGGGACTCCAAAACAGATCATCAGTTAACCTTTTCAGTTCCTCATGGAGCACTTGTTTTCAACAAATCCACGTCGTTCATCCTGCCTGAGCCATCTGCTCCAGTTAAGCCCACGTCTTCTCTGTTATTTTTATGTTTGTCTCGAGCTCTCTTGTCAGTGTGTTTTGGCCTCCCTCTACTTTTATTTCTTGGGGGATAAAATGATTTCATTAATGTGTATCATATCCAGCGAACCCCCTTGAGTACTTTCATTCTCAGCATAGACGTCAGTTTTTGTAGACCGGGTGCGTGGCGCCCTGTGAGTAGTCCCTCCGGTGCGCAAGCCTGGACTCGGAATATGGAGGCCATGGTCTCCCCAAACTGCAGGATTCCCCTCTCTATCTCACTGTTGTAATTCAAAGGAATGCAGAGCATGACAATTTGGCACCAGCTCAGCAGCAGGCGCTACCGGAATAAGTTCGGAATTTTGAAACCATCCGCCTTAGGTGCTACCACTCCAGATTTTCTGTCTGGGTTTACTCCAGTAGCCCTACCCTCTCCCGAGGTTTCCACAAGGCAGTGGAGTCGTTGCTCGCAGATGCTAGTTACATACGACGATACTCCCATCGTCCCATGACTAGCCAGCACTTCTTAGCACGTGTGGGTTTTAAAATCAGAGTTCCCCCTCTCCTAGTTGAACTGCCTGAACAAGCTAACGAGTTTTGTCTACCCGGGCTTAGATAAAGAGTTTACCTTCTCTTATTAGTACTTTAGATAGCTTCAAATTTGGAACTGCATATTTTCTGGGTGAAGACTAAGATTCTAAAAGCCACTATGAGGCTTTGGGTTAGTTGACCCGTAGACTACTCTGTCTTTGCCTGACCATCAGGTTGCCAGAGGCACCAGCTGCTTAGGTGGGTATCTTCGAGGCTGAGGTCCCATACCGCTCATCCCTGGTTCTGGCTGATAGAAAGGACACTGTAGCGTTAGTTTGGATTGTCTCATGATCATAACCAGTAAATGCGTGCGTGCTCTAATCTTCCTTGATACCTGCGCTTTAGCTGATACACTCCGCTATCGTCAGATCAGGTTATGTTTTTCTTCTGGGTTGCATCCCGTATCCTCTTTATGTCCCGATGATAGCTGCGAGGTAGTAGGTTGGTTTGTCTGCCGCAGCGTCCTTCCTCTGTGGCTAGAGCGTATACGCGTATTCTCTTGATTGCAATACACGTCTAAGGACACGGGTATTTGAGTGGGGACTGCAGCACCGCTTGTTGTCCCACCCCGTCCTGTTGGGATATACTACCATTTTGGTCCGAGACTGCTTGTTCGTCCAATAATTGGCTAATCTCGCAGCTGGCACCACATATGTGGGAAGGCGGGTTGGGGGGGGGGGGGGGGGTGTCGTTCCGCTATCAGCCACCTGTAGACGCGCCTTGTTCGGGTCGGTCACCAATAGACTTCCAGTGTGCTTTGTTGGTGTTTGTCCATCGTTTACGAATAGGACCACATTGTCATCTGTCAATCCTAAAGTTGGTTCGTAGATGACTAATCAAACCAATCCGAGCTCGAAAAGAGCCTGACACACTAAGGGCAGAGAAGCACTATCTGACCGTCAGGCGGAGGCAACTCGTCTCTTGTTTTTCGTGTCGCTCGTTTTCGTGATTCTTGTCTGCTCCGTATGCGGCGTGTCAGAGGAGATTTGACTACGCCAGGCAGACGATCAGCAACAATGTTCTCCCAATTAGCAGTGCCAATGTCGCAGTTCTTCAGTGAGGCTTTCAGATTGTCTATGTAACGTTTTATTTGGCCACCACGAGCTCGCTTGCCTGACTCAAGCTTGCCATATAATATTTTATTTGGAAGGCGCTCATCTGACATAAAGACAACATTGCCAATCCAACTAAGGTGCGATTTGCACAGAGTTGTGTGGATAGAACTTCTACATCTGTAATCCTATCTTGCCATTGTATGTTTAGCAGTTTCATTAGAAGTCCAGATGAATATGGTCAAGCTTCTTCGCATATCGGCTGTACGCAGTTCAAGTTTTACAAGCGTACAGATGAGTTGGTAGAACGACTGTCGCATAAACCTTCAATTTGGTTATAAGCTTAATTCTTCTTCCTAACTGAGGATCTTAGTTTTCCAAATGCTACACGTGCTTTGGCTATTCTCGAGTTTACTTCCTCATTAATATGGACTGCTCTGGAGAGTTTGCCGCCGAGGTATGCAAATCGTTCTACCGACTTTAGTTTCTGGCCATTGATAGTGATAGAGAGCTCACTGTACTCAGTTCTTTGGGCTGCTTGGTGCAGCACTTCAGTCTTACTGGCAGAGATTGTGAGACTAAAGTTATTGCAAGCCGCTAGAAACATGTCAACAGTACATTACATCTCAGTCTCTGAATGGGCATTGAGAGCGCAGTCATCAGCAATGAAAATTTTACATACGGTCTCAATTTGTACTCTCGTTTCAGTCCAAAGTCTCCTCAGTCTGTGTTCCCCAGCTTTGTAGATCTTGGCAGGAATTGAGTTGGATCCCGGAGCCTTTCCGTTAGTGAGGAGGTTGATGGCTTTCTGTGTTTCCTGAACAGTATGACAGTGAGCTAGGGTCTCATTAGTTTCTACTTGTGGCAGACGATTTATCGCCTCATCATTAATTGATGTCTGCTGAGAACGCCACTGAAGTGCTCTGCCCAGCGTTCATTTGTGTTCTATCTGTTATCTGGATGCTGCCATCTGCATTCAGCAAAAGTGAGGTGCCAGATGCATTTGGTCCATATGCTTCTCGGATAGCACTGCAAAAGTTTCTGAGATCATGTCTAACTGCAAACATCTGTATCTGATCAGCTTTCTTGCATAGCCATGAATCTTGCATCTCACGGAGCCTTCGTTGAACAGTTTGGCGATCCCGGAAAACGCCTCTTTCTTTGCACATGATTTTGGATCATTGCTAAATGCACGATGGAGTTTATGCTTGTCCTCTAGCAGACACTTTATATATCTTACGTCCGATTTAAATTACAATCGCTGCTTGACTGACGTCCGTGCGCATTCTACTTACATCCGAGCACGATTGCACCAGCCAAAATGCGTGCACTTTTTTGTCAATTAAATGTTTGTCTTTCTGGAAACTACTGACGAAGGAACGCCCCTTTCTACACCACTGTAGTCTTTTGGGCGATATCAGGGCGCACTGATCATTGTATGGATGCGTGCATGTATCTGTATGTACCTACTAACTAAAGTTTCTGTGACTGTTGATTTATTGTTCTCTCGATGATCCTCCCTTATTCTTCATCGATCAACTGATACTATGCTTCTACTCCGGTGAGGTTCACGAAGAAGACCTCGCCGGTCCCTCACAGCTTTTCGAGCATGGTCGCTCCCCAGATCAGACTGCCTATTTTCGGTCTGCATAGGTAGGGCAGTCCTGCATAAAATGTTCTAGTGTTTGCTTGGGTGCTCCGCAATCGCACGTGGTAGTGTCTCCGAGACCCATTCTGTGAAGTTGGACCTTGAGTCTGCAATGCCGCGTTCTGAGTCTGAAGATCTTTGTCTGCCCATCTCTGCCAAGTTTGTCTATGCTATCATTTTCTGGCTTGTATTCTTTGTCTCTCCATTCTGTCCTCACAAATCGTGTTTTTGCTTCTGTATAGCTCTGTGGATGGGGAATCTGCCTGCCGCCACTTTCGGCTTTTGCGAGATCATCTGCTTTCTCATTTCCAGGGATCCCACAGTGGGTCGGAATCCATTGTAGGACTAAATCTGTTTTTTGAGACAGCAATCCTACGTTATATTTTATTTCACGCGACAGTCTATCTTGTGTGAGGCTTGAGATGGCTTGGAGTACACTCCTGTAGTCTGTTAGAATGACCGTTTTCCTTGTAGTTATGTTTTGACTGATAAGAATATGATTTGCTGCATGTACAAATCTTGCTTCAGCTCTGAAATTGGTACAGGTCTCTCCTGCTGGTAAAGAGATGTTATATATCGCTATTTGAGTGTGCGATATAGATTCCACTGCCACCCATTTTATCGCTCACCGAGGCCGATCCATCTGTATGCACATGTGTCCAAGAGTTGCTAGGTTACTGTCTCTTGAGCTCCTGCAAAACGTGAAATTTTTGTTCTGTTGCTGACTGCTAATTTTTCTTCATTAACCCTGAAAGCTCCTAGATTATTTTGGACCGATCCTGGCTCCATGTCCAAGGTTCTGGAATGAGTGCTTCGTACTTTTTGGTTTCAGCTCCAATGATGTCTGCGTGTTTTCTGTGGATTTCTCTTACCAGATGGTTGGGGCTTTTCCTTATTAGTCTGTTTTTTTTTTGTTGTTCTCTCTTGGAACTTCTGGTGTAGAGGATGACTAATTGGCCTCTTTAGTTTTTCAACCAGAGTGAGAGATTTATATTTTCTCCTTAATTCAAGGGCTCAATGTTTTGCTGTTTTTCCAAGCTCTGTGATTGGAGTGCTTTTTAATGACCAAGGGTAATTCTGAAACCCATATTTTGGACTCGTTCTAGTTTTCCTGTGTTTGTTTTGGCCGCTATTGGCCAAATGCTAGAGGCATATGATTGGTCTGATTGCACCAGTGTAGATCCTTGTCTTCGACTTGCTCCAGGTGTTTTGGGACTTAAAAGTTCGTCGTGTCCTTTTGTGATACTGTCAGTTCATCTTTGTGTTCGACTTGCTCCAGGTGTTTTGGAACTTCCAAGTTCGCCATGTCCTCTTGTGATACTGTCAGTCCATCCTTGTGTTCGACTTGCTCTAGGTGTTTTGGAACTTCCAAGTTCGTCGTGTCCTCTTGTGATACTGTCAGTCCATCCTTGTGTTCGACTTGCTCCAGGTGTTTTGGAACTTCCAAGTTCGTCGTGTCTTCTTGTGATACTGTCAGTCCATGCTTGTGCTCGGTTTGCTCAAGGTGTATGGGATTTAAAGGCGTGCACTTTGACCCATTTTTTTTCTTTCAGTCCTTCAATAAAAGCCTAGTGTATATCGTTTTTCTCCCAAATGTCTGCGTAGAATCATTTATATTTGTGATACTTGTACGCATACATATGTTATTAATGCGTATATCGTTTTTCGGCGACATAAATGTATTTGCAATTTAAATAAAGGCTATGCTTTATGTTGGGTCAATTTTTGACTAAGGTCCGAGCTCTGCTCCCTAACAAGGCGTAACATATCTAGATTTTACTGTAATAAAAATACGGGGATGGAGGAGTGTTTAGGTCAAGGAAGGGAGATAACCATTTATATAGGATGGCGCCTAAATAATCAGGTTTCCGACAAATTATTCATTCATATGTCGTTGACTACTGAACATTTTTTTTTTAATCTCAAGATTTCATTATGAGCTATCGATAACCTCTCATTCATGCACTATTATTGGATCCTTACAAACTTCCTTGACTGTTTGATCGTTGGGTGACTTTTCATGCCGCCCCAACTCTTGATTCATGATTTTGATTTCCCCTAACAGGTTGCGTAAGATCCATCTCTCCTAGCCGTTCTCTCTGTGTATGTGTGTGCATAAATAAATATGTTTATATGGGTATGTACACATATATACGCATATTGCCTTCTCAAATATCTCAACCAAAAAAGAAAGTACATTACTATTTTTTTAGAGTTACATCCTTTTAAATTGATGTTACCCCCATTCGCCTCACAAAATGTCACTTCCACCATCTCATGGGAAATGTTAGCTTCATTTCACTTCACATCACACACACATTTTTGTTTGAAATTTGTTACCATTACTATGTACAAATTTGAAAACTGTTTTAATTTATTATGTGCAATAAAGAATTTTCAAAACAAATAAATAGCCTTCTCTGTGTGCTCTATTGTGCATACATATCAACCCCGCCTGGGCATTGTCATAACGCATTCTGTAGACAATATGTAATTTACAGTTAGAAGACATATCCAATGATTCATTATAAAAAAAGTGGAAAGTTTGCAAAACGCAGGACAGGCTGCTATTCTTTAGATAAACAATCAATATAATTTATTTGCAAATTAATATGTGCAGTATATTGTATCATAAGGGATCAAGATGTTCAGCGCGCATGAGCTGCAGTGGTCATTGACCCATAGCTGAGTGCTAGCAACCCATAGCTGACTGTTAGCAACCCATAGCTGACTGCTAGCAACCCAGAGCTGCCAAGACCCTTCTGCACCTCCACGAGGTGATTCTGGATAACAAGCTACAACAGAGCAGACTACCTAAGGAGAAGGGATCGAAGAGGAAAGGCTAACCTAGTACTCAAAAATACCTGCTGAAGTCGGATGTGTCAAACCTGAAAGTGCAAATATTGCAGTCAAGCTGAAAATTACGAGACAATACATTCCGTTCTCCGGACAACATGCTGCTACTTGCAATGTCCTTTTCAGGACTTGGTAGAGGGAAATTGAGAACGTTCATGACTTGGTAGAGGGAGATTGAGAACGTTCAGGACTTGGTAGAGGGAGATTGAGAACGTTTAGAGCGTGGTAGAGGGAGATTGAGAACGTTTAGGGCGTGGTAGAGGGAGATTTAAAACGTTTAGGGCGTGGTAGAGGGAGATTGAGAACGTTCAGGGCGTGGTAGAGGGAGATTGAGAACGTTCAGGGCGTGGTAGAGGGAGAATGAGAACGTTTAGGGCGTGGTAGAGGGAGATTGAGAACGTTTAGGGCGTGGTAGAGGGAGATTGAGAACGTTTAGGGCGTGGTAGAGGGAGATTGAGAACTTTTAGGGCGTGGTAGAGGGCGATTGAGAATGTTTAGGGCGTGGTAGAGGGAGATTGAGAACGTTTAGGGCGTGGTAGAGGGAGATTGAGAACGTTTAGGGCGTGGTAGAGGGAGATTGAGAACGTTCAGGGCGTGGTAGAGGGAGATTGAGAACGTTCAGGGCGTGGTAGAGGGAGATTGAGAACGTTTAGGGCGTGGTAGAGGGAGATTGAGAACGTTTAGGGCGCGGTAGAGGGACATTGAGAACGTTTAGGGCGTGGTAGAGGGAGATTGCAAACAAACGAAGAAATATCAAAATATTTGTTTGATCAGATGAGAATGCAAATATGCTTTTTGGAATTGTCACACTTATATTCTGGAATTGTCACACTTATATTTTAATATCAAATGAGAAAATAGGTGTGACAATTCCAGAAAACATATTTGCAATCTCAGCCGAGTCCAATGTCAGACACATCTGGTTCTGCTGATGTTGGCATCACGTCAGTCTCGAGAAATAATTGACGCGTGCGTCCGTGAGAAGCTGATGTCGTAAATTGTTGTTGTCTTTTTTGTTTACATTCTGAGTGTGCAACTTCATTTCCCCAGACTGCAGGCCAACTTGTTAGGTCTGCCTCCAGTTGGGCTGTTTTTGGCAAGTTCCTCCCAGCGTTCAGATCCGTCACTTTCAGGTCATACTTACAGACGTCTTTATTGCAGAGGAAGGCTAGCTCTCCGTATATAATATCTTCTGAAATTCACCCATTCTTCATTCCGCATACATGTTTCAACCATCTTAAACGGCATTGACTGAGGATAATAAACTGCTGAAACTGTCTATTGTAACTGTTTGAGGCACTCTTGGCAGTGATTAGCATATTATTAATTAAAGTCAGTTTATGCAGTGTAAGCTTTTAATCTAATATTTTGTATTGTACAGTATAACTATTTTGAGTTTTATCTGATCATTTATGTGGGTGAAAGTAAAATGGCCGTGCCTGACTGGCTGCGCTCTTAACTCGCTCTGGTGTTTGTTTCGTTTTCTGCTGTTTGCTGGTTCCTGTTCGGATTATAATTTACGGCTCCTTCACCAGGTGGTATCAAGGACTTTATTCTGTGGAATTCATGTTTTTTCGTTCGGTTATCCTGTTGTTAGGCTGCATATTGCTGCGGCTGTGCCTGGCTTAAACCATGAGAAAACAACCCAGGATGGCGTTGAATGTTCCGATTGACTGCACTACAGAATTCATTCCTGCTTGGAATGAAGCCGACTTCCCCCCCCCCCCCCCCCCCCCTTCCGGAGGTTATACCATACCTCTCCAAATCCGTATTCTCCACGCAGCAAGAGTCACGCTGGTCCGAAGGTGGACACAATCCAGAGGCCACAGGGGCATAATGCGAAGAAACAGAGAGTCAGTCACGGACAGACAAGGTAAGCCGACACAAACATTGGTTCAACACACACTCCTAGCTGCCCTCATCCCGAGGCTGCAGAGTACTAGGCTCAACCTGGGGAGTATGAAGGCATTTCGGATTACACACTACGCATGAACAATTCTCAATAGTTGGGTTTGATAGTGGTCGATCGTTGCAATGGGTCTTTGGCGCCTAAGCGAACATTATTTCTATTATTTATGAAACACAGTGTACTGTATTAACACAAACTAAAAACCGTATCAGTGGACAGATATGATAATGTCATTGTTCATGTGATATGGTCAGTTCATCTTCTTCCTCGTTCGTCTTCAGACCTCAACTTCAATGCAGTCGACTCAAGGCTCTGTACACTTCCATACAGCTTCTCGTGGAAGGACACTGGCTGTTGCCAAATGCTACTTCTTTTGTCGGTATACAGTGGACAGGACTGCAAAATAGGTTCTGCCTTCATGGGGGCTGTGCCGCAGGCACAAGAGTCTGTAGTGCCAATCTTGAACTTATTGTACAGTTGACATCTAAGTCTATTGTGACCTGTGCGTAGCCGGAGAATGATCACCTGGTCTCGCCTTGAGAGTTGATGGTAGGCATCGTTTTCTATGTGGCCAGGGTGGTCTTTTATCCATTTTGCACTGTACGTTGCCCTGATGAATGCTTTAGTCTCATTGTATGTGATTTTTGTATCACTCTGCTGCAGCATTCCTCCCTCTCTGGCGAGTCTGTCTGCCTCTTCGTTACAGTGGGCTAGTATCCATTGGACTTTTTTTGTAGCACTGTGACAGGGGTTCAAGCGAGTCTGCCAGAGCACTGAGTTTATTTTTGTGCTGGTTCTTGAGCGCCATTAACACTGCTAGGGCGTCTGTGAAAATGAACACTTGCTTTTCTGTCTGCTCCTTATGGTCTTTAGGGTTTCAGCTGCTTGTCTCAGGGCACTGGCTTCAGCACTGAAGTTGCTGCATCTCCTAGTGACAAATGCTCCCGAGTATACTTTGCTTTTTAGTTCTATAGTGATGCCTCCTCCCCCATTTCCAATGGCATCTTTGGCTGAGCCATCCAGGCAGGCGTGTGTCCAGACTGTTTGTGGAAATTTTTGGCTGATGTAATTTGTTTGGTCAGTTCAATCCCATTTATTTGTCATTCATTGCACAGCCCTGGCTGAGCAGTTTTTGGTTGAAGATGGTGCTCAACCAGAAAATTTGATGAAATTCTTTTAAACAGGATGTGTAGAAAAAACTAGTTTCAAAACTGGTTTTAGTGTTACTCTCCCGCACTACACCGCTCAGAAGTACACAACTATTGTAATCTCAAACTTGACTTGCCTTAGTCTGTACTCATCTAGCAATGGGATATTGAGATCCTTTCTATTTCTTGTGTTTAAATTTCTACAGAATGAGAGTTAGTCAGCCGACCTCCTGCCCTTCTTAGCAACCTCTTATGATTTAGTTGGCAGGTTACGGTGTTGTTATTCTTTGTCCCCCTTACAAGCACTGGTAACACACAAACAGTATTCTTAAACACCATCTATAAACACAAGCCTCTCTTATAAACATCACTTCATTATTTTAAACAGGCTCATCTTGCAAATGTACAACACTTGAAACAATACAAATAATTGACACAAAATGCATATTCGTTTCTTTTATGAAATTTGAACTTTTATTTCACCTCCTTTTTCAATGTATTTGGTATAATGCCACTCTAGTAATGACTAAAAACAATCAATATTAATCCCAAAATATGACACAAGCATGATTTTTCTTATTGTGATATTACAGTCCTTAGTCATCCTATTTTTTTCTTGCACTTGACCGAAAAGAGAAAGGGTGTACATACAAGGAAAAATAAAAAACTAGAAAAAAATGCAGAATGGCAGAGACAGATGCCAGTACCTTAATAGCAATTACAAAAACAAAAATTGAACCCGTAAGTTAAAAAATATAAAAAATAAACAAAGAATTCACAAAGATATTATTATACTAAACCACCTTCCCAACCCTTTAAAATAAAACAAACACTAAAAAGCCAAACTTGTTTCCACTATACTAAAAACTTCATTAAAGTTCTTCCCAGGAGATTTAGTAAATAATACATTTGATTTAAGTATACTTTTCAGCTATGGCACAATCATGGTGTGGTTCTGACTTTATAACTGAAACATAAAATTCTAGTCACTTTCATTTACAGTAGTGATCCGCTAAATCAAAATCCGCTCATACAAATGATTTAAATCATAACCAGAACCTTTTTGCGTGCAAACATGAGTTTGATCTTACATTTTTCAGGCATGATTTTTAATTTTACACTAATCTTGCTCTTTTTGCAAGAATCAAAATATATAAACTTTCAGATTGTGTTTATTTAACTTTGGTGCACATCTTCAAATGATATACAGCGCATTATTTTTTGTCAGTGGTCAAAACATATCTGCAAGCCAAAAATAATCAAACTGAATTCCAATTTACGAACATGCTCTGGTCCCTCCCTATCTGCTCATATAAATGATGTACTGCTGTACAATATATGTGATACTGATGGGACGATGACACCATATTAAAGAACACAAATTCACTAAATAATATGAGATTCTTCTGTTGACTTCTAGAACTTGAAATTGTTGACATAATCTTACGCTGCAGACTAGATTCTGAGTTCTCCAATTATTTCTTCTGTGATGCACTGCATATTCAGCTATTGTACGTCACAAATACATTATATTTTCTTTCTTATTGTGCTCTGGAATTTTGTAATTTCTGCATCGACAGCATGAATATTTAGTTACAATCTTCTTCATTTAAGAATTCCTTTTTGCACTATTTTGTCTGTTCATGATGTCCTTGTAATTTCATTAGCAACAACATTCTTTTATTCCTCTATATTTTCTAACTGCTGCACTACCACTTCCATAAAGGAATGATATTCACACAAACAAATGACAATATTTGTTCTTAATTAAGAGCTCAGTTTCAGTTCACATGACATTTTATTTAAATTTCTAAATTACATTTTTGTTTACTATATTTCTTCACATAATTTCTAAGATGCCTTCAATCAAACTGCATGTCAGTTATTTTTATCCCATGTCTGATACGATACTATATAACTAGAAATACTTTGGTCTATGGTTAAATGTGATGTATCTTACTTACTATAGGAAGGCTCAATGTATTACTTTTTTCAAGAAATAAATCATTTTTCCTTCTATACGTACTGTTGAGCATCTTACCAAAAGATGATGTAGATTTAATATTTTATTATAATTTTGTTTTGATTTATAATGTAATTTTTTATTCACTTCTGTCACAATTGTTTGATGGCGAATTTATCTATGGAGCTTTAGACACAAGCTTAAGCAGTTGTAAAATGGTGTGTCTTATACATGCATATATATATATATTTATATTGGAATTAACAGGCTGCATGTTATGTTTAAATTAAAAGTGTTCTTGCAACTGACCACTAAAACAATTTTTACAATTGTATAAAGAAAAATTCATGTATACTGATATAATAACACAAATTTCTGAAAGATAAAATAACTGACACATGAATACGAAACATCTTTATCACAATGTCTTCCGTACACAACAAATACAAAATGGAATATTCCATTTGCAAAAATAATAATAACAAATATAAATTGTATGATGGAATTTGCTTATGATAGCAAAATTTCTTCCTGGCATACTGAAATAACTCTTTAACAAATAGACGAGTCAGTTTGCCTAATGCCAAACAGGAAGTTAAATGAGCAAGTTAAATGAGAAACACAAAACTGAATATTTATCATAATCATAGTTCAGTAATGACCTTTGCATTGTATTTATTTTACAGTATATTACATCAAGATAAATATTATTTATTAACTTACTTGCACTATTTAAGTTCAAATGTGTCAAGTAAACAAAAATATTTTGCTAATGAAGAAAAATCAAGTGCACTGATGACCTGAGTAAATGATTATAACAAGAGTAAGTCAGTTTTAAGCAATACAATTTCATGAAATATGTATGCTGATTTTTTTTCTTCAATGATGCATTATTTCGATGACATATTAAAAATGGATTTTTATCATCAGGTGTTTTGGATAAATGTGACATTGACCCTGTTAATTTCACTATGGCAACAGCAAAGCAAAGCAAAGCAATTATGCTTAAAGTATTTCATGATTATTTTAGTGTCCTGTCATTTTTGCAACTAGGAGAGCTTTCATCTCTTTGGCTGTTTGCTCTAGTTCCACAATCTTTCGTCGGAGCTCTTCATTTGCCTCAATTAACTGTTCGGCTTCCTGATCAAGGTCAGCAAATTTCTGTTTTCGCTGTTCTCGTGACTTTTTAGAAGCAACATTATTCTTTTGCCGTCTGGCAGCTTGCTTATCTGAGACAAACTCTTCCGAGCATGAAAACATTCCACACGAGCTTGTGCTGGGTTCACAGGGTGAGAGTGCAGATTTAGCAGTTGCTTTTCCTCTGCTGTTGCCATTAGTGTTTGGTTTCTGAGCAATTTCTAAAGTAGCAGACATTCTTTGATGTTTGGTTGTGTAATCATGATCAATTTCAGGGTTGGCAATTGTTGCCACAACACTTTCTGAGAAAGGAATTTCAAATAAACTAGTCTTAACCGATTTTACATTTGCAGGAGTTTCAAACACTGTGGTCTTAGCTGGTGTAAAAGTCAATGGTTCTGCCTCAACTTTGCGTTTCCGCGATTTTGGCACAGGATTAACAGGAAGAAAGCATTCTGTGTCCAGTGCTGTAAGAGTCATGCTGTCAATTGTAGGGATGTCGATAAATGGCTTCACTTCTGCTACATCAAAGAATGTGTCCTGGAAAATAAAACAAAAATTTTTTTTATGAATAAGCAATACAAAAGATAAACTACAAATTGAATTGATTTTTTTCTTGTGGCTATTGCTATTGTTGAAAGACATAAAATATAAAGGGATAAAATAAAATAAAATAATCAGTGTTTTAAAAAGAAAAGGTAATACATGTTGTAGATTCAGCTTTTTGACTTGGGTGACCATTTCCTTTCCTTGCTGCTTTAGTTTTTGTAACCATAACTGTCTTAGCGTTTAGTAACTTGAGTGATTGGTTCCCTTCCTTACTGCTTTACTATTTCTAACTGTGATGTCATTTGCAGGTGCGTTAACTTGCAGTGTATCACTACCAGGAGAAAACCTGGTGGTTTTTATTATTAGTTTCTAAACAAAGGTGAAGCCTTTAACCCTTTCCAGCATGTACGCGTCGTCCTCGACTGCCATAAAATTGTGGCCCGCTACAAACCCACACAGACTTCTGAAACATGTTTACATTTAGTGATTTAGTTTGTGGAATTTAAAAAAAAATGGTACTACAAGATACTATGTCTACTTATGCACAAATGACAAACTGTAAATTTATTTCCGATAGGGACACATTTGAGAAAGTTGTTATGTTTCAGAGTCTACACATTTATCGCAAGGGAAGATGGACTTCAAGATCAGAGAAATTATTTATTATTTCACCAGACCAGTGATCACTCATCTGGATACTTATGTATATTAAATGGCCACCTGATTCAGACCTCGACTATAATGCATAATTATAAAGGTACATGTAATGAAATTGATGGATATATTGTCAAAATAACATGGTGGTGACTAAAATAATTTTCCTCTCCAATTTCCCCTTTTGCATTAATGCTATTTAATGCTTCATACTAATACACAATCTTTATGTCATAGATAGTTTAATTATATGTGTTTTACAATGTTTAGAATGTAATTTTAGATCAATTTGTTCAATATTAATTCCTATTTTTAATAAGACTTTGACATAAGAAATTCTGAATGACACAAATCTGCAAAATTATCCAGGTCTGAAAAGGGTTAACACTTCACTTCCGTTATTACTGCCACACCTACTAAAAAGCCACATTATGGGCTTTCTTATCGCTATGAGGAAGCAAATCTGGTAGGTTTACTGTGAAAAGAAAACATTCTAACTACTCTGCTACTCAGACGCTTACATTAAATGGTAAATGATTTTAAATTTCCGTTTCCACCTCCACCAGTCTCAAAAATAGACGACCATATATTCGAGGGGCTAACAGATGCTGGGATTGACCTGGCAAGTCCCCAGTGGATTTTTACCTGCCATAAAAATATGAAACAAAGGAGGTCGCACCTCCCCACGACTTAAGTGGACTGAAGATAGATAGATAGATAGATAGATTTGAAATGGTCTTAAAAAATAATTTGGGTATATATAAAATCACAATTTAATGAAACAAAAACTGAAAAACACTGGAAGCAAATGGTAAGGAACATAAAAATTATATATAATTAGAAGGAAATCAGATTAAATGAGTGATATCAAGGTAAGCACAACAGGTTAATCCTGTGTTTGTCTTCACAATCAACTACAAGTATATACAGAAAGAAATTTGGATGGTGATCTTTCTGACAAACCTCTACACACCAAGATAGAAGATGAGTGACTATAAAGAATATGGTATCAAGTTAAGAAATAGAAAAGTTTCATATTCAACACAATCAGCCGTGTTGTGCATTGAAAGATGTAAAAAAAAAAAAAAAAAAAAAAAAGGTATATAGGAAACTTGAAGGTTGGTAAATTTGTCAGCAAAGTAGCAATAATAATTGCAAAGTATATTTTCAGGGCTTCTCAAACCAAGATTAAATTCAGGAGTGACTTTTAGATCTTCTTTGATGTTTGGTGTATTGAGTATTTAAAACAGGCCAAGCAACTGGAACCTATTTTGATTAGTTGACTGAATGCTGTATTATGTGGGAGGTTGTATGCCATGTCAGATCTCTCAAAAATCCATATAAACCTGACACCCATATTTTTACATTAGTTTATAGAGGTTTTGTGTCTGTGTCAAAGCTTAATTTACAAATTATTAACACATCATTTCGGCAAAATGATACTTTCATGATGGTATTTAAATAAAAATTTATAATTTAAAGATGGTCAAGCAAACTTGATTAGAAAAGAATGAAATTGTATTACTATCATGATTTTATTATATTTTGAGTACCTTCGGACGGTCGGTTGACATCATGCCCAAGCCGCACATGTCTGTCTTAAAATGCGTGTTTACGATCAACGTTTTTACTTTGCAGAAAAAAAGGACTTTGAATGTTTAAGAATGTAATACAAAGAGATAAGTCATCAATGAAAGTAGCATTTATACATAACATTGGTCCTATATGTATTACTGGAGCTCGAAATGTGAACAAAGAAGTAACACTGTCACCTGCCAGGCACATCACATAAGAGACAACTAAAGGAGGGCTGTGCATGAGGGCCAACTACCCCATTATGTAGAAACTATAAGCCACCATGAGAAAAAGAAAAGAAGGCCTCTACACCCCATGTTACAAGTGAAGTGGGTACGGTGTGTACTAGTGGTTAAGTGACACGGCTTACAATCCGAAGGTGCTGGGTTTGCTCCCCATTACAGCACCGGCATACCCTTCACAAATGTACGAGGAAGCAGATCGTTACATACAATGCATGCCAAAGTCGGATGCACTGGGCCGACAGGCGCAACATAAAAACATAGTGCAATGCACACCGCCTTGGGAAATCAAGAAATTAGGCGAACGCGATCCAAAAAAAAAAAAAGAAGTGGAGCAATTAAGTCAAGTCAGATAACATTGGGTATCGCTAAGTGCCATTTAACAAAAGTGACAAAACAAACCCCATTCAGAAACTGCTCCAGGTTAATGAATGCATCCAGACTGTCGTCCATAAGCTGGTCTGTCTCAAGGTCAGCTAGCGGCTCTAACATGTCAAAAGTGTCCATTGAATAGTGCGGGACACTGTCTAGCTTGCCTTCTGCATAAGCATCACCTCCATCATCTAGGACAGAAGTGGTGAAGTTTACAGACTTGAGACTATCCAGAGAAAATGGATTGTCAATCAAATCAGCTGGAGCATTCAGATCCAAGCTGGTGACGTCAAGGTCGCCACCAGCAAAGCCTAATGAGATGATAAAAAAATTAAGTTTAAAAAGTCTTAAAAAACATAAAAACACATCAAGTCATTTCAACATAAAACATCAACATTTCTTTTTTCTCTAAATCTAAATTCTACATCTAATTTAACAATATAAAAATCAACAAAGAAGCTACGTACGTCATCATTATCGGGTGAAACTGGATTTGGATGAACTATGTCCTGAGACTTACTGGGGCCCAGAAAGGTGAGCAAAGAATAGTAACACTGTTACCTGCCAAGCATGTCATTAAGAGACGACTAAGGAGGATTGGGCTGACTATCCCATTGTGTAGAAACGTTAAGCCACACAAACTTTAATATTCAGTCAGGTCAAAATAAGTCAACAATTGTTGACTTGGTGTGTATTTGTTAAAGACCTACATTCAACAAGGAGCTGAAAACGTTTTAACTGATTGATAAGCAGAAAATCTGGTGTCATCAGCAGAACTGTAATGTAAATAAAAGAGAGGCCAAACTAAGATGACTTAGCGAAGAACTTTAGAATTGGAAATTGTTTGTTACTGTTGCTAATACCATTTGTGCTAGAGTTAGGTACTGTTGACGACTTTCTTTGGTGGCAGGTTACAGTGGCTCTCCTTGCATATCAAGGCGTACATTAGAAGGTGGACCAAAGTTCTTCTCGCTGTAGACCAATGTGAGTTTATCAGTCTTCTATTGGAATCACAGTGCTGATCCTCACCTCGTCAGCCAGACTACTATTAAGCAACCTGTTTCCAAGGAGATCTGATTGAAAGTGAGGTTGGGGTCTTGATCAGTATGTTTCACCTAACTAGCATAGTGTGTCAGTGTGTTTTGCCTGACCGGACGTTAATCTTCTGATGAAGCGGAGCTGGGACACTGCATGTAGGATGTGTTGCTGCCTTTAAAGACACTATCAAATGTTATGGTCATTTAGCACTTTCCCAGCAACTGACAAAAAGGTCTAAGATGAAAAATATCAAAATTACAAATAATAGTCCGATAGATAATGTTAACTGTGTCATTGAAGATGAGGTTTTGTACTAAAAGCCTTTAGGAGTATATGAAAATGCAATCCATTTTCATATTTAAAATAATAAATGAAAAAAAAAAGTTCCATAGAGACTACTGCCGCTAAGGATGAAGGTTTAAAAAGTAAACTGTACAATGCCTCAGCTGTTATTAGACAGAAGTCAGCAGTTCCCTTCCCTGCATTCCTTAACTTCTAGTCACATATTTATTTACGGCTGGATCAAGTAAAATGTAATTGGCCAGAGCACAAACGTGGCCCTCTTGATGTGAGAGACATGCAGTATCATAGTATGTGACTGGCCAGAGCATAAAATTTGGCCCTCTTGATGTGAGAGAAATGCAATATGTGACTGGGCAGAGCATAAAATTTGGTCCTCTTGATGTGAGAGAAATGCAATATGTGACTGGGCAGAGCATAAAATTTGGTCCTCTTGATGTGAGAGACATGCAATCTAACACCCAATAGAATAATACAATACTAATAACAAACATTGCAATATAAATTACTTGGGAGCAGTTACTAATATAACTTTACAGTACCTACCTTCTGTTGTGTCCTTTACTAATAATTCTGTGGTAGGAAGCAGTCTTATCGAACCAATATGTTGTAGTGAATTTTGCTTCAACATTAAGTTATGTAAGTGGTATACTGTTGCCTATAAGAATTTATAAAATCGCGAATGGACTTTATGAATTTACAAATCTACAGCCTACAATATCTCTTTCAAATAATAAATTGATGATTCAATTCAAGTAGGGTTTACTAAGAAATCTGTGAGGTGCAGGCAATATTTATGTTGTGAGAAAAATACCAGCTCGAGAAACTGTAAAGGAATAAATTTGTTCTTCATTATCGCGGTACCCGTAACATATATTTGTGAATAACTGCTGTAGAGAAGCTTAACCCTGATAACTTAGGGGGGAGGTTGACAACAATTTCACCTGATGGTGTAACTACTGTAACCAGCTTATCGCAGGATTCCTATGTTACTATTAATAGTAAACTGACGTCATTCTAAAAATACACCTAATGACAAATGTCACGTGATAAGGTTCGTATCACACCCATTTATGTCAACATACAGATCTGCCAAATTGGCTTTCTAATAGCCTAATCCCAGAATTTAGCTTTTTTTTCATATAATAAATGAACAGATTAATGATAGAAAGCTCGTCACGCTTTTATTTGTCTTGTGGAATTTGTTATCGTCAGAAAATCATTTTCTGGTTTTTTTTTCTTCTGAACCTTCTTGCATAGCAACGTACTTCACTCATTAACGAAACAAAACCCCAAAATAAAGTGCACTGAAACGTTTCATCAGAAAAGAATATGAAAACTTTTTTATTTTATTTTTTGCTTGCGAGTACAAATCTATTCCAAATTAGCGTTCGATTTTGTATTGGCCTCTTTTTCTTTCGGTGTTTGGCTTTTTGGGGGCGGTGGTTGTCCTATTTCACAGATTTGATCTGGCTACCCTGTCAACATTACATCGCCATTTTGTGACATGCCATAATTAACAGCAAATGAAATACAAACACACGTACTTACCAATGTCAAATAGGCCACAGGTCTTCCGAGGCGAACGTAGTGAAATGCTGGATATCATGGGAGCCGTGTGTTCCAGAGCTCACCTTGATATCCAGCAAATCAACTAATTCATCCAGGGATTGTGGAATCTTCCCCATTCCACTGTGACTGTCATCGACAGTGTCCAAGTAAGACTCGTCTTCCAAATCCATGCCGAGCCCTAAACTTTTCTCAGCCGACGCCTCTGCAGTGGCCGTGGTCTTAAGCGTGAATGTCTCTAAAAAGTGGTCAAATGATTCTGTTTGTCCCTCTACTTCGTTGAAGTCCAGGATGGCGTGTAGATCAAACTGGTTGTTCACTAGAGAATCCGCCACGGCACTCGCCGGCTGCCTTTCGTGCTACCTTCTGTGGATAATAATATAAATACAACCAACTGTTCAAAACGTACACTTTAACACTATATAATTCCAAATGTGGACAAACAAACAGAATACGGGATAGAATGAGTACTAACACAATAAGAGTGTAAACAGCTAATCAAAGTATTATAATGTATTTTGACAGAAACCTACCGTTACTGTCTCGACGAGGAATTTGTTTCTCCTTTCCCTGCCTTCTGTTATCTGACAGCGGGTTCCGGCTGGGCAAGTACGGAAGAACCTGTTTTTCTATATTTAGAAAATTACGTAAGATGTGCTGTCCAATCATACGCAAGAATTTAGTCCTTGAATCTATTTTAAGCTCGATTGACAATAGCACGTAGAATATCACACCCGGGACAAAATGAATGTGTCCTTCACCTTATGTCACCCCTTCTAACGTATAAGAGGGAAAATGTGAAGGCGGTGAAAGCAATGGGGAGGGGGGGATTTAACGGTGCTATGGTCTGGTTAGTACCAGGCCAGTATCGGTCCAGAAATTGGGGGAGGGGGGGGGGGGGGGGAGACCACTTTTGTGAATTTTAATAAATGTATCTTTATGAAATTCCTTGGAGAGGAACCTGCCCAACTATTCGGCATGTCTGCTGGTGGTGCATTGCTGAATGGTTTCTATACTATGAAGTGAGCTGTTAATACCAAATAAACAGCCGTGAACCAGAAGCAGTGACCAGAGTAGACTACACATTAGGCAGCCTCTCCATAATGCACGGACACAACAAGCAAATCACCTGTTTGTCAATCCACCCGATTACAATGTTAAAAATTAATAAAAACCGGACGAACCTTAATAATGATGAGCTGACGTCAATTCGACAATACGCTTGGGTGACTAGGGCTTGCTGTTTCGAATGTCTATGCCACATCTGAGGGCCGCGTCCCAGTTCTGTTGTGACGGTGGCGATCTGTTTAAGCCAGGTGTTGCGAAGGCGGTCCCGAGGACGTCTCTAGGATGAGTGTGGCATTTTCCCGTCCATCGCCCCCACAGCCCACGGGAGCATCTCGCGGGCTGGAAAATCCCGAGGAAGGCGGACAACGTAGTTGAAGAGGAAGAGACGACGGCGATCAATTGATGAGGCAATGCCTGCAAGTTGAGTGTGTTGAACTACATCACTTTTGGAAAACCCACAAGTCACACACACACATACCCAAACATACACACAGAACAGTCAAACACACTCAACAGTCACTCGCACACACACATAGACCCACAGACACACGCACCCACACAGACACACACTTGCTCGTGTTCTTATTATAGTAGTAGAATGGGACCAGCACAACTGGTTTCTGTGCCAACACATGATGATTGTGCTCTATTAGAGGCAGTTTCTATCACACTTTGATTTACATGATTAGGTTGCTGACCCGGCAGCGACACTCTCCAGTCTACCCAGCTGTAAATGTATACATGACTTACTGCTTGTGGAGGCTAGACAGCCAGGCAGGGAGCTAGTTACCACTGTCCCCACAAACTAATGCTCAGTGGCCCCTACCCTACACTATAGCAATAGTTATTCAGAATATGGGGTTTTCAACATAATAATCATGTTCGGTTAGGCGTCTGAGGCCGGTTGCGTCGGTCGACCACATCCATGACCCACTGCCACGATGTGGTTCCAGGCCTCGTCCAAGTCGGAGGTGGAGGTTGATATCTGCTGAAGCCATACCGTGCGGGGACGGCTCTACTGCGTCTCCATTCGGTCGGGGGAAGACTTTTGGCGCTGGCGTTTTCAACGATCTATTAAAAACGATAATAGCATTACAATTCAGAACAGTAATAATTAATTAAATATTAATTCAAAATCCAGTTGCATGTTTCTGGTTTATTTATTTAAACATAACTGATGAACTTGATCCATCTGACATCATCTTTTCAAGGCCTGATACTCATTTTGCATGAATAGTAAACATTACATTTAGTAAGAAGGTAGAGTTGCCGACTATACTGTCAATTCTTAATGTGATGTATGGACTTGATGAAGTGATACCAGTTTCCCAAAATAAGTCTCATTGGTAAATGTCTGCGGCTGAACGACAATCTAAATTACTTGGACATCACATTTGATCGGCGCATGACATGGAAAATTTAGATAAAGAGAAACCGAATCATGAGAAACTTGCTCCCACAGGTTAGAGAGCAGACGAGAGAATACGAAAGAAACTATACACTGGAAGAGTGAGACCAGTTCGCGAGTATGTTATTGCGACATGGAAAACAGCAGCAAAGTCAAAGATTGATAAAAACCAACAGGCTTCAAAACCAAGCCATAACTGGAGGGAATGAAGCACAGCCATCTAGATTAACAGGGTCATGCCACACGGTGACGTAAATTCATGAAGACAGTGTGTGCGTCAACGGTGTGTTATTTTTTTTTTTACTTGGATATAATCGCAATACGAATACGTTTTTACAATCACCACTCAACATTTCTTTAATAAATTCAAGTGTTTGAAATGCACAGGTCGTGTAGTGTCCCGAACTGTAAATCAAATTATTATTCAGGAGCATATGTAACATCATTTGCATTTTTTTTTTAAATGAAGGTCTAAGGGGAAAATGGCGAAAAGTAATCCCTTGTGATAATTTTGAAATTACAGATAACACTGTTGCCTATCTTCCATGTCGTCCCGTTGCCTCTTAGCGCCTCTCACACACAATATAATTCCACTGAGCCACACAGGAGGCGATAGCGTTCCCTTTGGGAACCACTGGTCTGACACATCATCCGTAACAACAATTGATGCTATGGATGACCTTGCTATGGTAGGATGCAGTTTGGTTATTCTTTTAACTTCAGTAATGGTTTCTTGGATACTTCTTTTTTTCTTTTTCTTCTTCTTCTTCTTCTTCTTCTTCTTCTTCTTCTTTTCGTTCCTTGCGGATCATATGGTCACCACCTGTAGATATATCCACGAAAAAACAGCCCACTACATGTTATGTTATTGTAGGGGATCAAGATGCTGAGCAGCGCATGAGCTTCAGCGGTCAGCGACCCATAGCTGACTGCTAGCGTCAGGGCCAGCGAATCAGAGCTGCCAAGACCCTTCTACACCTCCATGCGGTGATTCTGGATAACAGGCTGCAGTAGGGCAGACTGGCTAAGGAGATGGGATCGAAGAGGGAATGCTAACCCGGTACTCAAAAATGCTTGCTGAAGGATGTGATGGACCGAAAGGTGCAAATATCGCAGTCAGGCTGTAAACAACGACACAACGCATTCCGTTCTCTGGACTACATTCTGCTACTTTACGCCCTTTCAGGGTTTGGTAGCGAGAGATTGAGAACAAACGAAGCCAAGCCAAGCCAAGCCATGTTATTGTAGAGGTTTCTGTAGATTTGGCGTTTCATATTGTGAGGTAACTGACCAATTAGAAATCGGTCCTTGATGTAACTTAGCTTAAAGTTTTTATACTGGTTTAAAAGACTCATCAGAGTCTTCTCTAGTATCTTCTATAGTAGTGGCCAACAATTCATAGAGTTTGTAAACAACCAGTCACATCTGCAATACCCTGCTCTAAAAACTATGAACATCCAATTTATTCTTAAAAGCATTAACTGTCTCTGCCTCCACCACCACCTGGGGTAATGCATTCCAAGCATTCACCACTCTCAGACTAAAACATTATTTCCTAATAACCGATCTGGACCTTTCTTTGGTTAATTTGTATATGTGTCCTCCTGTTCTC